>JAOCPU010000031.1:0-376431 GCA_035772785.1 Phlebiopsis flavidoalba | reverse complement strand
TGGTAATACATCGAAACCGGACACTGGCCGCGAACATATATTAGCAGCTCCCATGTCCACCCATGTAAAAAATACAAAAGATAGCTAATGATACAGTGTAAGATGTGCGAACAACTTAAAGCATCTAGCTTCTTTGAGGGATTGGATTAGGACAGACTGATGAGGCTGGAATTGAGGATTGCCTCGTAGGGTCCGAGTTTCCTGATAAGCGGACAGACCCAGTACACCGCACGCTGCCGCGCGCACAGCCGTCCCAATATGGAAGGCGCCGTAGTTTTTCCGCTTCGCCACATGTCCCGTTTCCACTTCAATGTCTCGCTTCGTTGTCGAGCTCGCGGGGTCGAGTCCGCGAGAACACATGTAAAAACGCTCGTGGTAGCTGCCTGTGATTGCATCGCGATGTGTACATACTGTATCAATCCGTGCCGAGGATTTTTATGATAGATCCAGCAAAGCAGTGCCTCGCTGGCTGGGGTATGGTGGTCGACCTCACGCTTCACTTGCTTGTCGAAGAGATCGAAAGAGTCTGCCGCAGTCAATAGAATCAAATGTGTTTGAGTCCGCGGACGCATCCAGTATAAGAACGAGAAGCAGAATGCCGGCAGCAGACACGGATAGTGCAGGATAGAGGATGTGTATTTACATGCAAAGGCTCGTGCCTTCCCTGACCGACTACAGACTCTGTCGAGGTCCCACCGCTCACACACTCAGAGCCCGTTCCCCTACACCACTCGTGGATGCACTCGCTGGTTACAACTACCTCGCCAACACCCACTAGGGGAGGCGCGGATTTTTTTTGGACCAGATTCGGACGTTGAGGGAGCGAAATGCTTGACGATATAGGAGAGGAGAAGCTCACGTACCTAGATTGTGCCTAGAGGTACCAGATGCGTTGCACGCCTTCATTACTATGGGCTAGCACGAGCCCGAGCGGTCGCAAACCATGAAACATATAGCCAAGTGGAAAACCGGGTCTTTTCCACACAAGCTGCTCACTCGACTTAGACTGAGATTTCGCGGTAAGTAGTAGTTTCACACTCGCCGTTCGAGCTCTAATTTACGATTTCACGGAAATGAGCCGCTCTATATCATTTTGTACTCTTCTGTCGTTTGTCACACTAGGTTTCCTAAGCGGCGTATTTATGGCCGACCTTCCACAAAGTTACGTCAAAGCAAAACACACCGAAAACGCTGAAAGGTGTATATGCAGGCTGTTCTACATGAGCAGACTGTCAACAAAATGTAAATCATGCGCCCTTCTCAATTGTGACCCCGCGTTTGACACCCTCATGCCACTTAATCTTGGGATCAAGGTTGATGTCGATAGGGTACCACACCTCGCCTACTTTCCCACACCAGTCGAAGTCGATGACCTTGAGGCTATTCTCGCCGTCGAGGATCACATTCGGCTCGCGGAGGTCGCCGTGAACATAGTCGCATGCATGTAACCGCGTCGCTGGCCTCGCGCAGCAGTTGCGCATGTGCCGGTGTCCATTGCTGGTCGGCGCAGGTTCCACATAGTCCATGACGACGACATAGAGCCCCGCGACGGCGTCCACTTTCTGGCAGTAATGCAACGTCGGCGCGAGCGGGTGGGGAACATGGCCGCAAGCAGGCGATGGGCTTCAGGGCAGTATGTGGGGGTAAATTTGACGGCGACCAGCCGTGGGTGGGGGCGTCCGTCGATTACCAGAGTTGCGAGGAAGACAGCCTTGTTGAAATCTTCGGGACAAGATATTCTTCGTATTCCAATTTCCACTCTGCTCTGGCCGTCCGAATCGGCCGCGTCGCGAGGTAATTAATTTGTCAGACAGGGCCAGATAGTGTTCTCGGCCTCGTTGGGTCGGGCTTGCTTGTCTATCTGAAACTTGCGACGACGGGGGAAAATCCGGAGGGATAGCTAAAGACCCGTAGTGGTCCCGGAGACTGTCGATGCAGCGTTTCAGCGCACGGAAAAACTGTGCCACACCGAAGTGCGGCTCCTGCGCATCCCGACTCGGTCGAAAGCGGGACAAGGGAGAAAAGTTGGCTAGCGGCTGGGATATCAGCAAGGAAGGGAAGACGGCGCCACTGACTGTGATGCGAGGGCCATATATCCCGACGAGGAGCGCGGGACAACATGATACGTCTCGCAAGCCGGTGTTTCTACATCACAGGTGAGGGGAGCAGGAACACATCGAGAGATGGAGCTTTAAAAGGGTGCACACATACCTCCATTGAAGCATATAGAGTTTTGTAGCAACATTCTGCTTGGGCGAGAGGATCGCGACCACTCTGACCAGTTTCATCTTCGACCTCGACAATGGTGAGCAGAATTTTAGCTCTACAGTTGCCATCGGAATGAAAGTATTCGATGGCGCCATCGGGCTCGATAGTTTTGGTGGGAGGAGTCGTTCAAATCAACGGACAGCTCTTGAAGCAAAGTTGGGAATCCCGCAGCAGTGAACCATGGACTGAGCGCTTTGCTGGCGAGCTTGTTCAGTATCGTAAAAACGCGAGCGAGGCCATCACGACGTTCATTGCGTTGTTCAGCTCCTCGGGCGTGAAGTCCCCTTTTATGTCCTTGGCGTCTCTAGCCATGTCTCGAGTGAATTCCACGAAAGCTGGAAAGTAAAGCTCGATAGGAGGGGGTGCTAGGTTTCCCGGACGCCCAATTATACACGGCGTCGGGAGACGATAGGTCTTGTATAGAACGTTGCGCGGATGGAGTAGCTGCTTCGGACGGCGGCCCGCGCTGGCTGTACTCGCTGAACTGCGTCTTGAGAGTGGAAAAGATCTTAGGTGAAGTTTACATGATGCCATAGCGTAGAAAACAACGCACCATGTTTGCGGCCCCAATGGAGCTAAGGTCTCTTGACGGACCTGGACAAAGGACGAGACTCCTGTCGAGCGGCTTCCCATGCCTCAAATGCGTCATCAGCCTCATCGCCGCAAAGAATTGGCCGCCGCTGAGGCGTGTCCGTAGGCGCAAGGGCGGGGGGCAGAAGAGCCGCAGGACGGCGTCGACCTGCGCCGGCGAGAGCGCGCCCGCGCCGGCGGTGTAGCGTGCCGCGAATCCAGGAGCGGGCCTCGCGTGCGCGCACGACAAGCGACGCATAGTACGAGTCGTCCGATGGGTGCGAGACGGTGTCTTCGCCGGCGAGGTCGAGCAGCTCAGAGGTGTAGAGGTGGACCTCGGAGTTGGTCAGCGCGGACGCGTGCAGCGTGAGCGGAGCGCATCACGACGGTGGAGGGGTCGTTGTCGTTGTCGTTTGTCGTGAGTGGTAAAAGTCTTGGAATTTGTAGTCGTGCGTGAAATAGGTCGTGAGTGAGAAAAAGAAAGATAGAGGAAAGGATACAGCAGGGCCAATATGTCAGCGACACTGCGCGCCGCCACGTCCCGACAGAACCCTATTACACCCGCACGCTGCCGCGCACAGCCGTCCCAATATGGAAGGCGCCCCGTAGTTCCGCTTCGCCACATGTCCCGTTTCCACTTCAATGTCTCGCTTGTTGTCGAGCTCGCTGGGGTCGAATCCGCGGGAGCACATGTTAAAGAGCTCTTATTAGCTGCCTGTGATTGCTTCCCAGATGTGTACAAACTGTATCAATCTGTGAGATTTTTATGATAGATACAGGCAAAGCAGGGCTCGCTGGCTGGGTATTGGGTCGACCTCACCAAGACCTCACGCTTCACTTGCTTGTCGAAGAGATCGAAGAGTCTGCCGCGTCAATAGAATCGAATGCATTTGCCTCCGCAGATGCATGCAGTATAAGAACGAGAAGCAGAATGCCGGCAGCGGACCGGCTAGTGCAGGGAGATGAAGATTGTGTATTACATGCAAGTGCTTCGTGCCTTCCTGACCGACTACAGACTAATGCTGTCGAGGCCACCTCTCACACCTCAGAGCCACTCTTCCCTACACCACTCGTGGATGCACCTCGCTGGTTACAACTACCTCGTCAACACCCTGGGGAGGCGGGGAATGTCTTTTGGACCAGATTCGGACGTTGAGGGACTCAGAGGGAGCGAATGCTTGACGATAAGTATAGGAGAGGAGAAGCTCACGTACCTTTAGAGGTACCAGATGCGTCGCACGCCTTCATTACTATGGGCTGGCACGAGCCCGAGCGGTCGCAAAGCATAAAGCATATAGCCGAGTGGCAAAATCAAGTGTTTTCCCTCACGATTTGTACCAAGCTAGATTTCGTTCTATAGTGCGCAGTTCTGCAGCCTCCATCGTGCGTCGCGACTTACGGACGTTCCACCATATGTCAGCATTGATGTCATCCTGCCCCCATAATCTCTCTTCCTTTGTGTCATGTACACAGTCACGTCAAGCAGACCGCGCTAGGAATGCCAAGAGGGCGTATTCTCCGTATAAGTATCACTATTTTACACGAGCGAACTATCCACAAAATGTAAATCATGAGCCATCTCAATTGCAACACCATCGCTTGACATCCTTATGACCACCTTATCTTGGGATCAAGGTTGATATCGATAGGATACCATACTTCGCCTACTTTCCCACTCCAGTCAAAGTCAATGACTTTCAGGCTCTTCTCGCTATCAAGGACTATATTCGGCTTGCGAAGGTCGCCGTGAACATAGCCATTTGTATGTAGCCGCGATGCCGCTTCACGTAGTATTTGTGTATGTGCCGGTGTCCACTGCTGCTCGGGCGCAGACTCCACGTAGTCCATGACGACTACATAGAGTCCACTGACGACGTCAAGTTTCATGGCAATAGTGTAACTTGGGCGCGAGCGGCGGGACATAGCTGCCAGCAGCCGATGGGCTTCAGAGCAGTAGGTGGATGTAAATTTGACAACGACTGTCTGTGGTTGTGGTTGTCGCGTCAATCACCAGGATCGCCAGGAATACAGCCTTGTTGAAATCTTCGGGGACCAGATAGTCTTTTATGTATTCTAGCTTCCACTCTGCCCCATCCGAGCTGGCTGGGTCGCGATTTTGGTAGTATCGTCAGGGAGGGGCCAGATAGTGGTCTCGGAGCCCGTGAGCTGCGCGGACTTCTTTGCCTGAAATTGCGATGATGGAGGGGAATCCAAAGGGATCATCAAGCAGTCGTAGTGGTCCCTGAGACTGTCGATGCAGCGTTTCATCGCACGGCAAAACTGTGCTACACGGAGCGCAGCTTCTCCACATCCCGACTCAGTCGGAAGTGGGACAAGTGAGAAGTTGGCTAGCGCTTGGGACATCAGCAAGGAGGGGAAGACAGCACCGCTGACTGTGATGCAATGGCCGACTATCCCAACGAGGAGTGAAGGGCAGCACGATACACCCCGTAAGCCAGTGTTCTGCGATAAAAATTAGCAGGGCGGTAGAGCTTTGTTAGACATGACTTTGTAGGACGTGCCTCTGTTTGAAGCGTACAAGGCTTTATAGCAACACTCTGCTTGCGTAAGAGGATCGCTTCCACCCTGGCCAATTTCGTTTTTGACTTCAACGATTGCAAGCAGGATTTTAGCTTTACAATTTTCCGTCGGAAGAGGTATATTGATAGCACCGTCGGGTTTGATGGTTGGGTTAGGGGAGTTATTCAAGCTCAGGGACAGCCTCTTGGAGAAAAGTAGGGAAACCCGCAGCGGTGAACCATGGGCTGAGCGCTTGTTGGCGAGCTTGTTCGGTATCGTAAAATGCGAGCGAGGTTAATACGATGTTCATTGCGTGATTAAGCTCCTCTGGTGTGAAAGTCGATTTGATGTCTATGGCATCTCTGGCCATGTCTCGATGTGAACTATAATCACGAAAGCGGGAAAGTAAATGCCGATAGGGGGGGGGGCTAGATAAAACGGACGCCAGTTATACACGGCGTCGGGAACTGAGGGCTTCTGTATGGAACGTTTGCGCAGATGGAGCAGTCTGCTTTAGACGGTGGCCCGCGCTGGAGTACCCGCTGAACCACGTCTTGGAAGTAGAAAAAGATCTTAGGGTGAGGTATACCCGATGCCAGTCGTAAAGGCCACGCACCATGTTTGCGGCCTAGTGGAGCTAAGGTCTCTTGACTCTCTTCACCCGGGACAAAGACGAGGCTCTCGTCGAGCGGTTTTCCCATGCTTCAAATGCGTCATCAGCCTCATCGCCGCAAAGAATTGGCCGCCGCTGAGCGTGTCCGTAGGCGCAAGGGCGGGGCAGAAAGAGCCGTAGGACTGACTCAACCTGCGCCGGCGAGGGCGCGCCCCACGCCGTCGGTAGGTAGCGGCCATAAATCCAGGCGCGGGCCTCCGTGCGCTCACGACAAGCGACGCATAGTACGAGAGTCGTCCGATGGGCTGCGAAACGGTGTTTTCGCCGGCGAGCTTGAGCAGCGCAGAGGTGTAGAGGTGGACCTCGGAGTTGGTCAGCGCGGACGCGGGCAGCGTGAGCGGGCGCATCACGACGGTAGAGCCTGGCCGTCGTCGCGGTCGTTGTCGTGAATGGTGGAGGTTTTGCGATTCCCCGCCAGAATCGTTTGCTTTTGAGCAGATGCGTCCCTAGACGCTGGGTCGTAACGTCGCATACTTCCGCTCTCCCACGGCCATGTGACGCCTTCGATCCTTTGGCGCCGGCAGCCAAATGTCCATGTCAATGCTCATCCTTTCCACTCTGCCTTGGCTCTCTGCTTTTGCGATGTGTCCTGGTTGTCTCCTTGCCCCCACAAGACAACCGTGGACATTATGAACCTGCTCCGAACACAGTTGCGCTCCGCACATCGTTATTGGACCTAGGCCTTTCAACAATCTAGTTCAATCTTCTACACCGCCTGCACGTAGTGAAATTGATATATTGTAGTTTGCCTCCGAGCTCTTCGTTGTAAAACTCTCCCACATCATGCTCTTTTGGTCAAGCTTTAGACCAGCGATTCCGGCCTGAGCTCTGCAGCCTTGGATTCGTCATTGGTCAAACAATGGACGGTTGTGTATTTCAATTGTCGCCTCCGTGGTTCATGTTGATGATACTCAGTTGGCAAAAAATTTCTGCTGATCCAGTGATTCTCCTCTGCCTGTCGCTTGCTTTTACAGTGTACTACCTCAACCTGACAAAATGCTATTCAACTCTTGCCCCAAGGCAGTCTATCTGTACAAGTGTAACTAGTGGTGTGGCATGCCCGGCTCGAAGCCGTCAGGCCGGCCAAGCCGAGCCCTAGTGAGCCGAGCCGAGCCGGGCTTTGGTAACGGCCCACATAGGGCTTACGGCCCGGCTTGCCTTGCCAGTGGGATCTCTGTGGCACGCTCGGAGGATTCACGCGCCCTCAACAATGCCCACAACGGACAGCGGCTTGGCCAAGCCCTCTTTAAGATGGTTGATAGGCTGGGAATCCCAGGACGAGTGTGTTGCATTTTGATATGATTGTTCTTGAACTAATTACTGTCCTTAGATCGGATACGTGACCTGCGATAATGCGAAGAACAATGGCACTATGCTACGCGAGTTTGCAAAGCAGATTCGAGCCTAAACTGGTCTCATCTTTGACCCGGTAAAGCACAGAATAAAGTATGTCATCTACTCCTCTAAACCTGCGTCTTCTCACGAGTCCTTTCCAGCTGCAACGCACATGTAATCAACTTGGGAACCCAGGAATTCATACAAGCGTACTCAAAGTCCCCGCACTATGATCCTCAAAACCCTGAGTCCCACATTCCGAGCACCAACAGCGCGAACAGCTCCATTCCACGCGACGAGGTGGGACTCATTCGCGCCATCTGTGTCAAGGTACGCTGTATTCTCCTAACCTCTATGATAACCCTATTGACTCTACTACAGGAGCGTTCATCAGCGAAATGGAAGGAAATTTATCGGACGGTCCAGACTCCAGCCACAGCAGAACGTGTCAAAGCCCACGTCAACTCTTGCTTGACATGAAGGTCCGGTGGTCATCAACGTACGTGATGGTCATGCACGCATATGCGGACCGGACAAGTTATTTACCTTCACGCTTTCCTAGACCTTGACCCGAAGGAGAAGGGTGCCCACTTCCGGGACAATTGGGACAAGAGCCTGCAAGCCGAAGCTAGTGATCTGATAGAACGTGTTGTATACTCTATATATTTCCCATGTTCCTCGTACATCAGTATTCGGTTTGTATTCACGCAGTTTTTTCTTACCTTCCCCCTCACCCTAATTGTCCTATATGTACGTGTGCCTTGACCCCGATTGAGTCCCCAGGCCATAGTGCACTGTGGGTCATAGCGTGATCTGCTTCCATTGCTTTGACGGTTGACCTCGTTCAATGTTTGTTACTAGGGTGTTTTGCCCTTAATTCAATCACGTTGTGTTGTGGCCCTGACACCATTTCTTCTCTCATTTCTTATTGTGTATTCGTGTTGTTTGATTCATGCTCTGCTCGTCCCGTCCCATCTTTTTTTTTTGCTTCTATTGTTCTGGTCAACACTGCCCCCTCGCCCCTTCCGGGACCCCGTATAAAGCTGAGGATTTTTGTGTAGGTCTTCTCTGCCATTTGCCAGTCTTCACGCTGTCAGGCTGTTCCACCATCCTAGTGCCTAACATCTCTCAATAGACTCAGAGCATCCAGCGTGAACTGATGCCGACATCATGCACCACATGCTCAAAACTCATGGGCCCCCACCTCTCATATTTTTCTGCTCTTTTAGTCTAGATATCTGGGCCCTGGTACATTGACCTTTCCGCACAAAAATCCGTGACACCATATTCCACGTATTTCGCGCGCGCAGCGCGCAGAGCTCCGAAGCTCAAGCTTTGAGGTTTGTGTACAACCATAATATCCACTCAGAATTCGCCATTTGATGCCTCCCAAAATTCATCATGCCAGAGCGCAGCGAGGAGCCTCTTGTGTACATCTTTTACCATCTACCATGTCATCTAGACGTTCTAATTATTGTGTACACCAGTTCCGCGAGCGCTATGCTAAGCTATATGGTGACGAGAAGACCGCCTCACCGCCCTCCGTTCAACGCAGCGCCCGCTCCAAGCCTGAACGAAAACTTCGCGAGCTCTCCGATACAGAGTCAGAAGACGAATTACCATCGCAAACAGGCTCCCAAGCTGCCAGTGTGAAGCCCTGGCTCGCCGAGTACCAGCGGTTTCTCGCCATGCGCGTTCCTGTGTCGATTTTGGATATTAGTACTGTACACCACGCTCAAGCTCTTAGGCCCATCTATTGACGAGCGTTGTTACGCTCTTTTAGCACTCCCTGCTCAGCGCCGCTGCTGCCATCTTGCCCGCCGTTGACGCGAGTTTTTGAGCAGTCTCCTCCAAAGCTGTCTCATCTGATGAATCTTCGATTGATCCACGGATGAGCGAGCGAATTTCTTCATCAAGGTCCTCAGGGTTCTGAGATGCATGATGTGCGCTGTGTGTGCATACTGGCGCCTCTTCAGAATATTGCGCTGGGGCGTAATCCGCGAAAGGGGGAGGATCCTGGAAGAGACCGAGTCCCTACACAGAGAAAGAAGATTTAATACACTTGTGAGAAGATAAAAAGAAAAATGCACACCTCGTTGGGCAGATACCGAGAGCTTGGAGATGCTTTAGGGTGATGTTCCTGCGGTGCATCCGCAAGCCACCTTTGTCTCTCCTCTTCTGAGAGCGCGTTCCAACTCGCGCGAATCTGGTCCGCTACGCTCGGCCCAGTAGCATTCCGGGTGGCGTCCTCGCGCTTTTGAGTGACAGGTGGGGTGTTCGCGTGCATAATGATGTTCTCTGATGCGCTAAATTCGCTCAGCAAGAACCATGCAAAATACCGCGAGTAGTACACGTACCTCCTCCAGAATTTGGGTCGACCGCACCACTAGACCCATGCCCACTGGCCTTTATAATCCCTCAATACGTGTTTGTGGCCGCATTGCACACTCCAGGCCAACCCCAGCCACCCCACCGTGGCCAGCATCTCTTGTCCACAACGGTCCGAGCGCCGCCCGCCGCTTTTGTCGGGCGGCCACACCCCATGGAGCAAAAGCCCGTCAGCTTCCTGACATCTGCACAAGCGACAGGCGGGCGGGGGCGCGAAGAAGCGTGCGCAGGACGCCGCGCGCAGCGGGCGGACAACAAAAGACGATGACGCGCGCCGCGTGAGTCAGCGCTGATGCGCACGCGAAAAGCGCGTCGGCGGCTGATGAGGAGGTGTATAGGCTTGGTCAGTCAGGTACGGGGGTCCGTACGACGGTTCGGAGGGCGGGATGAGATGAGAGCAGAGGCGGAATCTAGATGATGAGGAAGTGGTCGTCGGGTGCGATGTACGAGACAAGGGCAAGCGCGATGCGCGAATCGCACGCGGTTGCTGACAGAATCACTCGTGAGATATTTCGTGGAGAATATGCAAGATAATATTAAGTGCACACGAGTAAGTATGGATGTGAGTGGCATAGGTCGTCTAGGTGGGGTATAATAAAAGTAATAGTCTAAGTTCGCACGTGAAAGAAATTGGAGGGGGCATAGGAGTCGTTGACCAGGGGAGAAGCATAGGGCAGGCATAGGCATAGAGTAGACATAATGTTCGCCCAAAACAGTCCTGGCATCTTGTATTGCGCTGGTAGCCGAGAGACTCAAAGATCCATCTCGAAGATCGCGCCGTCGTCGACTTCGGGAGGTCCCCGCCGTACGTAGATCTCGCCGACGGTTGGCAGCACGGCGGCGGACGGTCTCGCTCCAGTAGCTGTCCATCCAGTACGCCTCGGTATCAGCGTCTGTTTTGGCCTTCGCGTTGCGCGCGTCCACGCGTGCCGCGACTTCCTGCAGCTTCGCGAGGGCTACGGCGTGCACTGAGCAACCACTCGTCGAAGACTCGATCTGCAAACAAACTTCATGAGCAAAGGTGCTCTTGGGCAAGAAAGACGATAAACTCACGGTTTCGAACGAGCCACACGAGCAGTCCGAGTCTGAGCAAGGGCTCGGCGGGGGCGCGGGATTCTTCTGAAGCGGCTTTGCCGCTACACCGCGCCCGCGCTCGCCGTCTGCAGGGCGGGCCGGCGCCGCCTGAGCTCTCCCGGGCTTGTAGTCGTTACGCACAGCCTGCTTGGACCATGGTAGAGCAGAGGACAGAGGGGCGAGTGAGACTGCAGCGCGCGCGGCGGAAGATAGAGTGTGGTGTGTCGTTCTTTCATCCCTTTCTCGTGTGGGGTTCTTATAGCAAAGGCTCGTTTGTGTGTTCATGGCCCATTGTGTTGTCGCATGCCCGCTTTGGAGGAGCAAAGGAGCTCTGCTCGTGCTTGCCCGTTGACGACGCCGGAAAGAGTAACCAGACAAGCACAGACGCCGGGTCCTGTCAAGCGGTCCACGGGAGGAATGACCACGATTGGCCGGCCACGCTTGAATGCGCCAAAGGAACGCGAAACGCACAGATTCAAAGTGATGGGACAAGCAGAAGTAAGCGTGGTTTGGGCGTGGCCTTTGCTTGTCCGGGTGGCTCAGGTCAAAGCAGAGCGTGTTGTCATCGCGTGGAGACCTTGGACAAGTTAGCTGGACAAGCTACACAAGAGTACTCACTGACGGTTGTAGCCTTTGAGCGTGGTCAAAAGCCTTGCGCGCGAAGTTCCCCTTACGGGGTCGTAGCGTGAAGTGACCTTAACCTGAAAGCCCACGCTTGAGTCGAAGAGGACAGCATACATTCGGCGGATATGATCCATTGTCCAGCTGTGGAGGTAGTTGAACGACGTCATATGAGGAGGTATAATTTCTGTATCAAGGCTTTGCGAGAACGGCTTTGACGAATTCGCGCAAAGTGAAGATGAGGGTGAGAGGAGAAAAGAGCCCAGCTGGCTCGCTTCGAAGAAGTTTATCTTTCTAAGCGCCGTCGGGATGATGCGACATAGTGATGCGCCTTTATTTGCTCATGTGTGGCGATGGCGGCGTAGCGTGCGAACCCCCGTCCGCGATCTCTCTTTCACTCTTACCAACGAGCACATATGATTTTATGATGCCCCGATGCTTTTTTGTACTCACAAAATAAACTATCAAAAGTCCCAAAGAGCGTAGGAATTCCAGAAATTTGCCAATGAAGTCCAAGGGAGAGTGTCGAATGAAAGGTGGTATCAAGTCCAAGCTTGGATAGTATGCAAGGTATGGGTATAATGCAGCGACGAACCGTAGGTCATGGAGGCAAAAGTTCGTCATGGCTACGAGACGGTACGTTATGCTCTACTTCCAGCTCTGCCACTGACGCAGTCGGCGTCCTGCTTTGCAGAGAATAAAACGTGCTAGGCGACGATGCCTCGGACCCGTTCCGCGCATGTCCGTCGTTGGACCCACCGACAGCTTGCCCGAAAACGACGCTGGAATGCTCGCTGTTGATGGAGAGCATCGAGGGGGTCGCATGTGCCAGGTAGGGTGACTCGGCCATGCTGAGATGCTTGGATCTGAAAGGTGTGTTTCGCCGCGTCCAAGAGTTTCGTTATGAGGGTAGTTGGAATCCACGCGCGTGTGGATCCGCTCATGATGAGCTATGACTGGTCTGCAACAATGAGCGTTAGTACGGGCTACTTGGCCCGTGATAGGACTTACCTTCGGGGCTACTGACGCTTTAGTGCAAGTTCTGATGCCGTACGATAGGTGCCCATGATGCATTACGAACATCCTCTCTTTAGCCTTTCCTCACTTCTCCGTCGTACCAAAGAAAAACGACTGTCAATAGCAAAGCGAGGATACAGCAGAGGAACAAGTATCGCCGGAAGGATCGTTGCTGTTCCTATCTGTGTGTGGTGCCCACCGCCGGGTGTGTAAAATGCCGTACGAAGACGGTCGAGTTGAGTCGACGAGGTGCTTGTCTGGAGTCACTGGACCCCATGATGTCGGCGTAAGTTGCCGTCCGACCCCTGGCGTTTTGCGCGGCGACGACGTCTACGCCCTGCCTGGAACGGCGAAGACGGCGACAAACCATCTCCGCCGCTGCTTGTGGTGTGTTCCATAGCGGCTCCTGGCAGTTGTGTTGTGGGTGCGACAACCTCTAAAAAAACACAGAGCAGATGCTTGACTCGACATACTCAAAGTTGATCCTGGCATTCCTGTGCTCGATGCCGCTATTGAGCTTATGCTTTCTGCCGTGCGTGCGACTGGGTCGATGTTTCTGATGGGGCCGATGGGGCCGATGGGACGAGTGAAAGGCGAGACTGCGGACTCAGAGGTGGAAACGGTTGGCCCGCTGTTGGGTACTCGCTCCACCTGTAGCTATGGTGTACTCGAAATAATCGACTCCAAAATACAGGGATGTCAGGGTTGTCCACTCGTTGTAGTCCACAGTGGCGCTCAGCGTATGTGATTGTTCATTTTTCGAGAGTAGAGGATGCGTAGAGCAGATATCCATATTGGTTCACTCGCAGCTGTTGGGACTAGGAACGGTAGTCTTGACTTGTGTGCCATCCACAGTGAAAAAGATTGTAGCTTGCGGTGGTGAACTTGGTAGCATGCCAAAAACAGAGACACCAGTGCCTTCAGCAGTGCAATCAACAACACGAGCCAAAGAACGACTCCTGCGATAGGTGATTTACGTACCGTTGAAAGTGCAAGTAAAACTTGTCCCAGGTACCATACCGTGGTTGGTGCTATTAGAATTCAATAAACTATATGCACACGACACGAAACAGTACAAAGGCATACCTGTCGAATTCATTCGGACCACCTTGTGTGATCCAAGGCCCCTTGTAAGATATCGAAGGAGTCTCGATCATCTACTTGGCTATTGACATGTTGTACGAATTTCGGTGCTGTCGTCTGAGCACTTCATGAACAGACCGAAGGGGGCGTGTGCTTGGTGGTATCGCGAAACCTGTGGGCTTTTGTAGCGGCTTGAATCGTGTGAAAATACTCTATTAGACCAGAGATGGCTATCGAGTTTCGATGACCCGAGATGATATCTCGGGAGGGGGAATGCTCTAGGCGAGAATGTTCTGTTCTATCGCTTTTTTTTCTCTCGACTGTCAATGCCAGCAATTATGCGGAGGACATCTGAAGATTAGAATGTTGGTGCGTGTACGATATGAGAACTGTGGGCTTCAAATGCGCTTTTCAAACTTCAACCAAGGTAGGAAGAGCGACATACCTCGAGTTACTTTTTTTACGCCCAACCGCCATGCCCGTGGCGCCAAGATGTCGTAAGATTCTCAGAGGGCCGACGGACAGCCAAAACAAGAAAAGGATAGATTATCACTGGCTTATGTTGCTACCATCTGGAATTCAAGCTTCCCTTCTGATGCGCTGGAAAATCTGGAAGGCGAACTGTCAGCAGTACGGTACAGTTGCGGACAACCAAAGTCGACAATTTTGACGCCTCATGATGGTTGAATTTGTCTGGACGCCCAAACTTCTCGAAATGTTATTTTTATTGCAGAAATGAGCTGTTTTAGGATGAGGGGAGTCGATTGGTACGATTAGATTGTCCAAATTCGAAGATTTGATCGAAAATGGGTCAAAATTTTGGCGCACGCCTAAAAACTCACAATCAAATCGCGGAAAAAAAAAAAAAATGCGCAAAATAATCTACTCCTCAATCCAGTTATGATTCCGGCAAGGTTGAATAAATATAATATTAAAAATATTTTATTTATCAATTCTCAAATAAAGGTTCTCATTTTCACGTCTTGGGCGGGAATCTGCCAGGCAGTCCATTCTGATCCACAAATTCCTTCCCAGAGCTGGCATCATATAGCTTCTGACTTGAACCAGGGTCCCTCTCCCAGACCTCGCTGGCTGATGATACGAGCGCTAATTTTGCCGACAGGACGGTTGAGAAGGTCTTACATGGCCTAATGTGACGCCAAAAAATGGGCCCAAAATTTTGGCGGCGCCAAAAAACGTCGTGGGAAAAACTTCGGAGGTGCATTTTTGGACTCCTTTCGTCTGTTTAATACCAGATCCGTACTCAATTTTGCCTAGAAAATCCTCGTTCGCCCTCCAGGCGCTTTTGTCGACTTTGGTTGTCCGCAACTGTATTCAGGCGCCATTCGACGTTATGTCAGTGTTCGTTACCTAGCGGAACACGCCTCGTCGGGAAGTTGGGATGATTTCCATCATCTGAGCTAGTCATATCTAGGAAAACTCGACAGTATCTTCATAAGGTATCCTGGTATACTCCAGACTTTCGACTGATCTCAAGTGGCTTTTTAGGGTACGACTCCGAGCAAAGTGAAGATGGGGTGAGAGGAAAGGTCCGCCCGAACGCGCTTGAGACTTGCGATCATAACCGCCCCAGGTGATGCGCCATCATTGATAACATTGCGCCTCTGTTTGCGAAGGGCGCACGGACCCGTCCGTGGTGTCACAGTGGAATGCGACGGTTTTTTTCTACTGAATAGCGAGCGTGCTCATATCTACGTTCACCATATAGCATTCTATCAAAGATTGAAAAGAATACAGTGAATTTGTAAGCTATACAACGAAAAAGGGAGGGTATCGAATGAGCGGCGGTATAAAGTCCAAACTTGAATGAATGCAAAGTATATGTACCGTAATGCACAACGAGCCACGGTCATGGAGGCAAAAGGTCATCACGGCTACAAGAAGGTACGTCATGATCTACTGCCAGCTCGACCACTGATGCAGCCGGTGTCCCCGTTCACAGGTTCGTGCAGGGTATAAAACGTGCTGGGCGACGATGCCTCCGAGAATTCCTGCGCGTTGATCATCATTGTATCCGCCGACAGCCCTGTCCAAAGATGACACTCGAGCGCTCGCTGCCGTACCGAGAGCATTGAGGGGTCTGTATGTAGTATAAGTAAGGCGACTCGGAGGGTGCTTAGATGTTTAGATTTGAAAGGCGTATTCGCCGCATCCAGGAGCTTGAGTCCATCGGAGAACTGGAGGTCCACGCGCGTGGTCCCGCTCATTATGCTGTGTTGGTCTACCGAAGATTGACGTAAGCCCCAGCCGATTGACTCTGAATGGATATTTTACTTACCTTGCGTGTTGTTTACGTTTTCAACGCAAGTTGTCTGATGCATAAGATAGGTCCTTGGTCTGCATTAAAAACATCCTCTTCTTGGCTTGTCTCCTTCTCCGTCGCATCAAATAAACAATGGCTAGTAACGCCGCGATAAACAGTAATGGAGCAATGATTGCGGGAACGACAGTTTCTGTAATATTTGAATGGCGCGTGCCGTCATTGGGGCGTATCGTGTGGGTGGGTTGTATTGGTCGACGAGGTACCTTCTGCACCCACGGGCACCGATGAGACCGGTATATTCCCGTCCAACCCTGGCGTTCTGGATGATGACATTGGTATGTCTGGCCTATTCAACGAAAACCGAAGACGAGATACTTCCCCCGCTAACCGCGGCGGGTGTCGCGGTAGTCCGCACGGTCTAGTGTTTGCGATCCGTCGTATAAGCTGGGCTACCAGATCCGACCCTGAGGTCCCCAGTAGACGCGCTTGAAGTTAGCGAAAGACTTGAGGCTACTGTTTACAAATCCGGAGCTCCGCTATAACGCGGCTTTTACGAGTGGATCTCGTCCTCGGTTGGCATGCTCCAGATGCAACTAGCAGTTTCGTGGTGGGGGTCAATGTGCCCTGTGTAGAGCTACCTGTCTCCTGAGGAAGGCTCCCCTCCGGGCCCGGGACGCTTGTATAAGTCGAAGTGTTTACACTAAGAAGTCGAGCCAAACTATAGGAACGTTGGTTTGGGCGAAGCGTAATGCATATGGGCCCTGCCTTCTAGTGTATTAGCTGGTATCCTCTTCCCTGACCCCCAACCTCCGAGAGCTGGATTGAGCTAGGACGAAGGCAAGTCGTAGAGTTGATATTGGTAGAGAGTAGACTGTGCTGAAGGTACCACGCTTAATACAGGGGTCTGAGTGCCATCTAGATGGTTTCACAATCTAACGGGAAATGCTAAATCTTTTCCGTAACTGTTATCACGACAAAGTTACGGGACGTTAGCGTACTGTAACGTACTGTCCCAGAAACAGTTGGCACAGTTAGAAACAGTTAGGTTACCGTTTGACCTACTTACGGCTGTAGCTTTCGCCTAACTTGACATGTCGAATGTGATTCCGCGCATTCCTGTAAAGCTTGCGACGATGCTCCATATGTGTCACGAGGGTATCTGAGAGGCATCCGATAGGTGTTCGACATCGTTATTGACTTTCGAGGACGGCTCTCGTTGAGGGCTGGATCAGAAGGACCCCCAGGTATGCACACCCCGATCGTTTTGTTTGCGCGAGCTCGCGTGTGTGGGCTTGAGAGATACGGACTTCGCGAAATCTGAGCTTCATACAGATCATAGATATTTATATTTAGGTATGCACCAAAAATGCGTCAGTGGAGAGTGTATGGCTCTCAGTGAATGTCAGTAGTGCTAAGCGGCAAGTGTCCTATTCACCCAAGTGGTAGTATTTAATAACGTGAAATTCATCGAGATCCTTAAAAAACTTTGCCCTAGACTGTTGAATGTCAGAAACAACAATGACAAGCAACACAGATCTAGAGATATATCCGAGGCATTTGGGACAGTTAGAAGCAGTGGAAACGCAGTTAGCAACAGTTTGAGAAACAGTTAAGAACAGTTAAGGACAGTTTAGACACCAGTGGAAGAACAGTTACATGCAGTTACTGCCCGTTACGCGGTGGGGACCCATGACAGTCACTTATCTGCAGCCAGGGCTCTAACATACTATTGAACGCTATCAAAATCTTAGCTCAAGAGGAACATGCAAAACGAGCTGGCTCCCACGTTGCATGCACTGCAGCAGCCGACAAAGTTTGCATGCGGCTCGGGACGCATTGTGTGCATAGCATCGAGGAGTGCTCGTTATTAAGTATGAGTCATTTTAAGGTAATGAAAGCACAAAGGCCGTCATATCATAGCGGGGCTGGACTCAGGTCGGACAATCAATCACCGTAGTTGCAGAGGGTGTTGTGCTGTGCAATGTTGTCACAGAGATTCAACAATCGGTTGCAGTGTGCATCGGATATATTATCCTATGCGCATATGGAGTACAATGTACTCTACGGATAGCCATACTCGTACGTATGATGCACACGTGTCAATGCGAGCGGGAGCCGCCTGCAATAAGTACTACAGCGAGAGACGTCAGGCACCAGTTTTAAGGCAGTTCAACGTTAAGGTGCGGCGCAGATATCGTGCAGTCTGGCGTATCTAAAGGTATTTTGCGGGGCGCAGTTTATAAACAAGTATCGGAGACTTCGGGGGCGTTTAATTCACGAAAATACGGCCGGGGGCGGCACCTGACGTTCCATCGTACTCGTGCTGATACATAATTGTGGTGCATTTGGAACTGATAGGAACGACCGGCAATAGTCGACGAAACAACGCGAGGATCTGTGGATGCCTTTAGGCTAGGAGATTAAGGGACGAAATTGATTTAGGGGGGAGCGAAGCATTCAGTTTTAATATGCCGAGGGATGTTGAGATAGGCATACACAATAAGGAAGCCGTAAGAAATAAGTATACAAGGTGAAAGTCTGGCTGTTCCGACGTTTTACAACATTCCGTTGCTGGTGCTGTCATTACTTACTATAGAGTTTATATACGGAATATTACTCTGTGCAACTACAAGCTCATACCTATTGTATTCCTTATGACCGCCTTGAGGGATCCATATCAACCACGCTAACTATAAACGCTTGAAGAGTCTCGATCATCAACTTTGACCGTCGGGACATGTTGGAAAATAGGGTAGCGGATGTGTTCAGTACTGTCGTCTGGACTCTTCTATGAGCAGACCAAGGGGGCTTGTACTTCATAGATTCGCGAGACCTGTGAACTTTGTAGACGGAACTTGAATCGTAGTGAAAATACTCCATCAGACCTAAGATGGACATCGAATCTCGATGACCCGAGATGACAGCTCTGAGGGAAAGCTAGAATCAAGGACGTCCTGGCCATCGCTTCCGTCTCGTCTGCCAGCAACTTGGCGGGGATATCTGAACTTGAAGACAAGACTGTCGGGGTGGGTTGTATGATATGAGAACTGTGTTAGAATTGTGCCTTTTGAACTTCAACCAAGGCAGGCAGAGCGACATACCTCAAGTCACTATGCCCACTGCCATTACCCGTGCCGTCAAACTGTCGTAAACTAGTCAGAGAATCGAGGGGTACACAGATTATCATCGGCGTATGTCGCTACCATCTGAGCTTCATGTTTCTCCTCTGATGTGTCGGAAATGGGGAATGCGAGCTGTCAAATGTGCGACTCTCAAATGCCATTCGAACGTTTGTCAGTTTTTCATACTTGTCAGAACAAGGCCTCATCAGGGGGGGTGGGGTGATTGTCATCATCTGAGATCCGGGAAGCCTGTGCAAGATTTCGCGCGTCACGAATGTGAGAAGTTTATAGCCACTTACAGAAGAGCGAGCGCGTGCGTGAGTCCTAAGCAAGAAAATGGATATCCGAGACATATTAAATGAAAAGACTTCTCGCGATGCAGGACGCTGCTCGTTTACCATGGTAAAGATGATATCACGGAGTAAGCGGAGAATAGCCGCGAGCCCATTCTAAAGTGGTCTTTTCAGCGAATGTGGAGAGAGGGAACATGAGCGCGAACCTGCGGAGAAGCCGGCGAGCGTAAGCGCCGTTCGATCAAACGTCGGTCGGTGATGCGCCTCCCCTTGTCAATGTGGCCTCACGGGAGTCGATAAGCGGCGTCTTACTTTGAGAGATGGATGTGCCAGGCGATAGATCCGCCAGATTATAACAATAATACTCATTCAAGATATTTACACCGTCAAGGTATAACCTAAAAGAGATCGTTTCAAAAGAATGGTGGATGAGGATTCGAACCCTAAGGCCTGAACGGTAATGTAGCAATAAACAACTTTCAAAGTGCGCACCATGGGAGCCGTGCGTACTGGCGAGACAAGCTGTGACGCTATAACTCCAAGCTTGGTCTACAACACCCTATAGCTCTGCTCGCATGATTAGGAACGTGCAGAAAATGGAAGGTGCTGATCCCTGCCCGCCCGACGCCGCCGAGATCACCTCCCAGTGCCCATACCCGTCGTCGGATCCACCGACAGCTTTCTCCAAACATGATATCAGTGCGTTCTAAGTCGCTGCCAGCGGAGCTAAGGACAGACGACGGGCTGTCTGTAGCAAGTGCGGTGTTCGCGAGAAATCCGATTTTTCGATCTGAACGGGGTGTTGGCTGCGTCTAGGAGTCTTGCGATGAGGAGCAGCTGTAGCCTCCATGCGAGGAGTTTGCTCGATGAGCTGGATCGGGCTGCGCACATACGTGAAGATCAGGTCGATACACAAAGTACGACCATGCTTACTGACCCTGTGTGTTGTGACGCTCCGACGCAAAGGACGGGGGGCTTTGATGGTGTTACGAACAGTCTCGGGGTGCCTTATTCTTTCTCCTGCTTCGCCAAATGATGAAGAAAATGGCCGATATGATCGTGAGGGACAGCAGCGGGACAATAACCGCTAGAATGATAATGTCTGTGGCGCGATCAGATGTGGAAGTATCTCCAGCTGAGTATGTAGTTGATTTATCGTTAGCAGATGACGTGCCACTGGTAGTCAATGAAGCTGGCAGTGTCGTTCGGGTATTGCCTGATTTTAACGACGTCTCAGGTGAGGTTGCGGACCACAAATGCCCACCACTTGTTGTAGGCCGTACGACGCTTGCCGCGGTTAAACTAGTCGATGACAATGAATTTGAAGCCTGTCGGGACATAGACACAAAGACGAGTAGATCATCGCGCGTAAGAAAGACTCCAAAATCTAGAAGAGTGAGCCGTACGTACCCTTACCGGCTCAGAAGTTGACGCCGATTCACCTGACTCGAGTGTGCCGGTTGTCGATGATGACGTTTGAGCCAGCACTGCGCTACGATTTGATTCGTTCGGTGGGGGCGTAGTATGATTTTCGACATGGGCCTCCACGGGTAAGGAGTGAGAGATAATCCACCCATAACATATCGGCCCGCTAGAGGCATTGTGCCAGCTACTGTTGGCAATTGCCACCGCTTTCAGCGTATGATTAATAGTAAAATCCAGATGAGAATATGTGTATAATGTGTGATTGTATGTGTTTGAGGTACGGTGAGGTATTGGCACAGTAGTCGGCGATCCTTGGTTTAATATGGAAAATGCAATGCAACCTTGCGACGCGTTACTCCCCGATTGTGCCAAACGACACTGATCTGGCAACCTGTGAAAAGAATTTTCTCGATTTTAGATGCGGGAAATATCCTTGTGAATGGGGAAGACTATGCACCTTGGAATACATGCTCAAATGTTGAGCCGTTCACCATGCCCGTGGTGGTGCTGTATTCCGTGGGTCGGCCGCCGCGCAATATAGGCCCCATGATACATGGACTTACTTTTTGTACTCTTTGAATGAAGTACCTTGTTTTAGATTCTGAGATGGCCAGTTAAATGTCAGTGTTCTGTCGTCTATCCTTACTAGCTCCAGCATCATGGCCGGTCACGGTCGATAGAGGACGACGTGTGAGTGGTTCACAAGTGTACACAGGACGTGTAGAATGAGAATCACATCTGGACGTGAGCTATATGAGCAACCTATTAGCGCGTATCTCGTAGTGTGTAAGATTGGGATGAAGACGAACACCGGAAAAAGCGTTGAAGTCGTCACCGCGTTAGTACTCAGCGTGAGACGACGTCTCAGCAAAGGTACCGAAGCCAAGGGACTTCAGTTCACTGCAATTCCATCGCATACGTTTGCACAGGCATGGATGAGGCATAGCGGCAGCATAGGTCATCCATGGGGAGAATGGAGAGAGGAGTGTCCGAACTCGCCCCGAACCCGCTTCGGGTGAGAGACGTCGGGATCTAGACGCCACGTGGCTGATGCGCCTTGATGCGTTTCTATTTTGTACTTGCTTGGCAGGAGCCCAGTTTCAGAGCCGACTTGCTTGACTCGAGAACGCTCCATGTTGTGCCATCTCCTACAAACCTCAATCAACCAGCAATGCCAACGGAAATAAGGGACTTAATATGTCCGTGTGGAATAGAATTACAAACAGGGGTAAGAAAGAACGGTTGCGGTGTCAAAGAGCGGTGGTACAAGGTCCAAAACTGAATGGTATGAATGGAATACTATCGTGCTGCAATGTGTAGGGTATCATGGATATCGGAGCTCACTAGCGCTCATTGAGAGAATGTGAGCAGGTCCGTCGTGCTCTACTCCCAACTCGGTCACTGACGCAGCCGGTGTCCTGTTTGCAGGCGTATGCAGGGAATAGAAGGTGCTAGGTGATGACTCTTCCGAGACCACCTGCGCGTGTCCATCGTCAGATTCGTGAATGGCTTCCCCGAACATGACACTGGAGTGCTCGCTCTGGACGGAAAGAATAGACGGGGTTGCATGTAGTAAGTAGGGTGTTTCACGCGTATCCCCGATTTTCGATTTGAACGGGGTGTTTGCTGCGTCCAGGAGCCGTGCCCATGAGCGATTTTTTGTGAATCTGCGCGAGTGGACTCGCTCAGTTCACTACGTTGATCTGCTGCAATGGAGTCAGCGTCAACCCATGATTTTTTTGAGGTCAGAGGATGTACCTTCTGCATGGCGCTTCAATGCGAGCTCTGATGCATACGACAGCGACTTGGATGGTAACGCAAACAACCTTTCTTTACTCTTTCTCCTCCTGCGACGCACTAGGGCGTATGTGGCTGCCAAATGCCAGGAAGAATAGCAACGGTACGATGACCGCTGGAAGTATTATATTCAGATCATGTGTAGTATGTGGCTCATTTCCGCTGGGGCCATCTGCGCTGCCGCCGGCTACGGTGAGACCTACGCTGCTGGGTAGCGGCAGTATTGCTGGTCGCTGTCAATGGCTGCGCTGCAAATGTCCCGCGTTCCGGAACTGAGCTTGATACTGATGGGTCAGTGACCAGTGCCGAGGACGAGACATCAGATTGTGCCGCTGTAGCTGCGCTTGGATTGGAGGACGCTGGGGGCATCACGGCCTGGAACGAAAATGACGATGATGATCCATTTTGTACTTCTGGGATGCTTGCTATAGACGCGACCGAAGGTGTTGATGGGGATGAGCTCGGCGTTGAACCTGCGCCTAAAACTGAAGACGTAGATGGCGATGCCACCGCAGCAGAGGGCTGGAGGATTAGGGGACGGTTGCGTAGGACCCGTGGTGTGGATGGAGCGACCTCTGAAGGGCGGCACAGTCGTGCTTTCAGTGTAAATAAGGTAGTCAAACCAGAATATTGGAGAGCTAGGGGAGGACTGCTGCCTCCTACCAACGCTCACAGCTCAACGTGTGTGGGGGCCCGGAGGTTAGATAGACCATTATTGACATGAAAGCTTTTGTGTTATATTGTGTATCCCTTTTGCTAAGTCAGTTATTGCTGTGAACTCCTGAGTGTCTTTTCCATCCAGCGTGAAGGAGATTACAATAGACCCAGCAGGGCCTGAGCGCTAATGGTCCCAAAGACGGAAATGCTGGTTCCTAACGCAGGGTTATTCTCTTCCTATGCGCGCCGCGGCGGATTTTAAACCTGTAGTACATACCCACGAACTCATAGGAAAAGGAGGCCCCCTGTAACAATTGCCGCCATGAGTGGTCCTACGGTCAGCATTTCATATAAGGGCGCTATTTGTCTTATAATGAATCGACCACATACTGGTTGACGCTACTTGGGCCTAGCTTCCAATCGCCGAGATAACTTATGCTAGGGTTGGTGTTGTCCACCTTTACAGGAGTAGACATTGTATAGACGTTGTACACGAGCGTGTGGGTGCTATGGAGCACAGGGTAATCCCTCCTCCATAGATGCTGACCCTGGTGTTTTGTAGCATTTCATCACCGAGTATCCTGTGGGTAAGAATGATCAAGCAGATGCTAGAACAGCATATCTGATAGCCTGATATGTGAACTCAAGTTCTCTTCAGTAACGCCACAATCACGAGATGGGACGGCTGGCTCCAAGGCTCTTTTCTAGCTGTCCCATAGGTTAATATGGACACTTAATTGTGCGCGTAACATATAGACGACGATTGTTCAAGGGGCGCATGTGCATGGATGCAGTGGCCATTTGAACCTGTTGTCTCAGTCGAACGCACCTGGGAAAAAAGAGATTATTCGGATCAGCAAATCATCATGGAATCGCTACGTAGTTACCATCCAGATGATTTCGAGCGCATTACATGTTCGCCGGCGCGTTTTGTCGAATAGTTCCGCGTCCAGAATTCCGAATACACAACACATCTGTCACCCGTGGGTGTCCTCCCGAGCGCCGATGACTTGACGGTCATTAGGTACTCATTGAGAAGCTACATTCCGATATCGATGAACAACATGGCTTAGCAATGGCGCTTCCCTGAAAGCCGGGTTACTGAGTACTGATTCTGGATGGGAGTCAAGACCGTGTGACGGCCATTGAACGTTTCTGAAATCGACGATTCGTTTCGACGTACGGCCCTATTTAATCTCACGTGTAAAATATTCTTTCATCTTCTGTAAACATCGATTTATCTCTCACAGGACACTGCAGGCCAATTTTGGAGCGGGCTACAAGCAGGAGGCGCAGCACATGACCGCTTAGGACGATGTAAGGCGGTGGAAGGTCAAAATTATGAACGATACTGGTGTGTAGCGCCGTCGCGTATTCTGTGGGCAGTGGCGAGATTCGTAATTGTTGGGAGTCGACGGTGCTTTCGTTCCGATGACAATTTTCCTTGCAGTGGTGTTTGCTCAATGCAGATGAAATGATGGAGTGTGCAATGCTGATAGACGATGCCAGGAAATCGGGTTGCCGAGAATGTAGGGTCTGTGTCGTGAATGCGTGGTGCGACATCCTCTGTATCTCGGGCGGTATGATTCCAAGCAGAGTGGGCTCTGGAAAGGCGTACTGGCCACAGCTTTGCACAGTTCCTTTGTTATAGCTTCAGCGCAAGCGCAGAAGAGATTGAATGTAGGGTAAACGCATACCTCGTAGCATGTCATCGAGTGAAGACTCCGATACGTTGGAGACTTCGTATCTGTTGCGAAGCGATAATACGACTTCTCGCGCGAAAAGAGAATACCGCAGATGCGAGAGCCGCGGCAAAGACAGAACAGCCAACGCCAGAACAGTGAGTCGCCGGAGACTTGAGCGGTTAAAAATGCTGTGTCATCTCGAATGCGTCAGCCGAGTGATATTACAGTGTAGAATTAAAGCTAACACTCACGATCATGTTATAATGACTATCCCGCCAGCCACAAAGGGCCATGGAAGACATATTCGGGTCATAAGCATCATAAGCCAATAGATACTTAAATTAATGCCAATATGTCTTATATTGTCCCCTAAACGCAGCATACGCACTTTGCTTATACCTCCAAACCGCTATCAGAAAACAAATGGTTTGCATGAAGGATAGAACGTTTTAACCTCACAATTGCGCTATATGTCAGTCAGAAGGTGATCCATCCGACCATAGTAGGCCATGCAACCAGTGGGATCACATCGAATGCAGCCGAGTTTTGGCGGCGAAGGTCCGTTCTAAATTCGCGCGGTCAGAGTAAGCCCGGCGGACTGAGGTCGGCGGTCTCTCAGCGGAGACTTATGCACAAAGCCCCAGTGCTCAATGATTCGTTGTAGCGTGTTCCTGGCCGCGAGGATGGCGGCGAGACCGGAAATTGCTGATATACGACCCTGTGTGTTTCGAGGCTCCTCGCCATAGTTGTTTTTTGCATGCGCTGGTTTCGGTGAGGGGGTGGGCATCGGCAGTGCTGATATGACTTGAGGGCACCGTTGGGCATTGGCTTGCCACGGTCCTGACCCGTCTACACGATGCGCGAAAGTATTGATATCCCCTGCAGCCAAATCAGCGGGTAGACTGCGTAAGAGTCATCCTTCAGAGGCGTGAAACTTCGAAAGCAAGCCCCTAAAGTAAACATTCAGCACGAAAATATTGAAATACAGTCAAGATGTAACTTGTACCTCGCGTCGTAGCACATCGAACCAAACCCAGAGAATAAGACTCCGTATAGAGACGCCAGCATTCGCTTCGTGTATCGTCCTTCGCTTGCAAAAGAAAAGTAGCGTAAAAGCGAGGATGGTGACTCAACATAAAGGAATAACCACTGCTGAGATAATTATCTGGTTGTGACCGTGGCCTTCAGAGGCTTCAGTGTAGCGCTGATATTGGCCGCCGGTCCCGTAGCCGTATGGGGCGTATCAATGTGCGGAAGAAGGGGACGATAGCGAAGCAGGGAGCAGGCTTGATGAACCAACCAGCGAAGGAGAAAATGAGGTAGACCGATCCGTTGCTCTCCTCCACTAGCAGTTGAAATACCGGTAGAAGACGGTATTCCGGCAGATGAGTTGCCAGGCTTTGTAGACGCGACAGCCTCGACAACTACCGAGCTTGGTGGAATCACTTCGAAGGTAGTCGAACCAGAATACGTCGGATAGCAATGGCGGTAAGTGGTGTGCATTCCAGTAGTAAGCGAAGACGATGTGTAAAAATTTTTGCCCGTACATGGTTGATGCTGACTTTGGGGCAGTGACAGTTAAGGAAGGAAGGCCGTGTCGAGACTGAACTTTGCGATGATGGCTCGCGAATCGTTTTTGGGGGGTGGGGTGCACGTACCGGGGGCACCGTACCGAAGATCGAGGTGAAAGACCCTATTGCGAGAGCGTTTTAGACCTGTGGAACGAGTAATCGAGCACGAATAATCATCGCCACATACCAGTGAAGAGACGCTAAGGGTGAATAGGGACCCACGTAGACTGGGCCCCGTGCGTAGTCCTGTCGTGTACAGTCAGCTGAGGACCATAAACGTGTCAACGTTAGAACGCATGTACCCCATTGTATTCAACAAGCTTCCCACCTCTTTTCCAATCTCCTGAGTAGCTAACATTACGGCCAGGGATCCGTATCGTCCAGCCTCGTTGGAGAAGACATTGAAGGTGGTTGTCTGCTGCTGGCGGCTACAGGAGGTACGATTCACCAGGGGGCACTGGTCGGACGCAGCGCTATGGTAGGGAGTTTTGGTTTCCGATGAAGGTCATCTGGAAGAAAGGTGTGGCTTGCTCCATTACGGTGTTGGTCCTGTCGACTCATCAGCGTTATTTACCGAGATCAGCGAGCTTTCTTGCACTATCCAGCGTCTGCCAGCGTTTACTGGTGAGCGACATGTTTTAGTCCGAGGAGCTGATTGCAAACGAGACCGGGGGCAGTACAGTAGCCTTTTCATGGCATTCGACCTGCCTGCAAACAGACGATAACGTTCCTGATCCAAAGAATCCTTGACAAAAAGATGTGTCAGCCGTCACTACGCACGGTAAAGACATTCCATTTACCTGTTTAAGAAAAAGTCTCCTGCAATGCATATACATCCGCCTGGTACGGTTTCAGCACAAGAGATAGTGACAAGCAAACGAAAGCAATAGACGATGGAGAGGTTCATCTCAGTCTCAGTCGAGCCCCCAAGAAGGGCTGACATTGATTCGTTGATCTCGATTGGGCATCATATCAGCATACCAGCGCATTCGGTAGTCTCGTCCCCAGCCATTAGAGGCCCGAAGGCCTCTCCCGCCCTAGCCCGGACATAGCCGGGCTGAACCGGTCGGACATCGAAAAACTGAAGTCCTGGTTCTGGGGGGAATGTCTGGTGAATTTGGATCATGACCGGCTACATCGAGTGACGTGACCGTGTGACAGGACCCCTCGCGCCCCTCCTCCCCTCTGCGAGTGCACGACTTGGTGCATCTGTTCAGTGCTCGCGGGTCCCTTCCAATCTCTCGCATACGCATGTGGGTCATTCTCATGACACGCAGGAGTGTTTGGAGGCACTAGGAAGCCCAAGTACTCGGCTCTGTGCTGGGTATATGCGATGATGGCGCTTCGAACTGGGGCTGGGCTGAGAACTCCGGTAGTCCCGACATTTGAGAGTGCGTTCTCAGCGACATTAACATTCTTAGAACATTAGCACCTCAATTGAAGTAGAAAGGGGCGCTGAGCAGAGCGGCGCCATCGTTCATACCGCCGGACAGCGGTTAGACAGCCAAGAAGTCAGACCCTCCAAGAAAAAAACCAGCCAGTAAATCAAAATAAAAGCGGAAGAAAATCTGTAATTTGAGGAAAATGTACGCTACATCTGATTAGAAGGGCTGGGAGAGCAGAACCGATGTCGAAGGGGTCTCCACGACATTGAGAGTGGGCCCCCAAGGCGCTGAGCGTGACGATCACGTGCGCCTCGATGTAGCCTTTTAGATTTCCAAACACACCAGACCCTATGGACGAACGGCGAAACATCCGTTTTTTTCGATGTCGATTCGCCGGCCGAAAGCCTTAGCGCTTCTTGTCGGGATTCCCGGTGCGGGATGTGCGGGATGGGAAAGCTAGAGGACTACGCATTCGGTATAATGTCGACTGCAGTTGGACGGACCAAAATAGGTCATCCAGGGAGAGAATGGAGGGAGTCTCGTTTAGGAACTCGGGGAAAAAAACCTATCGAGGGTCTGGGCGCGCCATGAGACTGATGCGCCTTGCTGCGCCTTGCGCGCCTTTGATGCGTTTCTATTTGCACAAGCCTGCTTGGCAGGAGCGTCACGTTGGCGAAGTCTGCCCTCGAGTCTGCCCGCCCCGATTTTAGAGCCACGACAAGCACGCTTGACTCCATTTGTGCCATCCCCCATAATACTCATTGAATGGGCAATGTCCATATCGCAACAATGGATACAGGATGTCCGCCAATTGTTCAAGAGAAGTACGAATACGAGGATATTGAAAGAACGGTGGTGGTGTCAAACAGCGATGGTGCAGGGTCCCAAAACTTGGATGGTGTAATGCTATCATGCGGTACGTGTGGGGTATCATGGGTATCAAGGCTCACTAGTGCTCACTGCGAATGCCAGAAGAAGGTCCGTTGTGCTCTACTCCACAACTCAGTCACACTGACGCGCAGCCGGTGTCCTGTTCGTAGGCGTATGCAGAGAATAAAAGGTGCTATGGTGATGATTCTTCCGAGACCACCCTGTGCGTGTCCATCGTCAGATTCGTGGATGGCTTCCCCGAACATGACGCTAGAGTGTCTGCTCTGCACAGAGAGCACAGAGGGAGTTGCAATGGAGTAAGTAGGGTGTTCCACGTGGATCCACAGTCTTCGATCTGAACGGGGTGTTTTGCCGCGCGTCCAGAAGCCTCGCCCATGAGCGACTTCGAATCCGCACGAGTGGACTCGCTCATCTCGCTCCGCTGATCTGCAGCCCCAATGTCAGCCTCAACCCACTGCCTAGAGGTAAGAAACCGCACCATCTGTGTTATGATGCTTCAATGCAAGCTCTGAAGCATATGACAGCGGCTTGGGCGGCATCACGAATAGCCTTTCTTTACTCTTTCTTAGGCGCCTCCTTCGTCGAACAACCACGAATAAAATCGCCAATACCGCAAAAAATAGCAGCGGAACAATTGCAGCCGGAAGTATGGTTGCCAGATTATGGGAGATATGACCCTGGTCATCGTCTCTGCGCTATTTGACGTACCGCCAGCAAACAGGTGAGCCCGTGTGCCAGCCAGTGGGGTCGACACTGCTCGTGACCATGATTGATTGTGCTGCTGGCGTGTGGAATATCTGATGCGAAAAACGACGCAGAAGCTGGGGCGGGTTGAAACGTTTGCATTCGATGACCCCCGGGGTTGTCTGGTATGACGATGGGCCTGCCGCTTCCTCTGCAGCGGACGTGGCTACTTGCAATGCAGATGACGGGCTCGAGCTCGATCGCTCGCTAAGCGTAGACTCCAAGGATGGACTGGACGGTCCAGTTGCGCCCGCCTCGGAAAGCCGGCGATGTGGGGCGATAATGATGCTGGGCCGGTAATCTGTGTTCTGTGTGGTGGGTGTTGGGCCTAGCGAAGAGCCAGTTTCGGCCGCCGCTGACAAGGTCACAGGAGTGTACTCGAGGTAGTCGAGCCAGAAGGACATTGTTAACAATGGGACTATTTCCATCGGTCCTTCGTCCTAGCAATGTGTGGACGCCGGGTCTGCAGAGACTCTCTACTATATATCGTTTGGCTGAAGCTAACTGTTCCCTTAGCGGCGACGCTAGTAGTACTCGGGGGTGCTTCCTGGTCCAGAGTGAATTCGATCACTATACTTTCCGTAGTGTTTACCGAGAGTTCCAGCAACACTTATGCTGGTACCTGAAATGTCGATGAGATATGGTCATGTCGCCGCAATCAAGATGCTGTGCAACGAGCTCTGAGAGATTGGGGTACATACCAGACGAAGGTAAAGCTGAAGAATGCATGGGGTGTGTGCATACCCATGTGTTGTGCTGCCATTGGTAATTGAGCTCCATGACTTATGCGTCCTTTTTCGCGACAATAGTAGTCTTACGCACTTATCAAAACTCGTTAATGCTACCTCCGCTTTTCCAGTCATTCGATGAGTAATTTATCGTAGTGTCGTTGTCATCCACTCGAGTCGGTGAAGACATGGAGTGCAGGTGTAAGGAACGTGTGAATGCCTAGAGGCTCGGAGGAGCGAAGTGCAAGCAAGAGATACTCTGCATATAGCCGTAGAGCTGCGTGAGATATATATTAGCCGGTATTCTATGAATAGTGATGATCAGCAAAAGATGTGTACATGATCTCAAGCTCTGATGGTACGAGATCTTAGCTCATTTTAGACAGCATTGCTTTGATTCAAATATAATGTCTTTCTTTTGAAGTTTGAATAGTATAGCCATCCAATGAATATGGCTACGCAATGTCGTAGAAGCATGCGATCCTTTCTGACGTCTGCCTCGAGGAGTCAAGTAGAGGCCACTAGTACACACATATATAATCAGTAGAGCGTGGTGAAGAACTCAGATTATAATCAAGTGAATCATAATCCAGTGCATGGTTACCATCTAGATAATGTCAAGCTTGTACAATGGTTGATAAGGCGGTTGTTACTTTGGTCACAATAATCATTACAGACAGCCTGAGTAAATCTGCTACTGTACACTTCTCGCCCTCACAAATCGCTTGGACCTACCATTGATGACTATCGTGGCTCAAACGTAGAAGCTGTTGGCCATGCGTAAAAATATCAAAACCGTAAATCATAGCTCAAGTAACGTCCATGCGTCACTATTCAGCCATGTGCTATATTCATACTATGCTGCCTTTGCGCATAAGGCAGCTTCTGTATCCTAATAATAATGACTTTCTTACGCGGCCCAACACCCACCGAGCCAAAATTGTCGGGCAATCACAGGAAGGGAGAAGAAGCATGAGCGACCGAACCTGGCTACGCCCCTAGCGACGCAGTGAACCCTCGATTCTGCGAGCAAGCGTCTGTGTAAGGCTCTACTCAGAATATCGGTTTTGACAATCATTAATGATAGAGACATTCCACATCACGTGTTACGACAGTAAGCGTGTGATCGCCGACCGTAAGTGACGGTGAAGTGTAAAAAAATTCGTGCCTAAAGATTGCGACCGATGTCTGTGGTGCCACAATCGTCTGAGAATGAGTATTGTCCACGCTAAAATTCACAACAGCTGTCGAGCCGTTGGAAAGCCCGTAAGTTATAATAAAAATTAATTGGTGCCATACACGGAGATGGATGTACCTAGATAAACAGTCTTAAAATGCCACATGGATATTTTGAGACGCGGGGCATAAGTATGGTTATAGACTGACCGGTAAAATCAAGCGTGAAGAGTAATCCAATGGATTTTGCGCCATGTGTTGTCCTATGGTTGCACGTCAGACCATGGGATAAGAAGCTGAGAATGTTGTGCGAAAACGTGTTGTACTCCCACTGTGTCCCACCAAGATGCCAGCCCTCTTCGTAGATTGTATTTTTGGGTCCGTATCGTCTATGATTGTTATTGAAGACATCAAAAATGATCAGATGTGAGTGGTCCAGGGACGCAACTAGATGGAGTGCTGTCTGTAAAGGTTTAGCTGCTTTATGAGCTGCTGCGGCTGATTTTAACCACATTGTCAGGGCCTTATAGACACTCCGAGGTTTTGGTATCGTGACTTAAAGATGAACAATTCTTATGCTTGACTTATGGTTTTCTGTACAACCATTCGTGGAATCGGAACCCTACACCCCACCGGAGAAAACATCTCCACGACACCCGGGTAGAGAAGCTTCTCAGAAAGGTGTATGGACCATCCGATGCGCGTGGGTTACGATCCAACTCTCATTGATGCACACAGTCATCGATGTCACCCGTAGCACATCGTAAGATCGCAAGGCGCGCCCAGCTTCAACGGAACGTCAAAGTCGTAAGAACAGATGCATCGCCAACGGCGCATAGCGGTGTTGCAACCATTGCTCAATGATCCAATCCTTTTCATATGCGAGAAGCTATATATATCGAAGGATGAGCAAGGTACTCAACCACGATACTGTGCAAAGTCGCCTCGGACCCTTGATGCGCAGGTGTTGCGCGGGTGGACTCAGTTGAGCTTCGTGGTTGGCCCTGATATTGCCTTTTCCTTTGAATATTTTATCTCACCATCCGATTTGTAAGCGGCGCCGTGCAGAAAGCCTCACCTGAATCATGATAAAACGATCTGGTTGTGGTTCAATATGCAAGACGATATGTTTTGCTGGCAGTCAGACCTACTATCAAAATTTTCACGCGACTATGCGATAAGGCTACCAATGACTACCGTGCGGGTCAGGCATCTATATTCTAGCGATAACTAGAGAATAAGCCAATGTTAATACTGACAAGTATGCATTATGTCTTTGCGTCAGAGGACAAATTCAATGTATTCTTATGGGAGGTCTCTTTGCTGGTAGACAGTGGGCTGAACCATATATCATACAATTGCACATGAGATCTAGCGGAAGCAGAGCTATCAATTACAATGAAAAATAGGCATCGGTTTGATAGTAGTATTATATTCTACAACTTCCAGGGTATGGCGGTGGTAGGTCGGGATCACCAAAGACCCCAGAGCGTGAACGTGAAACGTGATGAGTGCGATGATCTCTCCGCAGGCATGAGGGAGACGGTTGTACTAAAAAATGCTGGAAAGAGAGAGTTCGATTATAATGGTCATCGCTCGCATGGCCTCCTACGGCCACAAACGCTGTGAGAATATCGGCATTGGCAATGCTGATAGAGCTCTGAGGGTTGTTAGGTCTGTAACCTCGGATTTCTGAATCTGTGCGATATGAACGTATTTCGGTGCTCGATCCATCTCGGGCGATTGGAGGCCAGGTAAGGTTGCTCTGCAAAGATATATAGCTTTGCATGGTTTCTTTGATATGTGATCAGAACGGTAAAGACTTGGGTGTGGGCCGCACTCGTACCTCGTGCCGCGTTCTCTTGCGTAGGCTTTGACATCGTTGGATAGTCGGAGACGCGATTAGAGAGTGATATTCTTCTCCTCAGCTTCCGAATAAAACAGTAGCGCAAGGGCAGCTGCAGCAACACAGCAAAGTGGGACAATCACCGCTGGAAGGATGATTCGCTGAAGATGTGCGCGGTCATGGAGACTGGTAGAACTGATGGACAAGCTTGGGGAATCCACTTCGATATAATCTAGATAGAACGGGAAGCTGCTTTCCACATCAAGTGCTACGACAGTAAGCGTGTGATCGCACGACCGTAAGTGACGGTGAAGTGTAAAATTCGTGCCCAAAAAGATTGCGACCGACGTCTGCGGTGCCACAATCGTCTGAGAATGAGTATTGTCCACGCTAAAATTCACAACAGCTGTCGAGCCGTTGGAAAGCCCGTAAGTTATAACGGTGCCATACACGGAGATGGATGTACCTAGATAAACAGTCTTAAAATGCCACATGGATATTTTGAGACGCGGGGCATAAGTATGGTTATAGACTGACCGGTAAAATCAAGCGTGAAGAGTAAATCCAATGGATTTTGCGCCATGTGTTGTCCTATGGTTGCACGTCAGAAATGGGATAAGAAGCTGAGAATGTTGTGCGAACTTATTGTACTCCCACTGTGTCCCACAAGATGCCAGCTCCCTTCGTAGTTGATTTTTGGGTCCGTATCGTCTATGATTGTTATTAAAGACATAAAAAATGATCAGAAGTGAGTGGTCCAAGGGCACAACTAGATGGAGTGCTGTCTGTAAAGGTTAGCTGCTTTATGAGCTATCGCGCCTGAAGGCCGTGATCAACAGGCTCTATGTCATCTCAAATGCGTGAGCGGAACGATATCACAGCGTGAGACTGAGGTGAAACGCTCACCATGATATATCATAATGGGCAGCCCCCACGCCATGGACGGCCATAGGCAACGTGTTTACGGTCATATGAATCATAAGCTGGAAGAAGGTGAATGACTACTTATATTATGCCTGTACCTGAAAAAAACAACACTAAGTAGTAGCACGTGAAATCATACGTATAGCCACACAATCGCACTTTACATCAATCCGAACGTGCTGGATCTTATAGACTCCATCAGCGCAGGCAGTGTGTGAATCACGTCAACTGTGACCGAGTTGGCAGCGAAGTCCTTTCTAAATTCCGCCGATCAGAATAAGGCGGCGGGAAGTCGGAAGTGTCAGCGAGACTCGTGCGCGACGGACTATCGGTGAGCCACAAGGATAGAGGCGAGACGGGAAATTCCTGGGAAACGACCCTGTGGCTTTGACGATCCTTCTCATGATGGTCTCTATGCGCTGAACCAAGAAGGGGTGTGGGCGTTGGCAATGTCGATGGGAATTGAGACGTCCTCGGCATTAGCCTGCCTGGATTGAAAGTCCGTACATTGTGTGAACGCATTAGGATCTCCTGTGGCTGAGGCAGTGGTAGACTGTGTAGGGGCGCCTTCCAAAGGCACATAGCTTTGAACAGCCTCTGAAGCAAACGGTTAGCACTCAAGGACCGAATTACAGCTGGGGATGAAGCCTGTACCTTGTGTCGTAGCATAGCGTACAGGACCCGAGGAAGAGGACTCTATAGAGAGGCCGACATGCGGGTTCCTGCGTCGTCTTTGGCTTTGCAAAAGAACAGCAGCGCAAAGGCGAGAATGATGACACAGCATAAGGGGACGACCACAGCTGGGATGACTATCTGGCCGCGACGGTGGCCCCCAGATGCGACAGATGTAGCACTGAAATTCGACGGCGGTCCCGTGGCCGTATTCGGCGTATCAGTGGCAGAAGAAAGGAACGAGATTTGCACATCGGATGTCCACAAAATTTGCGTAGGCGCTGAGGAGTTTGACACTGATGCCTGCGACGGCGGTGTAGGGCGCAGATTTGAAGGTTCGACCGATGAAAGAGAAATAGACTGATGCGTTGTCTGCGAAAGGTTTGGGGAATTGACCGACGAGGGAGAGAGTGAAGTAGATTGATCCGCTGCTCCAGTAGTTACAAAAGCAGTAGAAGACGGTGCTTGAGGGGGTGGGGTCGCTGGGGTGCGGATTTGTGGACGCCGTAGTGATTACTGAATTCGGGGAGATTACTTCGTAATAATCCAGCCAGAATGTGTGGTCAATCGCTACATCGACAGCAATGGCAGTGAGTGTGTGCGTTCCGCTTGTAAGCGAAGGCGATGTGTAGAACTTATGCGAGTAGATGATTGATGATGTCTGTGGTGCGATGACGGTTGCGGAATCGAGGCCGTCGAGGCTGAATTTTACGATGGCCGTTGAATTATCTTCGGGCGTGATGGGCACAGTACCAAAGATCGAAACCAGAAGAACCTGTGCGAGAACATTTTTAAACAAACGGAATGATTAAAAGGAACATATAATCATACACGTACCAGTGAAGCTAAGGGTGAAAAAAACGACCCAATAGACTGTGCACCATGCGTGGTTCTATTGTGTCCAATGAGCTGAGTCGACACGGTCAAAAGCGAAAGCGCATGTACTGATTGTACTCTTCGGTTGTGCCGGCTTTGACCCAATCCCCTGAGTAGCTAATACTCGGCTCCGTATCGTCCACCTTCGTTGTAGACATTGAGGGTTTACTGAGGTGCGACCGAAGGAGATACAGGTCGCAGTGTTCTCGTGGAGGAATGCGATGAAAGTCGTCTGGGCGACTTGCTCCGTTACGGTATTGGGGGATGTTGGCACGTTGGCGTTGTCACCGATTCACACGGGATTCCTTCCGCTATCCTGCCGCTGTCAGTGTGTCTAGTGAACGACCATGTTCCAGTTTACGAAGCTGATCGCTGACGAGACCGGAGGCAGTACAGTAGCCTTTTCATGGCATTCGACCTGCCTACAAGTGGGATGATAACGTTCATAATCAAAAGAAATCCTTGACAAAAGATGTGTCAGCTCATAATTGCATGGGAAAAGCATTCAAGTTATCTGCTAAGCAAACCTTCCTACAAAGATATTCGCTTGGCATTGAGGCGGTTTCAGTGGCGAGGGATAATGACAATCGACGAAAACAGTAGACGGTCGAAAGATTCATCTCAGTCTCTGCTGAGCCCACAAGGGCTGAAATCAAACTGTCGTTTGAACCCGGCTGGACATCATATCGGCATCCCAACACGTTCGGTAAGTCGACTGGAGTTGACGAATTGAACTGCTTGCTGGTCAGCGCACTGAATAATGATTACAGGTCCGTGATATCCCAGACGACACTGTAGAAAACATGTGTCCGTATACCCAGGCCAGTCAACATCCTGCGTTATAACAAAAATGACGACTGTAAGACGGCGGAGGCCCTATCTTGCTGTGGTGGGACCTCTTTCTGCACAGGAGTGGGCCACCAGGTGGGGAACATCTGTGCTAATTTCGAAGCCAGAGCGGGAGGCAGACGATCTGGACGCGTTGCTGCGGTCTTCTTCCCTGACAGAAGTCGCCGCTGATGTCAGGAGGAACGGTCGGCATTTGCTGGGCTTCTGACCGGAATGGATGTGCGATGATGAGCCCGACGTGGATGCTGGGTATGGGAATTCCGTCCAGTTTCGGAGCTAACCGGATGTTGATACGGCCGTGGGGCGTTGAGACTCATCTTGATGGTAGGCTTGGAGGACTGACTAATTAAGAATGGGGCGCTAGGGCTGGGTCAGGAAATAGCATAATGCTAGCGAACTTTTGCCTCCATAGACGTCACTTTGCAGACCAGGTAGTCACCGGGTCGGTGATGTAAGGTCGAGATCACCGACCGGCCGTGGTAGACGCGTGGAACGTCTCATCTTTACATCGGTAAAGGACTGCACCCTGAACAGGACAAGAATGACGCCAGAAATGGAACGATGGCGGAACAGGGAGGAGATAACGTCCATCCTGAATATGGTGGTTAACACCATTGACGGACGCGCCAGTGGGAGTTCCGGCGGGAGACATCTGGTGAGTGGTTAGCGGGCGACTGTGTGCCAAAGGCGGAAAATGGTGTGTGAAAAGCCCGAGCGTCGCAGAAGGCGAGTTAGGAAGGATATCTGTTGATAATACTGGCCGGACGCAGTAGTAAGCGGTAGACTCGGAAGAATTGTGATGACAAGGTCCGAAGTCGAATGAACCCCAGGCGGTGATGACATTTGACAGTGGTGCTGATTGTGATTGTGATTCGGATGACGGTAGTGGGACTTGAACGACCGTGTTGATTGAGAGGTTTCCGAGATGCCCAAGATGAAGGATACTGTACTTGAGGCAATGCCAGCTCCCCCCGATAGTTGTCAGTGAGCGATGACGGATATTTGACAGTTAGATCGGTGGCCCTGAGGTGCTAGTCTGGAAAGTCGCCGGGGCCAACTTGAGTATATTGAAGGTAATCCGACCATGAAGGTTTTATTGCTATCAACGTCAGTTCTGACGACCGTGAGGGTAGATGCTGGGTGTTGGCGAGTACGGGGGATTTATATATAGCTCATGTTGATATAACGCCTCATTCGTCTGCGAGCGTTGACAATAGCTGGGGATAGGTCGTCGCCGGTCAATGTGATGATAGCCGTTTGCCCCTCCTATGTCACACGAAATAGGAGTCCCCCTGGAACAGTACCGAAAAGCGAGAGACCTGTTCCTTAGAAGGGGGGGATTACACAGTTGTGTTGAGATGGAGCGCGAGATGAAAATCAAAAGCCTACCCTCAAAACGAACGGTGATAGATGAAGATCCATTGTTGTGAAAGCACCATGCTGCGTGTGGTGCTGCAGTTCTCCTAATCAGCTCATATAGCACATAGTGTGCACTATGACTTTACACCCCTGATACTCTCGATTTGTTCCTCCGATCCACCATATTCCATTGTAATGTTATGCTTGAATCTGCATCGTCCAGCGGTTACTGGGTCGTGGCATTCAGGTATGAGGGGTCTCCTCGGGTTGCACAACAGAGGTAGAAACGTCAACTATTCGAGATCTGTTTATTTGTATGGAATCACAAAGCGCAGTGTACTTTGTACCTGTTGAAAGTGAGTTAGCGGCGCATCCAAAATGAGATCAAGTGTACGGACCAGCGACCTTCTGCATTTGTGACTGCGATCTGTAGGACATAGCGTCACATAAATTTGAGTGGAATCAAAGGGCCCAGTATCGAAGGCTTCGTGGAGTAACTGAAATATTGTCCTGGGTGACTCTGGACGACCGACGGCGGAAAAAAACGGCTACATTCGAGAAACCTGGCTCTGAGCATTTCAGCATAGGCACCGATGAGACAAAAACAGACCGAGTCGTACGCGGGGGGATCACACAAGCTCGCGCATATATAGGGACATTGTGTAGGGTCGCGGTAAGTGCCCCTCTCAACCCAGTCACGTTTGACATGCGTCGATCGACGACTTTTACGTCGCATCAAGTTTCCCGGGCTATTGCACCGCGACGTTAGCACCAATCATCAGCATTCATCAGTGCATAACATATCTCACATCACTGTTTGTAGTCGTCATAACGGTCGTATATCAGTGTAAATGAGTTATGACACGGGCGCATGAATCTTGTGAACATTCAACGTCGACGTTCGACAAAATTTGCAGTGCTCTTGAAAAGGCTTGAAGCGTAACTTCCGGTGTAGCTTCGTATAAATCGAGGTTTGATGCAAGACATTTTGGTTTCATGAACAGTAGCCTATTTTATTGGGTCGAAGGTGGAGTGGAAGGCGAAAGGAAGAGACCAGCAAGGTTGCAGGCGTCTATGACCGCCCGCCCCTTTTATTTGGATCTGTTTGGCATCGGCATTGTGGCTTAACGCCCATGTGACTGAGACTCCTGCTGCCGCTTGGCCACTCGCCGCTTTCAGTCTATTTTGAAGCTGTTTAATTGAACGAGGGTCGAGCCACGCTCGAAGGTGCAATCAAACAGGTCTAGATATAGCTGATAGTCACTGTCGGGCCAAATGTGCTAACTGAGAGTCCAAGATCTGCCCGTTCTGGACGATATTCCACGGAGACTCCCTCAGATCGGCCAGCTGACCCCTCCCCAGTTCGTTTGTACACGCTGAAGAGAGGGCACTCGTAAACTCGACAGTGCCAAAGTTGACAAACGGCACCTACTCGCCGTTGATCTCGAAGTCTTCGACATCCACTCGACGTCCTGCCACGACGCACACGAGGCCGGGAAAGCCGCTGTACAAGATCGACGCCACTTGCCCTGTTAGAGTTTGTTCTGTCGACGACGGCGGTGGCGTGCTGATAAGTTGCGTTGTTGTACCACCGTGAATACGCCTGATGGTGATCGAGTCGCCTGCGTTGATAATTATCCGCGAGAAAGGTCACGGCGTTGTAAGAGGAGCCACCATTCGTTCCCGGGGGAGCTATAGGTGCACACTCGAGAGATGCAAGCAAGCCTGAGATACGCAATGATTACTTTGCAGACGCACCATCGTAAGGTCACAGTACTGTGCCATTCACGTGGAGATCAATGCCCGTCTGGAATATCGCCGATTGGCAAGTGTTGCCATCGATGTGCCGACCCATAACGGATGCAGCTCTGTGCAGGCCCGTTGCAGGTAGACCAACAGTCTCTGACGGCGTCGGGACAATAATGAATGTACCAGTGACATCCTTCCAAGTTCCCTGGAAAATCACACAATCAGCGATGAAGAGCATCAAGGCATACACGGACCTACCGCCGACGAACGCACTGATCACTGCTACCCAGCCCCAGTTTGGGCTCAGGGATGAATGGGTGACGTTTGCACGCCAGTGGTGAGCCTCGACGCCCATCCTTGCCGCGTGAACGTGTCGTCCTCTGCCTTGGTTCAAACCGTTTCCCTCGATAGACGGGGATGGCGAGATGCGTGACAGTTTAAATAGGATCAAGTGGCATCAGCGTCAACGTATGGTACATCCTCGACACTTGAGTTTGATTCCATAGCTGGGATGAATCTAGGTGGCGTTGTTGTACAATGACCAAACCTACATGAGCGTTATATCCTCTCTGACAGCAAGTGTCAACCCACACAGGACCGGTTGCAAACGTACAGGCGCGGGCGCGCATACGGAGTTATGACGTTCCAGAGACGATCTTGCGACCGCCAACATCCGTGCCCGCCCCAGCACCCCTTCCTAGCAAGCGAACGGGTAGGCCTCCTTTCTGAACCAGACTGCAATGTGTGTGATAAACGGCCCTATTAGCGAAACGCATTTTCGTCTGTATGCAGATCCACGAGAGCGCAACGTCAATCTTTGCGGACAAGTCAGGAAACGCCCCCCGGTTCTCGGAGATCGTCCTCGACTGACCGGAGACCTAGACTATGGCCGTTTGTCTGAAGATTCCTTGGGCCCACCACATGAGAAGCTAAAGAGGGTTCTGTTCCTCGTAGGTAGTTGTAAGTCGGACGACTACAGTTGGGGCCAAGGAGGGCGTTCCCAGTTTGCGCCAAGTGCCTCCACTGACACGAGCACGCACTTTGGGTTAACCCTTATCCGCGCTGTTAACGTACACGTGCCCGTGTTTCATATTCATCAAGATGTATGGAATTATGAATGTCAAAGATTATGTTGCTCGAATGCATGAGTTCATCTGTACGACTTGTCGAAGGCATTCAGTGACCAGTTGCTTCGACGAAGATGTGTTGAACTTACCACATACTCCAGAGTTTTCGGGCGATGGTGGTGACATAGGCTTCCGTGGTTACCTATTTCTTAACGCACCATCCACAATATACTCTTTTGCTGCATGTATGCGCCCTCACAACATCAAAGATATTGGAGCCAAAAATACGACTTCACGTGAGATTTCTGTTTTATGAGCGACGAACGGTCAGGGCTGAGAGCGGAGAACGACCAGGGCTATCCCAAACGTACCTTATCAACCCACACCCTCACACTTCAACTATCGGACCCTCAAAGCCTCAACCCGGGCACGCACAATGACCAAGGCCCATCTCCTCCTGGTCCAACAGATCATTCCAATGCGCCCTCGTCTCCTCCAGCCCGTACGCATCACGTCTGACCCCGATTCTGATAGTACACCGTCCCAGTGCCCACCGCCTCTGACCTTTCAGCAATTTCCGCCAGCCCTCGATGCGAACGCGAGAGAGGGCAGACCCATTATACCCACACCCACCCAGCTTCGCCGTATTTGCCTCCCAGCTGGACGTACATCGTTTTGAAAGCCGCGTCAGCTGTGCGGCCAGCGCGCGTGGCGGAGGGAGTACGCCGGGTGTAGGGACTAGAGGGTATGAGGCCCCCGTCATGTGGTGGACACTGTTGGTGCGGTCCGGGGACCGAGCATGGTATTCCGAAGCGAATGTGAAGGAATTCGGGGAGGAGGCGATCGAAGACCGTGTTGAGGGTGACGCGGATTTCTACTAGAGGCGCGGGCGTGTGATGCGCGAGGTGCTGCCATAGCTTCCTACGTGAAGCGGTTGGAGGGTTCACGAGGTGTAGACGCTTGAGTGATGGGAAGTAGGTCTGTTGTGTCGTCGTCCGATTTTCCTTGCAGCCAAGGTATCGACAGGCTCTCGAGTACTGGGTAGAGGAACCCGAAGACGGTTCTCCCTGCTGCCTGAACACAGTAGCGTTTCTGGGACCATGTAGAAAAGTGTCCTGAGGGTAGGTGCCGCACGAAGCAGAATGGCGGAGATGTTTCATGGGCGGACCGTTCAGACCGTGTTCATCACAGCCTGGGTCGTCGTCTGACGATGTGTCCAGTGTGGATAAAGGAGATGGATAATGGAGCTATTGAATTCGAAGCTGACATGCGTTCAGCTATTTGGGCAAAAATGGCTAAGGATGGCGAGAACGCCCTGATAACTGAGTAACGCGACCGAGTAGAATCGGTGGTTGCATCGTTTGCCTTGCGGACGTAGCGAGAGAGACTAGGGACAGCGCGCACCCTGTCTTCCCGCCGTCTATACATGCGTATGAGGAGATTTGGTGTATGACTTAGACTGGACATCGGTCCATGGGGAAGATGGTGTGTGGAAAGTTTACGAGGAATTCCGCCATTAGAACTAGTAGTTTTCCGCGGGCCGCATTGAGACCAAGCCTCGGTACCGAGTCGAGTTATCGAGCCGTGTGAAGCGACGCAGGGAATTGAATGATATACATGAGAGACCGGAGGTGAGAAGTCGATTCGATAAGTGGTGAAGAGAGAGTGCCAGAGCGGACGAGCTAATAGCGGCCTGAGTTAAGTCCCCTCCAGTCTCGACTCGGAGCAATGACTTTGACACAGCTGTACCCTGACGATGAATTTAAGCTTGATGACACATCAGCATATTCAACAGAGCAACCCGCACACCTCGATATGTGAAGCTGCTATGCTCAAGTAACAATATTGTTGTGCGTTAGGTGCAGTGTCGGTAGAGGTGGTGAACGTTGCAAAGGGCAAAGTTTCGGAGTCCGGTCGGAGCCTGGAGCCCGAAGGAAAAGTTTCAAACCTGGTGTAATCACGTGATAATGCGGTCATCCCACCTTAGCGCTGAGCTTCATAATGTGCATTGTGCGCTGAGTGCGCAACGCGCGCAACCTTGAAGCTTCCTTACTTCGTTCCAAGCAGCCGTACTCATCTCTCTCATATGCATTACCACTGGTTTCGCCTCTTAAATAATATGTTTCGCTCCTCAAATGATCACTAGCCACCGACGATGTCCCTTTTCAGCTATAACCTCGAGTTGATCTTGCTTTTAATGTAAGCCACGCATTCATGCCCCAAGTGCGCACAATTGTATCTAAACAGCAATGCTTACGTTTAGTCACTTTGTTTTCAGATTGAGCAGCAACACTATCATTTTCCCCGCGGCTGACAGGCTACTAGTTAGCGAAAGATCTCTGCCACGAAGCTCAATAAGCAGTAAGCATACCGAGGGCATTGAACTGTCGAAGAAAAATTCAAATGCAGCAAATAGAAGAACTTAATGAAGTCATACGGGCCAGTCTTCTCGCGTGAACGTCTCTGGCTGACTCAATGTCAAGCTATATGACATTTCTTCAACGAATCAACGATAAATTAACCACGTCTTGGGATGAAAATGCGACCGCCAGAGTCTTAGTAAGGCTGACGGACCTCAGCGTGGGTCTGCACTCGCTCGACCCAACGATGGATCCCCTCCTCGCGGAAACCGGCCCATTTCCAGTTCCTGAAAACAACCTGATCGACTTGCTCTCACCCGCTGGACAGCATTACTACGGCGAGCTGGTCGGCGCACTGAAGGTCCTCGAGAGCGAGAATGAGGAGGGCGTAAGGAGAAAGATTGATGAGGTGGCAAAGGCATTGGTACGCAGCGCGTAATGCCGGTAGATTGATGCTGACAGTCCTAGCTGCGAGTTGCTCGGCTGTGCACGGCTGGTTTCTTCTGCCAAAGGCTATGGACGCCATGCACCTCACGAGTAGCGCGATGCGCGAGGACACATCAACAAGAGCAACGAAGACACGCGCGACCATGGTCAACATCATGAAAGATTCTTTCGTCCATGTCGTAGAGTGGCTGGCCTCCTTGCGGATTGGATGCCGAATGGAGTGGTTCTTCGAAGCCGAGGATTTTTTTGCTCGATATGGGACTCGACACCGAGGTCATGAAGAAACTCCTTAGCAACAAGAATCAAGATACTGAGTACGATGCTCGCCCACTATTCCCAGAAGAGGGGCAGGACCTTTCTGTGCCTACAGGGCAGTTGCCTGCGCGTGACGAGACTACAGCAAATGGGGCCGCCAAGGCGCCAGATGATGAGTATCAGCGCGAGGACTCTTTCGATTCTATCAGGCTATTTGGCGCACAACCGAACAAGACTGTTCAAGAGGGTCCTCAAAATATTGCGCTACTTCATCCGCAAAATTCGATCGTGCAAGAGAAACTGCACGAGGACGCGGCGGAATTATGCGCACAACAAGACGCTGCGAAAGCGCCCGACGGCGAACAAACCTACCCAGCCGACACGCTGCCAGCCAGCTCAAGGACGACGTTTAGGATCGGAAGGGGCGACAAAACCGCGCGCAAAGAGCGTCCCAGCCGGACCTCAACCAACTGCGATGGCTCTACGGTGCCGGTGCCAAGCGGGGTAAGCAGGGGGATTCCATAGGCGACTACACTAGATGCTGATTTACATCAGGAAGCCAATAATCGCTCTCAAGGAAAGCGTCGGCGAGTCTCGCAGATAGAGGCAGTAGAGCTATGGTGCCCGCTAAGAGGCCACGAAGAATGGCCGCGATGGATGCAGAGTAACGTGGCTTCGTGGAATGATGGCAGTATACTGACGTGTGGTACTAGGAGGCCCTATCTGCCATGCTGTGTGACGAGGAGGCCCAGCTCATCGAGGGTGATAATGAATTCGTTCAATCGCACGGGGATGCGAGCGGACAGAGCTCCGGCAGGAAGAAACCTGGTCGAAAGCCGATGAGCATCGAGGATTGGCGCAAGAATGAAGCTCGAGAAGCTCGAGGAACAACGAGATGCGGGTGTCGAGGGGCTCGAGGAGAAAATCAGGCGCGTGGCGTTTTGCTATCCCTCAAGAGGGCGACATCGAGCTTCTCGGTGACCGGACAGGGTAAGCACCATGGTCTCCACGTGCCGATACAATACTGATTGCGGTAGTGTGAAAATGCCCGTAACATGTCGGTCGAGTGTTTTTCGGTCCGCGCCGCATCATCTTCCCCGCGTGAGCCCGCAGATGCTTCTTTCTAATCTCACCGCAATCGTCACTCCAATTATAATCGTGTGTTCCCCCATCCCCTTTCTAACTTGCTGCGAACCAACAGTCAAGGAATACGGGTGACAAGCGCCGCGGGAAACCAAGCCGAAACGAATGCGAGCTGGGCAGACAGAAGCACTGCCCATGGCTAGGCCCAGTAACGCGCTCATACAGGTTGCTAGTAGTCGGACGCGCACACTATATGTTCTGTCAGCCAGGCCCCCGTACGGCGAACGAATTCACGATGGCTTGGACCTCGGCGCAGCTCGAAGAGGCCTGCAAATAGTGCGTGAGCCGCAATTACGCACGTTGCTGACGCGGAGGAAAGGCGCGGTGGTCGATCTGCTGCGAGAAGCAAGAAGTTGATGTGCGCGCGTACGAAGAAAAGTTGAGTGCGCGATCGTTTCGAGCTGTATGAGGATGCGGCTGGCGGAGTTTCTGGGGTGTTGTTAATAGCAGGGTTGCGCAGAGTAAATCGCGCGCGTAGTGCGTAGCTGGAGGCATCGGTCGGGTTCACAGTATTGAAGATGTACGTCGCAGCATGCAAAACGTAGGGCCCTTGGGCACCAAGGCTATGATCATAGTTTCTGCGGGAAGCGAGCGTAACTAATGGTAGACCTGGAGCGTACATAGTGTGCGCGCAGCAACGACGTCATGGAAAAGGTCGTACATAGCTCCGTTGTGTGGCAAACCACGTGGATCTTGCATGCCTAGAGTCTTAACGTATTACATGCACGTGCATTATATGGGACCACACTCCCCGGTGCGCAGTTACCTATTATTATCCTCGAGTTCCACGAAATTGACACACTACCAGGTAGTGTAGGCGTTCGCCTAGATATCTGTGGATGGCAGTTAAACTTTGCTTCGGTATGAAATCGAACTGCCGCAAATAGAAAGGATTGTGAAGTCACACAGCGTGTTGTGGCCACATAGGCGTTGTAAATGATTCATGGCTTTTTTCGATGGAAACGCGTCAGCATCTGCCAGGCTTATAAGGCTGACGGCCCCGTCGACAACTACTACGCTGCTTGGCTGACCAAACGGCTCGCTTCCTTGCAGAGCTAACTACATATACTACTGAGTACCTTGTCTGGTGAGTGCGCATGTCTTTACGTCGTGTAGTGCCTGATACTTAACACACAGCAAGATGTCGGCAAATTATATGTCATTATCTTTCGACGACAACGAATGCTACAACCCGGGCGTCTGCGCGCCGTATGTAATACCGAGCTCGCGATGAGAATTGTTCTGACAATACTATCCTTGTCGGTGCACTTAGTATACCGGAGCTCACGTGTTGCGCGCGCTTTTGCGGGATTTTACGGCACAAAGCCCTATTTTACCACCACTTCACAAGTCGTTGACGGCAAGCCAGTACCAGCTCCGGGTCCGCCCAAGTAATTTGGCAACCCAAATGTGCTTCTTTCGATTTCGCATTTGAGATCGCTGAAACGGCGCAGGCGGCAAAGTTAGAAGAAGAGAACTTGAGGAGGTTTGCCAGGGTCTATTGCGATGGCTCACGGCTCCTTGACGGGGCCGGGGCCGGGGCCGTCATGGCTCGACGGGGAAAGCAACGCACACTCCCAGCCCTCAAATACCACGTGGGACGCAGTTCAGACTACGACAATCTTGACTCCGAAACTCTATGCTCTGTCTCTTGCATTGGAGCTCCTCATGCAAGAGATCGGCGTCGAAGACCGGCAGGCGTAATCATATTCTCTGACAGTCAAAATGCCGTCAGGCTCGTTATCGACAGCGGAACCGCTATACTTGCAACCCGTCGGATTGTACTACGCGTTCGTTGGCAGATCACCCAGCTGCTGGAAACGTACCCACGGCTGATGCTCGTGATTCAGTGGATTCCTGGGGCACGCTGGAATCCCAGGAAACGAATTGGCGCACAAGGCTGCCCGGCGTGCTGCCCAGCAGCAGCTGGAAGCCAGCGAGCGACTTCACAAGGCGCAAATTTAGGAAATCGTTGACACCTGATGCACTGGCCACATTGTAAGTCTTCGTTGCGCGTGATTTATTCAGTACATACTCAACTTCTGGGAGGTTTAACGAAAGCCGTGGCCAAAAACACCCGCAGTCTGAGCGCATACTAGTAACATCCTCAGCCAAGCAGTAAATGGCTCAATTTTGCGTGACATCTCGCGCTGTTGTATTTCTCCGTCGTATAACTATCGTGTCCTGCGTTTTCTTGCGCGTGTGCACCTGAAGGAAATATCGTCAATGTAAGACTCATAAGTGGAAGTTCTTGACCCCTCGAGCGGAAGGTGGGTACGTTGAGTCGGAGTTTGAATCTTCCGTGCGCTTGACTTCATCTCCGCCTATCTCCGCCCATCTCTTTTAGGGTTAGGTGTAGTCAAGTGTTTTCCGACGACCACCGCGCGATGCGCACAAAACTTTGCTGTGGAACAACTTCAGCTGACATTCGCTACTAAACAGAAGATCCAATTCTCGCCGTTAGTATCTACGCGGCTTACAACTTGACGGACTTCTCATATCCAATGAGACTCAATAAGCGACTCACAGCGTCAGTGCCTATGAATAGCAGTCAAAGAGAAATCAGCCTGCTATTCTAGAGTATGGTAGGAGCTCTTAGCTTATCCCAAAGAGCATGTATACTAATTATGCAGATCTTTAGACCTGTTATGAAGCTTTGAAGCTTCACTCGGAATCACAAGATAAGCCTCTAGCTTGTGCTAATCCCGTCAGCCCCCGCCCTCAGGCCTCATGGTCCATGTCCCTGGCCCAGTGTATCATAGCATATACGCCTGGACGATGCTGTTTGTCGCTCTTAGTTCTATTGCGACGTCACTTGATTGCTCGTCTTCAGGTCGAGGGTCTCAAGCGACGTATGCACACGTCCCCATGGCTCTGGCGTCGGGTTCCAATACGGATCCGGCGCTGGAGAAAATGACTCACTTCAAAGTTAAGTTCGCTCACAACGCATTTGATTTGAGGGTCCGTTCGTGGCAGAAAGACAGACACGAGGCTTATGAGTCAGTCACGACACCCGCGCTCTCAGACATGTCGTTCTTCGAAAGAAGTGTTATGGGCCTGCTTCGGACTGGCCTACGGGGTTTACCGTAAATCGTTGACAACGGTGACGTTTACACCACTCGTGTCTCTAGTACGTTATTAACCTCAGGATTGAGTTGGGATATATGTTACCGTTTTCTATGCCGACAAACCACGCTTGCTCACGCTTGAAACGCTGACTGCCGCCCTCGTCGCTTTCTTTGCTACCTTATCGAAACGTAACCTCCTGTCTGACTATACACGGGTCATTACCCGCTATGACTCTACGTCTCCTCGGTAGGTTACATCGCTGTACCCGGTCCGGAAGTGATGTTGTCTCACCCTAAAGCCGTGTTATGACTCGTGAACGTCGCCACCCTCATCGTCCGTGAGTACTTGAGTCTCCGCCCACCATCGTCGTCGCGGCTTACCTAGATCTAGGTTAAGGCAGCGTAGTCTCAATTATTGACGATCCTACCCCTTCATCATCAGGTCATCATCGAGGGTCACACCTGTACAGACCTGTACGCGGTTACGGTTTACGATCGAACCCCTGATCGCGAGGGTCTAGGTCCATGACGAGGTACGAGATTCCGCTACATTTTGGCTGATGGTACATGAAAAAAGACTGAAAAGGAAGAAGGTTTCTCTGGTCTTTCAGCTTTTCGTCAAATAAACTGGGCAATACTCAAAAGTGGTCGGCATGGTGACTATGACAAGCTGCCCAGTTTCGACCGCGTAACAAGCCTATGCTTTGAATCTTGCGCTCATCTGAGGCGCCTTCTGAAACCCTGGCGATCGTATACTCTTGCAAGCACCTTGCTCGTGCCCGCTGGGCGTCGTGGCGGCATCACAGCAATCCCGCCTTGCCAAGGACTAGACCACGCAACCTCCTGCAGCCTCGGCTCGAGTCCATGGTAGATCAAAACCTGTAATGACGCTCACCCCTTGCATTGTGGGGTACAATCTTCTGGGTCAGCTGCCCCGGCAACTAACCGGAAAGGCAGTAATTCCGAGATAAGGCACTGTGCTTAGTGAGTCCGAGTCAGGTACTATCAAGTCAAGACTCGGGTTTGCAAACTTAGATGACTAGCTAACGCGATGCTTAGCTACAGTAATTAAGCCACCTGATGGAGATAGCAGACAAGACCCCGCCGTCAATCGCGGGCCAGGCCGGGCACTTCTGCGCGCCTCTCTTTAGTGCGATCGTACGCAGGAATAAGGGACTCCCCGCCAAGCTGAACCGGTCGAGCAGACATGACAAGTCTCCAGATAAGTAGACTGTGAGTACACACGGAGCCCGAGTAGCTGAAAAGACGCTCAGAACTAAGGCTATTAGCTCTAGCGTGTTCAGCGCATATTAAGCACGCCATAGCCTCAAGACCTTGGTTTCCCAGTCCCATTTGATGTGCACACTGCGCTAGACAGCGAAGCTGTCCGCGCTCTTCCTCGGGAGAGACTACACACTACGCGAAGCAGCGAAACGAAGGTGGAAGTTGGAACGTGTTATCTCATTGCCATCGTTCGGCGAAGCTAGAATTGGGAAAATATGCACAAACGCTGTGGCGCAACTAATCTGATATCATAGGCAGGTAATCCCGCTATGCGAACGAGAATGTAGCGGAATTCAAATGACCGGCATGTCAGTCGTTGCCGATTTTTTCACATGAGGGTACACGCTGGAAGGGATTACACAGGTCCGCGCGGTATTCGAAACCTAGGAGGCGCATAAGTGGAGGGTGCCACGAGAAGTAAAAGAGGTAATTTCCCCACAGGGACCTAAAACAGTGCACGACTCTTGGGCTTCGGTTCGCGGTACTTCTCTCAGAAATGCAAATATAACGAAAATAACCTGCAAAATAGTGCGCTTCCACTTTGAGACCGTTGACTCTAAAAAACCTTTCAAATGTCATCTCAGCATCGTATTGTAAAAACAAATACAGAGATGGAACGAAACGAGACCGACCAGGCTCCAAACTTTGAGGTGAAATAGTCCAGTCTATCAAGTTGCAGTGGTTTTTGGATGCATTAAAGCTCGGGGATTTATGTTTGTCGTTTGTTTGGCGACAGCGTGGTGGCGTTCCGAAACATTGGGAAGCTCTCAAGCTCTCAAGCTCTCTTCCAGCAGCCGCCACGTGCTGCATGTTGACGCTGTACCTCCTTGCTTCCTCCCATCACACCACCTGATGCCCCCCCCACATTTCACCAATACTCGTTCCTTATGCTTCTGATAGCCATCACCATGTCTCATTCCTAAGCTAGACTCTACGATGCCCTCATTTGCCTGAGAAATTGTTCTGATTCAGGGCTGCGAGGCGTCATTTGCCTCGCATCCATCTCCGAGTCTATTACCTTGTAACGGCAATTTGTGCTAACCGTTTGAGGGGGTGAGGCTCGCGCGCGGTAGCTCATAGACCGTTTCCATACTCAATACACCGTCAGGTACGCTCTGCAAATCAGAGCGATATCATGCCTAGTCTCTCACATTGACCGAATCCCCGGGTCGCCAGCAGCCTTCGCAACCGTCAAGGTTGCTCATATTCCCACAACCATGAGACACAAGCGAGTCGCCGAGAGCTTCACCGCTCTTGCTTATGATATCACAGCACGACCATATGGGCCACGTCGCGCCCTGATCGTCGATTCTGTGCGAAGTTATTAATTTAGCTCTCGTGCGCTGCTGACGGGCCTGTGGCACGCGCTGGGAAACGAGGCCGCCTAAGCTCGCGCATTCTCACAGGCCCGCTGCGCGGTCACACCAGCTCCCTTTCTGCCTACTGAAGGATGCTTATATAACCCCCTATTTGCTCTGCGTGCGGCCAGGATAACTGCCACATCCCGTGCGTGCTGGCCATACGGTGCTACCTGACACTCATCCTCGGTGGCCTACCACAGCCCCCCCCCCCCCCCGCGACCAGCCAGGCGCCCAGCCCACGTTTTTGCGCTTCCCTTTCAATCAATCGCTTGACACACGACAATGAGGTGCGTGTTCTAGCTTATAATGTTCAAGTCTCGAGACCTGACATTGTTGTGCGCATAGTTATGGCATTGACAACATACTCACACACGGCGTTGGTCGGACGTGGTGCCCCAGAGTCGGCACTCAGCTTTGCGGCGATATGGATCCCAAGAGGAACGGTTTGGTCACGTTCTCTGGACCCGAGCTGCTCAATGCGGAGAGCTGGGATGGTCACACGGCACACGACATTCCCTGGGACGCGACCGAGGGGCGGTCACAAATCTTGACCATAGACGGCCTCACGCTTCCCTTTTCAAGTCTCCTCGACTTGTCGTGCAATTCCGAGAGGACAGCGTGTCCAGTTTACCGCAAGCGCGCTCGACGAGGAGCAGTCAGTTCTCGACCCGTACATTGCGTTATTTCGAGGCTCGACGCCAGATAATAGAGCAAACGATGGACGCTGAAAAGGGAAAGCGAAGAGTTGGTCATATCGACTGGTCGCACCTGCGTAACGCGTCAGCACCAGCCGTAGCTTCACTTGGGAACCGCATCCTTCGACCTTTTACCATCGCCTCGCCAGACGATGGGAGTGAACATACGTACGAAGAATTTTTCGAAGAGGTGCCAGTCACATGCCCGAAACGTCTACCACTGCTCCGCTGCTTGTGCAGCTTAATCTTGTACGTACAGCGTACTACAATCTTTCCCATAATAACACTAATTTTTGAATTCTTGCAGAAGTCATCATTCTCGGTCCACTATACTACGTCCGACTACCGGATACGTCGACATCGACACGCCGTCCGAGTACTCGCAGGGCGGTTCGGAAACGTGGCTTCCACTGCGGGACGCGGAATACCAGAGTTGCCAAATAGGCCCATGGATACGAGAACGGCGACCCTGCGTAAGCCTCGACCCGTCGCCGGCGACGCCGCACCCGCAAGCCCAGACGAAGTGCTCGCGCACCGCTCCGGGTTCAATCACGCCTCTGGCTCGTCACCAGCGCCGTCTGCGGTGCGACCAGCGGAGGGCCTCGCAAAGGGTCTTGAAGAGGTTTCGGTCGTTACCGAAGATTCATGTCAAGACCTCACGAACACTTCCGAACGGCCCGTCACCAAACAAGCAGCGCGGACACTGACAAGACGCTGCCTCCGATACCACCAATCGCTCCCTGCACTCCCAAGCTTTCCCGCCACCACCCCCGAGCAGCCCGGCGCGCTCTGGCACTGGTTCGCCAACCTGAAGACGCAGCGATCAATGACAAAGCTCGTACGTGAGGGACTGTTGTTGAAGCTTGCCAAATGCTACGCGTAGCGTAGTCCTGTCGCGTGAAAGAGACGATATTTAGTCGATCATGCTTGTGTGTAATACAGCTTCCTTCTCTGCCGGATGCTCGCTCATAGATTTCAGTGATTTTGTGATGAATCAATATTGCATTTTTAATTCCTTCTTGCTCAGTTGCTCGGCCGTACCCATTGGCCAAAATGTGTCGTGGGGCTCTCCCGCTTCTCAGAAACAGCAGAGCGTCTGCCTGCTCGTCCCAAACGGCTCTCACTGAGCCCGATCAACTCGAAAACTCTGGAAACCTAGCGTCGAGGTCTAGGGCCTTTTACGAGAGACCCTCGGCAGAGCCGCTGCAGCTCCGTCAAACTAGTTAGCGCCGCATTTTTGCAGTGAGAGGGTTGGCCTGGTGGCCACAAACTTGAAAAGGCGCGGCGCCGCGCAGCCTCTAGCGTGGTTGCAGCGGGACTTTTGCTGGTGCAGTAACGTCGCAATAACCTTGCTGACAACAGTAACGTTTTGGGTCAAGAGGTTTGGAATATATGAAGGCTTGGTCTTCACACTGCAACGCTCAGACCTTAATGATGCGATTATTCCTTCGTCGCGATGCAAGTATTCTTTTGGTCTTAAATGGGTCTCGTGGGCGGTTGTGCGCGTGTCACGTTACGAAACATGTCGGACATGGCGCCTTTTTTCCACTGTTGATGGTTTCAAAACCCACGAAATTCGCCCGGTCGCCCCTGGCGAAACTTCACAAATTCGCCCGGAAAACGGGCTACACAGGGCGAAAATGAAAGAACGGGCGAAAGTCGCCCCTTCAGTGTTTGAAACCAGATTTTCTTTCCCATATGGGTAATTTCGCGCGACGTTGCCCAGGCGCTTAAGGGTAAAAGAACGCGTCATGCTCCCGTACGCGTCTGACCTTCACCGTCCATCATCTTACTGAGTCTCCTCGACATATTCCCGTCATCCTCCTTTCTCTGCTCCACAATGCTGAAACACTTGACTCAAGGACAACGATGTAAGAGTTCGTAAGCAACACTTGTTGCTTACAATGTAGCCGGTGCATGATTGTCAAAGCAAAGGAACTTCAGCTGACGGCGTCGCTGTTCGTGGTCGGGTAGCCGTATTGCATGACCCATGGTCAAACCCATGTATAACATATCTACGGTGGCAGCTCGATAAATCTCGGTTTCTATATCAAAGTTAAGTTGTAGTTGCCCGTTCAAGGTTTGTTGTCAAAAAGGGTTTTTGTTAGTTAAAAAAAGGTTTTATGCCCAGAGGTGCTCGTTTTCAGAAGATGCTTTAAAGTAGTGAAAAAAAGTTCGTGGGGCGTCTTCTGCTTGCGTATCTCTTAAGTTTAGAAGTAGGTCAGGTAAAAAAGCCGGCGAAAGCAAAGTTTAGTATTAGAAAGCCAAAAGTTCCAAAAAAATAGGCTCGTACCTCTGAAGGTTGTTTTAGCAGCATCTGCGCAGCTTGAGCTCTGGTTGGTTCAAGACGCAAATTACCAACATTACGTTGGGCTATGGTGTACTTCCTAAGGTGCGCGACTCTGTCAGCTACGACAACTTCCTATTTATTACCATCAGATATAGGACAATCCAACTTAATTGTATATGCAGTTTTGAGTCCTGCGGTCGCGACAGCGCACGTGACAGGATGCACGTTAGCCAGATTAAGTTCATGTGATGATAGTATCCCCTCAAAGCTGACGGTTCTTCGCTAGATTAACGACTTCACTGAGCAACAGCAAAACTGTCCCGATGGAACTCACAATGGAGGGTGTGTAAATGAATGACACCACCTATCACCCGCTGAACCTTATGCCAGTAAGTAGTGTCGAGTCCTCTTCTCCGTCACAAGACTTAGCACGTAGGTACCGGGATGGGGCAATTCAGACTCTGGATACTACCGTTAAAGAGGGGTATGTCAGGCCTTCCTAGCCAGGTATTCCGTGTAACATACATTTGCTGTATTGTACCAGGCCAATAGATTTATTTCATAATATATAATGGATTTATTGACACGCTATTTGGCGGCGCCGTGATAATAAAATTCGCCTGATAATTGGTGAGAATATGTGCCCAGCCACGGGGACCCCGAGTCCACCAGGTCCGGTGAAAACTACATTTGCACCCCGTGTGGGCAAAACGAACGGGGCGAAACGTCCAACCTAATTTCGGGCCCGAATTTACAATAATAAGAATTCGCCCTGCTACCGGGCGACAGAACCCGGTTATCGGGTGAAATGACCCTTCATTCATGGCGAATAATGCCCCCTCCGTCCGGCTAAAATTCGCCCTTTCCGTTACCTCACAGTGTTTCCCGGCCCAGGGTGGTCCTCGCTAGTCACTAGTTTTACTTATCTGACGACAACTCACTCACAGGACTGACAGCCTGATGTGCTACACGCCTTTACCAACGATGATCACGCATGATTCTCCCCAGCACTTGGCCTGTGCGGCCATGATCGCGACGCTTCCTTTCCATTTTGTCTTTCGTCATACACAGGATGCCCCCCGCTATCAACGATCGCCCAGAGTCGGGAGTAGAGGGTTCCAGTGAGTGTTCCTCTGGTGCGACTCTAGCTTATGGTTCCCTTAGCATCCAAGGTTGGAATGCGTTCTCAGTCTGAGGGGGACAAGCGATATTTATTAATCAGTGTTGGGGGACGTTGACGTATTGGCTTGTTGCCTGTGTTGCAAAAGGGTGCAAGAGTATTAATCGGCCGCAAGGCTCTGAGGTGTCAAAGCGAGCTATGGTGTTTCACTTACCACAGATCACTCTGGGACACCCGACACGACGGGGGACGCTTGTTTGCTTTTAGTCAATGACGTCCAAAAGGTAGTGTCCGTTTGGTACCATACCGATAATATAATATATGGATCTGATTGGCACTTTCTGTTTGGTCATCACATGAGCTTCATGTGTGGCATCGATTTCAAACCTTTCCTTACCGGATTTGACCCGGATTCGACATAATTCAAGCATCGGTACACAAACGATCGTCCGCTTCGATTTACAGAAAATATAATAATAATAAAAGGCGCGAGGGCGACTTGAATATTCAGATACAATGAAATTGCCCCCCCCTTGCTGCTTTTCCATAGTCACTTACTTCCACTGTGCCTCTTGCATCCTTGTCAGTCTTTGACACGATAAGCAAGAGTACATCAATATTGAGCCGCTACTGACTTTGCGTGACCTTAAAGCTGGGTTTTCTGAACGCGCTCCTTCAGAGCCACCAGAAAGTCTTGCAAATCGGTGGCGTGTCGAAAGAACCTTGTGCAATTCTTTGCACCATCCTCCCAACTCGCAGAATTTGGTGACAAACTGGCAAAGTGAATACTCGATCGTCATTGTCGGATCCTGGCCTCAGTTAAACTTTTCACAGCATTTTCCACGTAATCCTTCTCCAAGAATCTTCACACCATTCACACGAGACGTATTGGGCTTCTTGAAGGATGTTTGCAGCTTCAGCCCGCGAGGCGTTTGTTGGTAAAGGATGAGATCGTGGTAGCGCCGACGCGGGAATGTGGTCGAACTCCTCACATGCAGGCCAGTCCCGTATCGCGACTTTGCAAGCCTGTACTGCGGCGAGCTCGGCCTCCTCGTGCATTCGAACCGCGAAGCAATGGCATAAACGCGGAGCGGCTCGCGGTCGATGAATCGTGGTAAGACAAGCAGCCTGCGGAGAGCCTGCATCGCGCTGGCGAATTCGTACTTCACAGACGCTAGTTACGCGTCGCTCAGATCGTCCAAGTCGACGATCACAGGGTCAGGGATAGGGTAAATGAGGGCCGCAGCGCGATTTCCAAAGGTGTTTGCGACTCGTCCAAATCGAAATGCGCAAAGGTTGCTTGTTGCGTCGTTTTTCTTCTATACGTTGCTTTGAAGAAGGGAGACGCTTAAGGGAAAGAACTGTCGGAGACACACCAGTGAAATTGAATGTTTTCGTGTGCCGTGTAGAGGATACAGTCGTCATTGCCCGCTCTGTTGAACGGAGGCGTACGCGACCCTCGTCCATGAGATAAATTCGATCGAGGGAGACCTTTTGCGTTTAGGAGGCATGTTAATACACAAAGCTTTGGGTTGATTTGTCGCGAAGTAAGCTCGCCGTGACCATGGAAGCAAAGCGTGGGGTAGCATTCCGAGAAAGTCGACTTGGTTCCGCTTTGGCGAAAAGGCATGATGTGGCCAGGAGAAGTCGCTTGCATCAACAGTTTCGTTCGGAGCGTTACGAAAATCAAGCTCAATCGCATCGGGAGCAATCGGACTTTGGTGTCGGAGTCAAACGAGACAACCATCCATGCCACGTTTCGTCCCATGCGCGCTCTCTTGTGCTGCGACAGCGATCACTGACTAACCTATTATTCACTTGTCGACCTCCTATTCACGATCACGTAGCGCATTTTTTTTACGAGTGTAGGATATCATCTCTTCCACTCTTTGAGCACGGAAAACTCCACGAACAACGCATGGAATGTCAGAACTGTGAATTGAACCACAACGTCAATTCTGTTTGCGAGAATTGTCTGAAGCATGCAGTGAGTCTATGTTGTTGCTTCGTACGAAGAGAGCTCATGGCCGATATGTCGCGGTAGAATCAAGTCATTTAGAGAACAGATATCTCACATCGCTAATGACCCGAGATGCCCACATAGCATCCGCTCAACGGTCCTTTGATAAACCGTTGTAGACCCTCAGCGAACACGCCGGGCAGACTTGAAGGGTGGGAGAAGAGCGAGTGAGGGAAATATGGGACAACCTCAACTCTTAAGCTACGAAGGGCAAACGAACTGTGTACGTCTCGCAAAGTTTGCTACGCTACCGATCTGTCTGATGTGCTCACGCAGCCCCGTCGAGCGTGTCCGCAAATTGCGAGAGGACCTCGCCACTCGTAGGCCGCATGTTGGCTGCTGCGGCCACTGCTGCGCACTTCGACAGTATCAAACGTTCCACCAAACTCATCTCCTCCCTTGCAAACGCTACCAGGCTCGTTCCCCGGACAACCTTTCAGCAGCAGCCCGCCACCCATTGCTCGTCTACGTCCGGCTATCGACACACACCCAGCGTGTCATCTTCTACAATACCCCATCGCCCTCCCGACCGCCTTCGTCCATATCTCGAAAATGCACAAGGGCTCTCAACCTCTCCGCAAACACCACGAGAATACCTCTCCCCCCCATGCAGGGGGCAAATTCGGAAAACACCGAGCAGCCAGTCGTCGCATTCACCTTCACTCGCTGCACGCGCCACTTCTGCTACACCCGCCACTGATAGCAGTCACGGCGACCCAGAGCTTGCACATCAGAATTGAAGACGCAACCCATGCGCTCACGGCGTTGTCAGATGTGACTGCGCCGGGCTCGGTCGGGGCTAGTGCAGGAGCTGGTGGAGGTGTTTTCAGTGTGGTAGAAGTGGGTGGGAGGGACCGCCCATTGGCGGCAAGGCTGGGACGAAGGGGCGACGACCTGTGGACGATAGGCGGCTTGGTGCTGCCCGTCCCAGGGGACATGAGACGTGCGTTGGCCCACTGTATGACTTTGCAACGCGAAATGACTAAAACGACTACAGGATACCCTCCGGATCACATTAACGCTGTTCTCACTCATACACTCCACTTTCTTTCGCTGCTTTAATTCTATCTCGGCATAAAACTCCCGTTCGAAGTGGTTTGGAGTCGATCGTCGACGGCGCCGACGAGCCTCACAGTCGACATCCACCGCTTCTTCTCCCAATTTACGCACCTGGGAACGGTCTCCTGGGCGTCGGCACGCCATGGATCGGCGCGACCAAAGGGCAGCGAGCACGGTGGATGGGCACGGTACGAGACTTCACCCTATCTCTCACATCATACTTGAATCCTAACAAACTTTTCTCATTTCCGCTTCAGCTGGTCAACGAAGCACCCCTGCACGTCTCTGCCAGCCCACCACCCTCACGACTCGCCCTCGCCAACAGCCTCACCAGGCAAGCTCAGCCCGCCCAGGCGCGGCAGGGCGGTCCGTGAGCTCGCCAGTGACGTCATCGGACCGCGCGCAGGGCTCGCGCTGGACGAGTCGCAGCTCGAGGAGCCCGCGGGTGCGTCGTCGCGCCGAGCGGGAGCTCGTTCACGACGGCGCTCGCGATGCTGCTCTACAATGTCTGCTACCTCGCGCACAACAGCAGGCTGTCGACGTGCCACTCGCTCAAGCTGGCGAAGGTGCTCGGCAATCTCTGGGCGGTGTGCTGTAGCCCTGAGCTGGGCCGGTGAAGTCCTCATTCTTTCTTTTTATAATTCGCTTGCTCATGAACAGCGCAGACGTTCTCATGCGGCGTATCCGCTTCTCGCGGCGCCGACACCCCCGGGATTTCAGCTCGACTTTGCGCAGCTTTTACAGGCGACGGCCGCGAATCCGTCGCGGGCCCGGCCGCGCGAGCGGCGTGGTGGGCTACCACCAAGCGGCCTGTGCGCCAGGAGCGGAGCGCATTGTCGAAGAAGAAGATGGGTGGGATTTGATTGATGACGTCTCCGGGTGACGTCCTGCTGTTGATCTATCTTGGACGATACCCCGTGTAGTTTTTGCATGGATGTAGCTATAGTGCTGTGCATGGTTTTTTGTTGCAATTATTCCATTTGACTAGTCGTATTTTGTTGTTGCTACGTCGCCGATACCAGACCTGAACATAATGTCAGCGCAGGCATAGGGAAGTACTGCAAGAGGAGGGCATTTGTAATGTTCGTGGGGACGGAAGATTAGTGTCCAGTACTATTCGTAGCGAGTCCGTTCAAAGTCCTGGGAATCCATCCAAATTGTCCATGGAGAACAAACGCTCAGTCGTGTGACGTTAAAGTGCACTTCTGAGTAGTCGAAAACGGGGATCTCGCTCCGGCCTACATGAACAGCGTCAGCATCATCTCGTAACAGAAGCCAGAAAACGCGTGGTGTACGCACGCCAACAGTGAATTGATGCGCCACGGCGAGAAACGCTCTCGCCCCGTTGGCCAGCCTGAGGGAAGCTGCATCTGAAGTCCTGGTACAGGCCCATTCTGCGGCGCCGACTGGTTGTAACTGTGGGTTTGAACGTGCCGTTGTATATGACCGTGCCAGGTCCCCACTGTGAGGGCTGGTCGCAGACGTCGTAGCACGCAGTGACGGCGATAACTACTAGGACTTTTGCGACATCGAGCTAAGAGTGTTTTCTTATACGGTAACAATGAGTAAAAGGTAAAAGCAGGGCTTGACTGGGTACGCACATCCATGTGGAGCTACTGTGCCTAAAGGTCTGCCGCTGGGTACATTTTGGTTCGCGGGCGGGCGAAAGCGATGTTGAGACGCTGCGCGGAACGCGGCGGTAGCGAGGGCAGCGACAGCGAAGAAGACTTCATGACGGCGTGAGAACAAATTATAAGAGGTGTCTAGGTAGGTCGTAAGAGAGACTGAGGACGAGCAAGAGGATGTTTAGTGCGCGGATGCAAACGCCACCGATGGGCGGGGTATATATAACGGGTGGGGGCACGGGCACTGAACCGCCTGCGGTGCGGTCGGCCGGCAACCTCACCAGTGAACAGTCCTCTGCCGCCTCCGCACGCTCTCGGTCATCCGGCCTCCATCGTTCTGCGCCGTGAATAGGCGCGAGAAGAAGCGGGTCGTCAGCTCGGCCGAGCCTAAACGGTCGCCCACCGAGGAGATTGGGAGATCACGAAGGCCGAGATACACTGCCTTCCCGGATGTGGCGGCATCCCTGGCTTGGTCCTGTGTTCTGTGCGCGGCAGAACGCAAGCCGAGATGGCGGGGGGGGAGGGAGGCTTTGTTGATGTGGGGGGGGGGATGTACCATACAACCACTACAACGTGAGTAGAAATCAGACTGTTGGGCTCGTCAGAGCACGACCATCGCGAGTAGTAGTTTTGGCTTTCGAGTGCGTTCACGCGGAGAATTAATAACCCCTTCTTTGTGAGGACTATATCATTCTTGACACTGGGGGGGTCATCTCGGATTGTGGAACAATCGGAGGTTTCCTCATCGTGACTGTGAGATGAAAAGTCGACAGCGTTGAGCGGCGAAGTGGGGAATAGACTTCGGAGAGGTCTTTTGCCCCGAAGAACGTCAGGTAATTACGGCGACCTAGATTGACATGGTTTCGGGTTGGCAACGTTGAGAGTAATCAACTCACTTGATGCGATGTTCTCGTTCGAGCTTGGGGTTCCAGATTCTCAAGCTTTCCCTCACGGAAGGTGTCATGATTGCCACCTAAATATTGTGTTGTCTTGGAGTATATTTATGAGTGAACCTGAAGAGCATTCCCGGATAGCCACATGTCGGGCAGCTGCACTGAAATCCAAGAAAGAGTAAAGTAAAAGAAAAAGAAAGAATGCGAAGATAGAAATGTATGGTTTAGCTGACCCACCGATCTCGTTTATATGTCGGCTCCAGGACACTATCATAAACATTCAGTGACTGGGTCTGAACTCGCAACCATCAGTCGTGGAGCCAGCGGTGGCAGCTTGAGGAGAAAACGCCTGCCGATATGTCTTGGTGTCTAAAAAACAGTCGAAGTCATGATTAGCCTGACGTCGACGTGAGGATGAGACGTCATTGCAGACGTTGTGAGCTGGACGATTCTGAGTGGTAATCGCAGTTCAAAGCTCCGCTGATTCGTCAGGCATCCCCGAAGCCTGCTTTGGGCGGAGTAACCTCACATTCCGCTGGAGCTCCGACATTCCGCAGTGCGCAGCTGCCCCACGCAGTTTGGCGCGCCCTCCCGACCTCCCCGTGACTCTCACATTCCCCACACCAGCTCTTTGACGATTGGTGGTACTTTTTGTCGCATTTTGGAAGGCTCGAATGCGTGCGTTCACTTGACTACTTCGGACCAAAAACATAAGTCTAATTTACCCCGTAGGTGTGCGAGACAATGACAGTCACCGAGGACATGCCCGCCGAGCTTGTGGCTCAATTCAACATCTTCGAGCTCTCTGGCCTCATTTCCTGTCGCCCTCACACAGCGTGGTGCGTGACCTGCCGTAGCTATTCCACACTTATGGAATCAGTTCTCTACATCGTAACCTTTTAATGGAAACGCCCTGAAGAGACCTTTTGTGGCACCAACTCTGGCGCTGTGGGCCAAGAACCTTGGGATGACCGCAGGAGTGCGATCCATGTAGCTGCAACATCTCGACCCTGCCCGACGACGTTCCTGGGGTGGCTGGTGTGCGTACGGATGGCTCCAAGGCCTTTCACGACGTTACCAGTTCGTATAACAGAGTCCTGACGAAGAGCCGTTTGGTTCTTGCCCGGGTGTTGACCTGCAGGCTTTCAGCCTTCAATGTCGCACTCCATAAACTACTACAAAGTGCATCGCAGCTAACGCGGACGCCGTCAGTGTACGCAATGCTCATTGATCGACTCCCCTCGTTCAGCAACCTACGGAGCCTCACACTGAAGAATCTTTTCATCACCGACGAACTCTTCGGTTCATTGTTCCTCCTACCTAGCCTGCGCCATCTGCACGTCGAGTTTTGTCTATTCCCCCGGAGACAAGTCACAGCATCCCGCGACTTTTCACTATTGCCCATCACCGACCTCACATTATTGAACCTCCGCAGGCATGTAATGAGTGCCGGGCGCAATGGCCATGATCTGCATGCGTTTGCAGACATGGACGAGGACATTGAGTACGGACTCTCCCTCGCTTCCGCACAGGGTCTGCGAACGCTTCGCGTCGATTCGACCGCCGATGTCTTCGCGACGATCTACCGCCGCCGGCAACAGGGGGTCTACGTCTACAGCATTCCGCCACATCTCTCAAGTCTCTACGTGCAGCGGAAACAGGTCGTCGACGGTGCCGTGCAGCCACTCTTCCATGCAGAACAGCTCTTCCCCGGCGCCGTATACGCGATTATGGAACGCTGCCCGACCCTCACGACCGTCTCGCTCGCGTACGCGCTGCAGAAGCACTCGGCCTTTCCCCGCCCGGATGCCCTGCCCCGCCTCACGCACTGCGAGGGCTTCCTCGACGCTGTCGCAGTCATGACCGCGCACCGCCCGCTGCGCGCAATCAGCGTCCTACGCTCGGACACATCCACCGAGGGCATCCTCGACTTTTTGCAGCGCAAGGCGCGCATGCACCCGGATCTCGAGATGCTGAGTCTCCACTGCAAGACGTGGGACCTCGAGATCCTCGACGCGATCTGCCAGCTCTTCCCCCAACTGCGCAAGCTCCGTCTCACGTTCGATCTTCGTCTTCCGGGCAAGCTTTGGGAGCACGTCGATTATTGGCACGGTGTGCAGCCGTACGAGATTTTCGACGCGCTGGAGGATGCGAGGGCGAGGCCCGAGTTTGTGTCGGGCTCACGGGGTCCCGAGGAGGTACGTCACACCCATCTCTTCTTTTTCAGAGCTTACCGAGCGCGTACAGGATACTGTAGTGAGCATCGGTCCGCATTATCTATACCGGCTGAAACACCTGCACACGGCACACATCTACGCGACGCCGACGCACGGCGTCCCGGACCACCCTCGGTACTTGTACGACAACACGTTATGCGGAAGTGCAGTGAGGAGCTTTCAGAATTAGTGATCCACAGGAACCGCTACTGCCGCAGCCTACGTGAGGGTGCAGCTTCTGCAGGGATGTTAACGCTGATTGCACGCGTCAGTAGAGGCGCGACCGGTGAGCCAGATGCGTCATAGTCTAACAGAAGGATGCAGGAAAATTGTTGGATTATCGTGCTATTGAGTACATAGTGGGTACGCTAGGTGGATTTAGGCACTGCCCTTGTTCCCACACTGCGTCCGGTGATCTCACACGCCTAGCTGCAGTGTGTGATGATGTTCGCTGTTTGAGGCCTTAAAGACACCCACGAGTGCCGTTCATGTTCTTTTCGTTTCGTTCGTCTCCGGGTGGCATTGTATATCGCCGTTCTCACGAAACACAGACTCTGGTGTGGTCATTACGTGTATATAAAGATGATTGAGACCTGTACATTATAGTGTCTACGTAAACGGAGCCCGCCAACGCACTACTTACAGCTTGCTGGTACGAATTCGAATGAGCTGTGCTCGTGATCTCTACCATCGGCCGACGGGCTTCCAGTCATGGGCAGTCAACACACGCAGCGCACAGGCCGATACGCAGGCCCTTGTCTCCTCTCCTCACGCGGTGACATCGCTTGGTAAGTTCGTTATGCCGCCGGAAACATACTGGGGAGGACAGCTTACAGCCCCAAGCACGGAGCAAAGATGGATATAGAGACCCACGTACAAATGGCTTGCTTCACACAGTGGAGCCGTGGCATGTCATAGTCGATTATGCCAGCGGCCCACATCGGCGCTGTGTTCGAGTATTCGGGCGCCAGCCAGGCGAAACATGTCGCGGAAGTTCGACACGATAAAAGTAGGGGGGGGGGACACTTGGGACAATACTTCCCTTGCCCGTTCAATGTGAGCCACGGAAGGGAGGTTGCGTGTAGGATAAAACGTCCCGGATACCGAACGGGCGCCTCCGCCGCCCCAGAGCGTCCCCAACGAGACGTGTGCGTTGGGGGTCACACTCCTCGCGTATGTCGCCAGGTCCTTGCAGCTTCCAGAGCGTTCTCCGTGAATGTTTTTCTTGTGAGTGACCTGCGGCGTACACTGACAAAAGCAACTTAATCATTCGGGGCACAGTAGGGAGGAAGATAGTCAACGACATACACTCTCGCACTCGAAAAGGACTGATCATGGTCCACGCACCGTGCGCCTCGATAAGCCAGCGCGACCCGGTGGCGGCCCGCTGTGGCAAAACACGGCGGGGGGTCGCGCTGCGTGCCTCGCACAGGACAAACACATCGCTTCATGAGCACACTCCCTTATCTCAACTCAGCAGCCTATCGAACCATCGCCTCATCATCGCACCGCACACGGTCGCGAAGGAAGAAAGACACGTACTTGTCGCGAACCGCGCGCACAACGTCCCCACTGGGTCACGCCGTTGGGATTATACACCCAGATCGGCGTTCTGAAAAGACATGCACCCAAAAGCCCACACACCAGGTGGTACAGTCGCGAACTTGCAGAGCCCCGCCGCATGCAGGATGCGCCGGTCGCCGAGCACGTCTACCGCGTGTTGTGGGATGCTACGGTGCGCAGTTCGTCCCCTCGTGAGGATGTGGTCAGGTCAGTATCGAAGCATGAATCATGCGCAGCTCACGCGTGCATCCTCGACACGGAGGGCTTTGAACTGCGTGGCGTCGTAGACCTTCGCTAAGGTCTGGTCAGTTTGGGGAGACAAGGAGAAGAGAGGAGGGAGAGACGCACCAGGGGCGTTGTAGACATAGACACATGGAGAGCCTACACAGGTAGGAAGTGGTTTGTGCAGATGATCGCAAGGTCACGCCAGTTCGGCGGTGTTGAAGGGGAACTCGACGTCCGGAGCGGGGGGGTTCAGCGCGACGCCGCTGTCGATGCACACGGTGCGCCAGAACGTGTCCGAGCCGTGGACTGTACACACGGTGCGCACGGCGCGGGAGGTCGCTTGGAATGCGATGTGCGTGAAGACATCGTATTTGGGGATGAAAGTCGCGGATCTCCATATTTGTGCATGAGCAGCGTCGAGAGGGAGATTGATCAGAGAAAGAGGCCATAGTGAGTTAGCGCGTATGCCAACTGTTTATGACTTCGAGAAGAGCCATCGTGCGAGAGGTATAAGTAGACTGGCATAGAAAAAACAGTGCCTATGGCCGCTTTGACCTCCTCGGCCATTCTTGACTTGTCTGTTAGGCCGTGTAGCCCGTCATGTAACCAGGTCTTGTCAGGCACCAATTATTAGGCAGTACATGGTGGCCACAAGCGCATAGTGGGTAACAGCCCACCCGGCTTGACAAGCTAAGGAAATGGCACAATTGATCCGAAGTGGCACTTAATGGACTGCAAACAAGAAAATTACAAAATAAATACGTTGACATTGTGGCTACAGTTTCGGCGTTAGTTTAGAGTGCCCATGATAGCGAATTCGCTACTTACTCGAGTGTTAAACTACTGAGAGTCGTGTTGAGTCTATGTCAAGTCGATGAACAGCCATCTGCGATGATGAGTACATGCAGAAGATAAATTTCAGGTCGGGAGACGCACTGGATGCAATGGTGCAAGGAAGATCATCTATGCACACCTTGAGCCTGGTCAAAGTGCCCATTGGCCGGAGCGCCTGGAGGCATATCATGCGAACAACTTTCCACAATCTATCTCCTTTGCGCCAACGTGCCCACAGACGCAGCACTAAACACCTCCTCGTCTGTCGGAGCCAGCAAGAGCCGCTCCACAGCCATCTTCTTCCACCTCCTCGACCACTTGCGCTTACAACGCACGCACGCGCCACAGAGTGTGCGTTCGTTGACCAGTGCGGTGGCCGCACGCGCACGCCGCCCGTGGAACTGTAGGAGCTCGTGGTACTGCATCGCAGATATGTGGGTGAACTCCTCGGGGAGGACCCAGTCTTGTACTGGTGTTTTGCACGCGGCAGCGCGGCTGCTTCGGCCTCCTCCGCGAGCTCGAAGCGGCGCGCAAGCGCGTAGATACGAAGCGGGTCCGACGCGCGTGAAGGCGCGCAGCATGACGCGCAGCGTGTGTGCGGCGGTGGGGAACGCGTATTTCATCGCGGCGGCGTAGGCATCGGTAATGTCATCTATGTCGCGCAACACGGGATCCGCCACAGGGTATGTGAGCCGAAGGATAGTTTCTATGGACCGCGTCGGATTCGGGCACGACCAGGATACGCTCGTTGTTCGCGTCGCGGTTGAGCTGAAGGTTCTGGAAGTAGGGGGATGCAAAAGAGAGAAGCGTATGCGAGACATGATATCGCGTTTCCTGCGCAGTACGGATGATGAGGTCGCCAGGTCGGTCGAAAGGGGCGGGGGCAGTCATAATGTACGCGAGCAATTCGAGCGATGGTGACCGACGCGCACGACGATTCGGTAGCAGCTCAATCGAGGGAGAACGCGCTCGCTTTCGTGAACCAGAGGCTGACATTTTGATCAGGAGGGCTTTGACTTGGAAAGAGAATGGGGGAAAGAAAGAGGATGGTGTCGCAGAAAAAAGAACTGTAATTAACGGAAGCAAATATTGGAGTCACGCTTTTGTAGATCTGTAGTCTAAAGACGAGTAAGTATCTGGGCTTATCAGATCAAAGGAGACTGTGAACTCTGCATAGAGGCTGGGCTTATGTCATCATTTATCTCTTCTTACCTGAGATCAGTAACATCAATATTGATACCGCGCTTGGAGTTGGCCACCCCTTCCTTCCACGACCATGTCCGCAGACAAAGTCTCCTTTGTTGTACGGCGACCGAGTCCCGTATCCCGTACAAGCTCAAACAGGAGTTGAGTTGACTCTGACTTCAAAAGTACCCGCCTTACCGCGACACCCTCAGCAGCGTGGCAGCACGCCAGGCAGCTCTGCGCCCTCTCCTAAACGTACCTACGAAGACCGCGATCAGCTCAGATGAAGACGAAGCCATTGAGGACGAGCTCGTGACGGGCTTTGGATCAGTTTGGCGTCTGCAGCGGTGCTTTGCCCCTCTCTCTGCGCCTGCCACGAAACAGTTCCCGCATCTCACAGCAGCATGCTTCCGTCGACAGCATACATGAAAAGCCCAAAACCCAGGCCCGCTTGTCATTGCGCCCTTGAAGAATAGGGACTGGCGCGATGCTTGCGAGCGATGCCTCTTTCTTACCTTATTGTTCTCGAGTGAAACCTTACCCCATGAGGAAGCGCAAGAATCTATATGTCCGCCCAGTGCGGCGGCGACGACGGGCGCCGATGGCAGCGTCGGCGGCCTGGGCACTAAAGACACGATTAACTCGGGCCCGCAGTCCGCGGGCTTGCACATGCGCAAGCGGGTTTAAGGTCGAGGAGGACGCAATGGAGCTGGAGGCAGAGGAAGGACCCCAGCGGCAGATGCAGAAGTGACGAAAGAGGGAGGAAACCGAGGATCAGAAGGCTCTGCGCGCGGGATGCTCGCGGGGGGCCCCCGCAGCGACGCCCCCGCCGCGCCAACCAAAGTCGAAATTATCCCTGTGCAGTGACAGAGGACGACGCGTACCTGCAAGACGTACAGGAAGCTCCCCGAGAGCGCGACGCTCGAGAGACTACGAGCGTGTACCCGTCGCCGACTTGCGCTGGGCGCTGCGCTCCTGCGAGCGGTATGGGATGGAAGGAAGGACAGAAGCCGCGAGCCGAAAGGGTAAAGGTCCCGTCGAGCCGTGGCTCCCCACTCCGCGCATCGCGCCCCGCGCTGCACTCGGCATCGGCGCAAAGGAGCGGGAGGTCCTCGACGACGGGAGCAAGAAGAAGAAGGGCCGCACGCGCCCGAACGAGAGAGTACATGCCGTTGCTCAAGGTCGAGAAGAAGTCCGGCGAGGGCGGGTCGCGTGCGAGGGCAGCTCGAGCAGGCGGCGTTCCCCTGAGCCCGAGTCTGACCGCCGCCGGGGACTATGATCGGCGGGACGGGGATCGGGACCGGTCAGGACAGGATAGGGAGCGCGACAGGGACAGAGACAGAGATTACCGCGACCGAGACCGGAGAAAAAACAACGATAAAGACCGTAATAGGGACAAGGACAGAGACAGGGACTATGACCACGCAGACGAGACGATCGGCGAGAGTACGACTCGTGGGTCTCGTCGGGACCGCGACGGCGAGCGGCGGAGAGATCGGTCGAGCGAGCGGTCCCGCCGAGACAGGGACCGTAGATAGTATTGATACATGGCGGAGCATAGCTCCTATTTACTACAGATACTAGTGTGTTCTATAGAAGCTGGCCGATGGGGAGCGATCGTTCCCGTAAACCCTCCTGTGTTACAGATTGGTATAACAATGTGGCCGCGAAGGTAGGTCTGTTGTGACGCGCCCTGTAAGCGTCAAGCCCTCGTTAGGGTGTGAGTTGTTTTTTGAAGTTGAGCTGGTTCCTTGGTAACCTGTGTGCAATGGTCAGTATCGCGAAGGGTTCACAGTAAAATTTACACACTTGATGAAATTCGGCATTAGGGTCCCAGAGGACAATATTCCAGCGTATCATAACCAACCTGAGCAGCTTGCCCTAGCGATTGTCGTGAGGGACCAGCCTCCACCTCCGTGTGCGCCCAGTCTTGGACACAGGACCCAGTCCACACAATTCTCCCAATACTAAATAACCGCGCTTGCTGCCCTCGTCGTCAACAAGAGCACTCAAACCGAGCACGAGCGTTGCTGATCCCGCTCCCAGGCGGCCCATCACATCGCCCTCGTCCGGACACCTTCCTTAGAGCTCGGCGACACACAGGTGCTGTGGTCAATGACGACACAGTCGATCGCGCCGTCCGTGGAGGGCTTCCCCAGTGGCTCGCGGTTTCGGCAGCGTCTGCGGTTATGGGCGGCCAGCACGGAACTACGGCCATGGCGGCCGTGCGGGACGTGCGCGGCGTAGCAGCGCGAGGTAGTGGAAGCAGTCTCGAACGGTGAGCGGAGGCCCGAGGACTTTGCGGCGCGGTACGCAGCGGCAAGCGCGCTCGCGGCGAGAAGGTGCACAATCTGCAGGCGGAGCGCTGGGAGGAAGCGCGTCGACTTGTGCAGGTAGGTGATTGAGGGCGCTACCTCGAGCTGCTCGCGTCGGTAGGTCGTGGGGATCCTGCTGTGGGAGGGCGCGGCGTCGGCGCCTGTTCAAGCTCGGGCGTGGAAGCAGCGAGCACGGTTTGTGTGTCCTGTGGTCCGCAGCGTGAGTGTGGTGGGTGATAGGGTTCGGCAAAGGCGCACCTTGAGCTGCTCCATGGCAGAGACGAGGTCGCTCTCGGCGACGCATTGGGAACTCCTGTGGGAGAGGTGGTGAGACGACGAAGTTACCGACGGGTCCTGGTGCGACATAGCCATGAACCCAAACAGACAGATCCCAGCGCGGGCGCACGGCCTTGCAATGTAGATATTACAAATACCATATAGGCTACTGCCCCGCCCAGAGACGAAAAGAAGAGAGTATACTCACATCGACGCCACTTTCGATGACAGGAAACACTTGAACCCGCGCACGCCCGCATCGACGAGGGGCCGGAGGTGCGCCTGGATACTGCTGCCGTTAGCCACACGCCTTGCCGCCATATCACGCTCCTACCTGGTTCCCGGGGATGACAAATACCTCCCCAGAACGCGACATCCGCCCAGCACTGGCCCTGTGCAGCCTCACGCTTTGCCTCAAGGTTTGCGACGGTCGTCGTGGGCGGAATCGAGTTGAGCGGCATGTCGACGAGCGTGGTGACACCGCCCGACACCGCGGGCGCGCGTACCTGGTCCAGAAGCCCTCCCACTCTGTGCGCCCGGGCTCGTTCAAGTGAAACGTGTGCGCTGTGCATCTGTCAATTCATTTGTATAACGAGGGATAGCAGCGTTAACTTACTCGACGAGACCGGGGTAGTATAACCCCCTTGTCGCCTGCATCAATGAGCTCGACATCGGGTAGCTCATGCGCTGCACGACGGCCAAGGCTGGACATCAATGATCTTGCCTGTCTGGGTGTCCACGACGATGGTGGCAGCGCGGTAGGTTGGTCTGCACCGGGCAACACGACGTGGTCGCCGGTGAAAGCGCGTTGGCCGGTCATGATTTCCTAGAAACTTTATAAATGTGTGGTGATGTTCTGGAACTTAAACTGCTGTTAGCAATGAAATGATGGTACGTGACCGCGTTCTGTCTGACCGCGACTGAAAACCCGACGCGGTTGCCGAGTCGTTCTGAGTCAAGTTTGCAATCGCAGATAGCACAGCGCTTTGGCAGAATTCTTGGCCAAACGCGGCGAGATTGTATCCGATTCCGGCTTTCTAGAGCTAGATTCTGCCACAATAACCGGATTTTGCCCAAACCTAGGATAGCGGTGAGCTCAAACCTCCTCGCAATCGCCACACATCAGCTGACGCATGGGTATAGCTAAGGGTGGGATATGATCAGACAGCCTTTCATACGACTTTGCCAACGGATCGCTGGCTGGCTGCTAGATTGTGATGGTGGCGGACGGGGCTGGGCAAGATTCAGGGCAAAACTGACGACTCGAAACATGCTGATGGCGCATCAAATTCTGTATTTGGCAACTGACGTCGTTCGTAGTCTTCAAGCCCGACGCGTCCTTCGCGTCCTACGTTACCCTATCAAAAATGGGAAACAGCATCCCAGCATGACGCATTGACACCATTCGGCCATCCATCACTCGTTCTCGCCAGCACACGACCTCCCCTCCAATCCCCGGCATGCCTAGCGACACCGACGAGACACCTCGCGGGCATCACCATCACAAAGGCTGTGACGCCCGTCACCGTTCAGCTGGCGTTTGGCCCCCACGGCTGAGGCTCTTCGGATCGCGCGCCAGACACTTACACATGTCGCGCCGCTCCGCTATGCCCCTGGGAGCCATATTAGAGCAGAGGCGGAGCTGATCTCGTCCGGTTGGCTTTCTGGCTTTCCAGCCCCCCCTCTCTTCCCTGGCCGACTCGGGTTCATATACATACCCCTTCACACTCAACGCTAGGACGTTGTCGTCTCCTACCCCTTCATACTTTCACTCCCCTTCATACTTTCACTCCCCTTCATACTTTCACTTTCATTCTTCCTCTATACTCTCCGAAGTCCGTCACCTATACATCCACTATGGCCGCTGCTGTCCATCTGCGCCCCCAACACGCAAATGCTAGAGCCGGGCCAAGCAATGTCAGCTCAATGTACCTCAGCGTGAACGTCGATGTACCACAACCACGGCGTAGCCTGCCCAACATCCGGAGTCCGGGGGGATCGACGATGAAAGTCGAGTATGCATGTCGGCGGTGTCGCGCGCGCATCGCACAGCGTTCCAGCGTCGTGTCATTTTGTGAGTACACGTCATCTGCTCCTCGCACCAGCGCAACTGAATGGTGTTTAGGACTTCCGAGGTGACACGGGCCGAGCGGCGCTCTTCACCCAAGCGTAAGCCGCCCTGCGCTCTCCCACTGACGCAACCGCGCTGACGGCCCCCGCAGCGAAAACATCCAGCTGGCCAAAATGTCCGTGATGCAACCGCTCATCGTGAACACGGGCGCGTACCGCGTGCAGAACTCGCTCTGCGCGTCGTGCGGCGAGCCGCTCGGGGGAAGTTTGTGCGCGCGTCAGAGAAAACGGAGAAGTGGAAGGAGGGCTACTTCATCCTTGAGATGGCGCTCCTCGAGGAGGAGGCCTTCCCGCTCTCGCCGTACGAGGAGGTCCACCTCCCGTACAACCACATCGAGGCGATCGGGAGCAGGCTCTCTGGGCTTGAGCACCGGCGGTCCGCGTCGAGTTTGTCGTCCGTCGACCGGCAGAAGCCGTCGGGGCCGCGAAGGCGGGATTCGTGAGAGCATAGGGGCGGCGAACCGGAGAGATGAGTATCTTAGTAATTATTTAGCTGGGCCGGCCTGTGCGTGCCATCGAGTTTTCTTGACACTACTTCTGTATCCTAGAATTTCACTATGCCGCGAGCGGACAAAATAACGTATATCGACTACAGTACATACCCGGCCTTAATATACGCAGTCGATGCATATGCAACCACGACGTTGAACGACCTGTGTGTGAGAATGCATCAGTGCTAAACATGACTTTAGCGAGTGTGGCCTTCTGCGGTGTAATGTTTGGCCCTCTGGTCGTCGAGCCGGGATCAGCCAAACAGCATCTCATGCTAGAAGCACGGCTATCATAGTGTCGTTCTCACAACGGAAAGGAGTCTCGACACGGCGAGGAGTGGTATGTTTGTTGTTGGACTTTATGTCGTCGAACAACAGTGTTGAATAAAAATATTGAGCGATGAGGCAGTCTGCACGAAGGTTTAATAACCGGCCTTCTAGACGCAAACTGGGACCCGTACCGTGTACACAATGTACCTCTGACAGTGCAGTAAGGGGTCTACTCACCCACAAGGACAAGCCCACTACCACATTGGGCTTATACTGCGGTTGTGGACAGCTGGGTGTGTTACTCGGAAAGACTCCACGGGGTTCAATTCGTCTCGACGATCTGGCGATCCTCCATCGTGTGCACCGGATGCCTGGTCCTCTTTGGAAGGCGTATTGAGTTTTATTCACACCTACACTGCTGTCATCTGAGATTTCCGGCGTGCCGTGAGCAAACAAAATGACATTTGTGGACTCCAGTGCATACCAAAAGTTTAATGTACGCTATGGTTGCATGTGCGCCCACGTTGGACGACCTGTGTGTGTGAATGCATCAATGCGAAACATGGCTGCTTAGCGAGTGGCGGCCTGTCTGCGGTGTAACATTGGCCCCGGGCCCCTTGGTCGTCGAGCCGGGAACGGTCGATTGCTCGGACCTCGCACATAAGCCGTCAAAGAGCGCTCTCTTTGCCGCACACGAAGCCTAAGGTATAGCAAAGAATGGTATATTTGTGACTTCGTCGTGGGACGACAGTCTATGTTGAGACACTTGAGCTACAGTAATCCTGCACGAAAGGTTTAATATCTGGACTTCTAGACTGAGCTGTCCACGTACCGTGTTCATAACTTATGTCAACCTAGTTTGACAGCGCGGCCACTCATACCCGAACCTTTACCAGACACTTTTGCTGCTGCTGCGGTGGCGGACTGCTTGGTATGCTCTGAGGGAGACTCCGTGGGGGTTCCTTGACCGCTCTCGATGTTCTTGCGATACTCAATCTTCTCCACGCGCACCTCGCCTTCGATGAGTTGAATATACGTAAGTGACGACCACGGGCCCCTGGATGTCCATGAGTGCGAACGTGGGCGTCGGGTCCCTAGGCGCAGCGCGTCATGTGAGCTCAGGAACAGGAATACACAGACACCAGCGCGCGCACCCGTTTACGCTGCCTATCCACGCGCCGGTCGCGGACCCTGGGTTCACGAAGAAGCGGCCGTCGTATTCGACCGCCTGGAACCTGGGAGCACGGGGGTAAGCCACGTAGGAGCTGCACAGGTGACCGCTCTGCGTACGTGTGTGTGTGCCCGGATATGATCAGCACGTCGACGTCCATCTGGCGTGCGATCGACGCCGAGCGAGTCGAGGTCGCCGGTTGAGGACACATTGGTGCCCGTGTATCACGCCGATTCGGATTAATAGTACGTGTGCGTGACGGTGACGGAGAGTGGTAGAGCGCTTGCTGGACGCCGTCAGAGTAGGGCCCATATGGCATGATATAGAACGCACCTCGTCGTAATCCCCTCGGACGACATGTACGTCGGGCGAAACTGTCCGGAGGTACTCGTAGGTTTCGCGGCGTCGCAAAGGTTTCCTGTGCAGAGGTAGAATTTGCTGAAGTCTTCCCGCGGTACCAGTAGTTTCTTGAATTTCGCGGGGCAGTTCGTGTATCCCTGTGCGGTATGTGAAGGTCGCCAATGACAAGTACAAGACATAGGACCATGGTGGAAGAGGGTGTGAGATGCTGGCTCGGACCGTGCGCGCAGACGTGACTTGACGCTGCGTGCTGCGACTCTCATAACCGCTAACCTCGATCAAGGCTCTCTCACAGTTAAGTTTCGCAAGCAGTACCGTGGCATACCATTCATTTCCTAATCTACGAAGGTTCTCCGATGGTATTTACGACGCTTTGGAAGTGAAATACATCTAGCTTATACCTCTCAGGCTCTCGTAAAATTTGGTTGTACTGGGTCAGCTTCTCCCCGTGAGACAAAAGCTTATATTTGAGTTAACTATTAGTCGATCATTATTTCTATAGGATAACGTCACTTCGATATAAACGGCAGGTGGCGTACCGTCCTAATCACGCTTACTCATTCTACTAGACCGCGCCGCCAGCACATTTGCTAAATGGTGGAGGAGAATGGGATTCCCCGGTCGCCGTTATCTATAGCCTGATATTCTTGTACTTTCTCATGGTGTACTCGACTCAAAATCGGCTTTTGCCAGCCTGCATCTCCGTTACGCGTGTTTGCGGAGCAATTTACAAGAATATAATAAAACCCCTCTATGTTCCGTGCACGAAGGTTGACAACATGATCGTGCTTGTGATCATAGTTAGCGGTACACATGATGCACAGATGATATAAAGTGCCACTGGGCTGCTATCGTGGAGTACCGGGTCTTGAAGGAACTCGAGACGGCGTGTCAAGCTTCTATGTTACAATTTGCTGATGACCTGCCTGCGAAGATGCGAATCTCGAACTAGCCTAGTCCTATAGTTTTCAAAAAACTGCAGTACAGCATTCCTCACCCTGCCAGCTAATCGCTCGTGCATTACTCGACAGTAGTGACGGGCGACGTGGTATTCCGAGGATAAGAAACACAACGGAGGCTGGCTCGACACGCCTAGCCGGGAGGCGCCGGGCCGCGTGCTTGGCTGCACGCGATGTGGGATCAGAACCCGCGCTGGAGCCTCGGAGGATATTTCAGCGTTCCTTCTGCTCTCACACCACCATCAACACGCCACACCCCCTTACCCCGCATTCCTGTAACCGCCACGTCGCCAGCCGTCGTCTAACCCCGCCACACCGCGTAACAAAACCAAACCATGGCCTCCAGCTTGTCCGACGAGTGCACGCCGCTCAAGCGCGACTACGACTCCTGCTTCAATGCCTGGTTCGAGGGCTACCTCGAGCCCGCTGTCTCTGCGACGCCCGCAGACCGGCTAAAGTACTCGCAGGACAAGGCGGAGGAGTACGAGGCGAAATGCGGGCGGATATGGTCGCAGTACCAGAAATGTGTACAGGTGCGTCATTCTCTGCGACGAAGCTTCCATTTTTACTCATTTCCTCGACGCGAATGTAGAAAGCCGTTCGGGAAAAGGGCCTTGACACGCTGCTTGCCCAAGCGAGGGCTGAAAACCCGCTGAAAAGAGCCACACGACGCTGCACGACTCGCACCGGGCGCATGCACCGGCGTAGCGCCCTCTTATATATTCACATGCTGTACCACCACGTAATGCTTGGTGCGCAACCATGCTTTCTAAATCTCTCGGCTGCCTATCTGACCTCTATCTTAGTATCACTAGTTGTCCCCTTGGAAATCTGCGCTATCTCATACCCACGTTCTCTGCATGCTTTGTATAGCTTTGAATGTAAAGTTTCTCCTCTCAGTCACGTCACGAGACCGGTCTGAAAGCCCGTTGGCTTCATTTCGCCTCCTGCGCGGGGAAACGTAGGCGCATAGCTGGATAGGTACTGTCCAGGCTTCGCTGTACCTGCCACTCGCTGACTGCACTCTGGACGTCGAAGCAGTGTTGCCTTGAGGGTTGCCGGGTGCAGTCTCGGGGGCTCGCCTGGCGCTGGGTTGACTTCGGCTCCGTTTTTCCACATTACCTCGAGATTGAATAAGTCGGCTTACTGGTTAATATGAATCGTTATTATAGGTTCGAATTCGGAATACAGTTGGGTTTACGCCCTTGTTTTTTCGGGCACGCTGGGCATTGCGAGCGCGCACGCAACCCGATTGGCTGAGGACACCCCGTCCGTCAATGAGTGCTGGAACTCCCACATATCTGAGCTGGAAAATTGGGGCTTCGTGTTGTGATCTCGCTCGCAACGCGCCGCACCAACGCTGGGAAACCGTCCTCCGACGCGCGCAAACCTATTCGCGCAAGGGGAAACAAGGAAAGAGGCATGCCGGGACCCAGGTGTGTGCCGCCGCCCTCGCGTCCCCGTCCGCGCCTCCCTGCGAGCCCGCCCCGAGGTGACCGCCGCTCGTCCAGAGGGCCGCGGCTGTGCACGCCAAGCCATGCACCCGCCGATCGCAGGGCCGCCGCCGCTAGGTGCGCGGCAGGGGGTGCTTCGGCGGGTCTCCCGCGCCCGCGAGCCGCGCCCAAGGCCGAATGCGGGCGCGGGCGGGGACTCGTCCTGTGTTCGAAGCGGGGGCTTCTGGCTGCCCCCTGCGCCGCCCAGGCAGCACGATCATCGCAGCCACGGGGTGCCGCGGAGTGCGCGCAAAAAATCCCAGCCCTGGCTGCGTGGGTGGGCCTGCCCAGTGCCTATCCCCGTACGTCAGCCCGCTCGTCCGAGGGTGGGCACGGCTGCAGTGGGCGCGGACTTCTTGTTAGGGGGGTCCCTAGCTCCGCCCGCGCCGTTTCTGCGCTGCGTGCGTGTGTGTGTGTACTGTGTGTGTGTCGGGGATCGCCTGCGCGAAATGGAGGGGTGGTTCTGATTGTATTATGTGAGGAGCAGCGACTGTGAGTTCGCCGTCGGTCGCTCCAACGGGGTTCGTGGCTCGCGGCCGCAGGTTTGTGGCTCAAGGTACCCGCAAGCATCACATGAGGCCCGCGGGCTTGATCGCGGCAACTCCGTATGACCGCCCTCTCCGCTACGCGGCGGGATGCTAATCACAAAAACATATAGACGAGGAATGCAGCATGGGCGCACCGCGCACGTACTCATCTCCCATCTCCCACGTACGCCTGCTCGATGACGACGATGCTGACGACCCTCGAGGCGTGCCCACGTATTCCTGGCGGGCTGAATACATTCATCAATAATAGGGCCATGATAGACCATCGCACCGATGAGCAATCCACGCTATCTATGGACACACCAATCACTGCTACCACGAGAAGCCCTACCGAGAAGCCAGACGGGGATCTGGACTTGTCAAAACGCATGCGTAACACGGCCTGCACGCCCAGAGATTGTATTGTATGACACCGTTCACCACACCCGATTTCGATAGTCGTGGACGAGACGACAGTGCAGGCTCGCACACCGTCGCCTCGGGCCGTGTGTGTTTCCCCATCTGTCCAGCCATCGCAGTGCAGCGCTGCCCAAATCTCCATCGAGCGGCTGGCTCTAGGTGCTTGGCAAGCAACGTGTTTATTGGGAGTGCGCATCTTTGTCTCCCGACAGGCTAACGAACCCCACGAGGGCCGCGGTGGTGAGTCAACAGATAGTCTCTCTGCCGTACATTTTTATCGACTGCTCTCACTGCGAAGGAGCTATCCTTGTCTCCGCGTCTCGTCTCGGCCGCGGCGCCATCATCATGCCTGCGCGACATACACACATTCAAACGACGCATCGAACCGGACTGCGCGCGTCCAGACGTGCACACCAAAAACCTCTCCATCCACGAAGGGACCAAACCAGAACCGCGCCTTCACGCCCGCTCCAGACCGCATTACACATCAGAATCCGCCCCCGCCCGGTTTGCGCGAACCTTCGCCAGCTCTCTCACAGCCAATTCAACTTTTCAACGCGCCCGGCGCACCCCGAGGGCACCGCGAAGCCTACGCAGGGAGCCACCAGAAGCCGCAGTGATGGAGGCGAAGCAGCCAAGGCAGCCTTCCCGGCGGGGGCTGCTCGCGCGCCGTTGCCTGGCGTGTACGTACGTGCGCATCTTGCACCGCGCGGGGCAGCGGCGAGGCTGTTGTGCGCTCCCACGCGCGCGAGCTTGAGCTGCGTTCGCGCTGATTGGCGACGGGGGCGCTGTTGAGTCTACCCTCGCCCGCCCGCCCGCCGTTTGCGCCGCCGACGTCGGGAGAGAGAGATGCGGTGACGACGGCGTTGCATCATGTTGGGAGGTCGCCGGGCTAGAACGCGGCGAGGCCAGGCAGACTGTATATGCAGGGGCGACTATCAGTGTATAGGATAGCGGCGGGTAGTGTACAGATAATTACACAGTGGGGTGCATATTCGACGACAGCATAATGTAGAGAATAATGACGAGCAGACCAGAGGACCGACCAAGACACAGCGAGCAGACGAGGACGACACAAAAAATAAAAGAGATAAAGAAAAAATAACGGGAAGAATCCGTGAGCGAGTCGAGGCGGGAACGAAGAAAGAGTCTTTTTTTGTACACGACGTGCGCGTAGGACACCGGGTCGCGGGTACGCGGGGAACGTCTGCTGGCGGCCGACGAGGTAGTACATCGACCCGTCGTGCTCGCTGTACCACGTCGCGGGCGCGTAGTCGTGCGCGGTCGCGAACGACGTGGTCGCGGCGGCCTGGGTGCTCGCATAATGCGAAGCTGTTGTATTGCTATCCAACCATCAGAACATGAAGAGCACATAACAGCAAGTGGGCAACTCACTAGGCATACGTCGTCGACGCGACGTCGAGCGCCGGCGGCGGGGCTCAACAAACACCTCCTGCTGGTACGCATACTCGTACGCCGGCTGCTGATGTTGCTGATGTTGCTGCTGCTGCGGGCTCCGCGGCGCGCACAGGCGTCGGCGCGAAGATCGCAGGAGACATCGTCGCGTGCGCCTCCACATATGCCGGATACGCATAGTGCGTCGTCTCCTCGCCGTCCGCGAGCGACGGCGCACTCGGCGACGAGCTGTACCCGCTGTCGGGCGAGTCCGCGGCCCACTGGCCCCCGGGCATGTCGTACAGGCACGCCGCGAGGTCCGCGTCGTACTGCGGCTCGCGCTTCAGCAGCGGCGACGCCGAGCGCCGCCCCGACGCGCGGCGAGGCCGGGGCGCGGCGTGCAGAGGGAGCGGGGCGTCGACGGATGTCCGTGCGGCGCGTGTCGGGGGCGGCTGCGAGGGCCGGTCTTCGGGGTCGGGGTAGACGCAGCGGCGGCCGCGATCGGCGCACCGGCTACACGCGGGGCGGTCGCCACTACACTACTCGCGTCGTCAGTCTCGAGGGCTACGTGTGGCGAGGGCGGACGCACCTTGGCTTTGCGCTGGCGGCAGTGCTTGCATGCGACGGCGGTGCGCTTCTGCTCGACGGGCGTCGGCGAGCGCAGGACGAGGCACACGCCGTCGTGCCCCGGGAGCTTGCCAGGCTCGTAGTCGCAGTAGTCGTCGCCCCACGGCACGTCGTACGGGCGCAGGTTCCAGGGGTCGTCGGCACGCAGCGGCGCGGGGTGCATCGCGAGTGGGAAGGAGCGGGCGGACCTGGGGCAGGCGTCAGGGCTCGCAGGGGCGGCGGGATTATATGTGCACTCACATCTGGGTTGGAGGTGGATGAGGTGGTGGTGGTGGGGTGGGCGGCGGTGGCGGTGCAGAGCAGGGCTTATGGGCCTGGGCGAGCAGGCGAAAGGGATTCCTCGAGCAGTCCTCGTGTAGGGATATTTAAACCCAGAGGCCCAACGTGTGCGGGGAAGGCGGGCGGAATCGAGCACGTTGTGAGTATGAGAGAGGCCTGGGTGGTGGAACCCCCCGACCACGCCACGCCCGCCCGTCTTAAGGCAAACCCTCGGACGGCCCTGGTGAAGGACGTGACGAGAGAGACGTCGATCGCAGGTTCGATCCCAGATCTGCGAAACGCGAGATCTGGTGGTCGAGGACCAGAAAAAGCGGTGGCGCTGGGACGGTAGGGAATCGCCATCAAACTTTAGGCCCCTAATTCCCAGTTGATTTCCGCTGTCACTGGGACCTACTACATGGCATTGCAGCCCTCGGCATGCGATGCACGGGTGCAGACGGAAAAACAACGCGCAAGGCTGGCCTGCGCAGGCCTTGGGCGGGCGAGGAAGAGGGCCTGGCAGGGCGCCGCCGTCACGCAGATGCAAGCGAGCGGGAACCCAGGGCCGTGGTTGCCTTTCGCACCATAATATGCGCCTGATTACCCCCAGGCGAGCGTGAAGAGCGAAACGCAGTGCCGCCTTTTTTTTCCTTCTTCCGTCTCGGTGTCTTGACACAGACGTCTCCTGGTCAACGAATGGTCCCCGCTGGCCCTGCACCGGGCGTCTGCGGGCTGGCTGATGCGACGCACGGCGGCGCGCGCACGCTGACTCATCGCGCACGTCGCTGGGCGCGGCCTGCTTATTGGTGCAATGAGCCTGGGCCAATGAGGACGACGGCTGTAGGGTACTCAACAGTTGATAGGACACTCGCAGATGGACGACGTTCATTAATCATTTCCGACTCGCAGTCCCAAGAGGACATAAAAAACGGCTAGACACCGGTTGTGCGCTATGCGGTCCTAGTACCGCCAGTCATTGGCCAGCGAGCGACGCCTCCTGACCGAGACAACCGACGAAAGCTATCGAGAGGGATGAGGAGGATCAATTGCGCAGATCGTTATCTGCGCGAGCCGATCAAAGACATGTCGCCACACCCCCCGCCGAATCGGGCTTAAGCTGCATCCTGCGCGGAATGCGGGCGCGGTTCTGGGCTTTCTGAGCGCGGTGCCCAGAGAACCGTCAGCCACCAGACCGGCTTGTCAGCGGGTAGACTGGGCGCACACGCGCTAGTGCCTGGCTGCTGTGAAACGGGGCACACAACGACACCCGCGCAGCGCGCCCCCGCAGCCCAGCGGGCCCTGGGCCGTCTGCATGGCGGGATTTGCTTCCGCCGTGACGTGGTCTTTTCTACGGAGCCGAACGATTGGTGGAGATGTGATAGAGTACGATGCCTAGCTATGCAGAGCGGTCAGACAGGGTGGTCATGCGGAATGGCGCGGGCAAGGCAGACGGGTCTGGGGTGGGCACGCGACGGTCGCAGCAGACGTAGACCAGCGATTACGAGGAGGGGTTGTGCAGCAAGGCGCGAAGGTACCGCTCGTCTGTGCGCAAAGGCCAGGTCAGCCCCAGGCTTAACACGCGCAGCGCGCGGAGGCACGAATATCGGGCGAGACCATCAATTCGTGAGATATGCAAATTTCAAACAGAAGGTGTAGTGAACAAGGAAGGACTGACAATCACTGTTGAATGGGGCTAATGTGACCATCACAAGGGCCCCAGAGACGTTGCCGGCTTTAACGCTGAGGAGTGCTCATGGGAGTGCTCTGATGTCCAGTCGATCCGACGCTCTCGTCTATCGTAGACATGGCAGCGTCCGCATGATTACGACGAGGGGTCGTGCAGCACCGCGAGCAGGTACCGGTCGTCTGTGCACAGAGGCCGGGTCAGCCACAGGCAGAAAGTGCAGCGCTCGGAGAGGCACATACCGGGCGAAATCATCAATTCGTGTCGTCTCGTGCGTATACGCATGAAGCGCACCTCGTCCTACATTCAAAAGCCGTTAAGCACCCGCGGTCGCGCGCGCGCCAAGCAACGCAGCACTCACGGTCTCGCTTGAGTCGCCGCGCACCTCCTCGAGCCCCGTCTGCACGCTCTCGACGATCCGAGCAACGGCGTGCGCGTACTTGCGGCCTTGTTCTCCTTCAAAGACGACCCCGGAGTGCCGGATGATCGCAGCGGGGTGGCCCCGCGAGAGCAGCAGGTAGCCGAGCACCGACCGGTGCGCCGTCAGCGACGCGAGGGTCTGCTCCATCTTTCGGGCGACGGCGGCACCGACGCCGCGGTCGGGGGCCTCGGACGGCGCGAACATGGCCTGGGGCGGTGTGTGGCCCTGTCGACATGGCGGACGTGTTCAGCGAGGAGGGCGGTGCGACGCCGACAAGACGCGAACCCAGAGGCACATCGCGCACAGAGTCTGCCCTATCCCGAAACGGGTTGCTTAGTCAGCCACGGGTGCAAACGCCACGTGGAGCGCGCTCATGGTTCCAGTGGCAGACCCCGAGAACCCCCGGCGGAATACACCGCGCGCTCGAGCGAGATACATACGAGAGAAGATTGTCGTCGCATTCGCACTCCGTATCGGCGGATGTCACCTGCATTTCTCGCAACTTCAAGACTTTGGAGCTTTGAGCGGTCCTCACTCCGCATCAGAAAATTAAATGGTAGAAACAAGTAGTGAATGAGAGTCTTAGAAGCTTTTGGATGGCTGCGACCTCAAATTGTCAGGTAATTTCCCCAGAAAGTGCGTTCTTGGCGCGGTCTGACTGAGACAGGAGGAGACCTCACGGGAAGTCGGTAAAATCAGAGTATATCAGCATCCAAAACACTGTACTTATACTCTTTTAAATAGTTTCGGGCTGAATTCCTTGTGACACACGAGCCATGAGAATACAGTGGTACAACGTAGCGCACCGAGAGCATTGGTTATGTGGCAAGTACAGGTGATAGCCGCCGAGGCGGAGTGCGAATGCGATGACAATCTTCTTGGTCCGTTCAAGTTAACCTCTCGTGAGATACATCATTTACCTTGGCTTCAATATTGTTAGATTAATTGAAGGATGCAAGGAGCTTCAGAGGGTGAGGATTCTGATATTACGACGGAGGCTAGTAGCAAATCACTTGCCATTCTACCAATGCATCAGCTTGGCACCAGCGCTTTGTAGGGGCACCACACAACTTGAGGGTACCAGCTAGAATGCTCAAAGGCGCGTTTCATAGAGCAAATTGTTGTTTGCTAGAGAAGCTCTAGCTGGTCATTTTGAGCACAGCACCAAAATTCAATCTCTTCAATGCACGACTTTGTGACACAAAACAACTTCCCAAGGTCTCCGAGTCTCCTAGACGTGATTGGTTGAATTAGGCATTCAACGCTTTGTTCGGACTCAGCCGCGAATATAGTAGCGATGAACACTTGATATAACGAGCGGTAGTTAAAATTGCAGCTTGCATGTAAAATGTGAACATGTAAACACTTCATAGTGCTCACAACGATTTATTCTTTTGACTTGTGTCCGGGGGCATGGCGAGTGCAAATCCCCAGTTAGCGCGTCAATAACCTTGGGTGTCGGGCTTTTCGTGCGGTCGAGAGGCCACCGCGGCGCCCACTGCATGCCCGGCCACTACCTTTCTGCGCGACGTGCAGGTTTGTCTGGTGGTTTCCCGCATTTCCCTGATGTACGCTAGAAATTTTTACGCGGCTCTTTAGGCCCCACATTTTTTATGTCTCTGCAAGCTCCTCCCCGGCACGTCCATCTGCAGAAGCCGCAGAATTGTCAAGGGGGCCACATGGAAAGAGGGCCTGAGTAGCGCAGCTAAAGCGATTAGAACATCAAACCGTAGTCGAAACCGCGGGCTATTCGGAATACGCACGACATACGCGCTCTCGTCGAGGTTCCTGCACTCCGGAGCCCTCCTGCCGCCTTCGCGTTCTGCCTCTCGCCGAGCGGCGGCACGTAGGCCCATCGTCCGCGCTACTTTTCGGTACCCCAGCACGCCAGAAGCTACCTGTGATAACATACGCAACGCGCCGACGGTCCTAACATGCGTGATCTCGTGATCCCGCTCCAGCAGCTGTCTCACGCGAGTGGGTGGCGGTGGCTGCGCCTGACCGTTGCACGCGCGCACGTACACCTTCACTGCTAGAACGCCACAAAGAGAAATTGATCCGACTGCTTCTGCATGAGGCCACTGCATCTCCTTCACACCCTCCCTCGCCCTTTGCTCAGGCAGCCATCACCCCGCCGGACACGACCTCGCCGCTGCCCCAGACTCGCCACGGCCCCCATGGACCTCCTTAGCGGTAGCAACACCCGCCACAAACGCAACGCGTTCACAGCGCCTTTTCCAGCAGAGAGACGATCATAACAAACAAACGATCGTCGCAATCAGCTATGGCTTGCAGGGAACCGCCGGGACACGCCGTGCGCCCACGCAGCCTCGACATGTCGACAGCATCTCCATAATGCACGTCCAAGCTTGGACACGCCGTGCCGACACACTCGCGTCAGCTGACGCGCACCTCGCTGTGTCCATCGCGTCCTCGACGTCGCCAGAACACACGGCGTGGCAGCCCCTGCTGTCACCCAGCGGCAACCCCGTCGGCGGCGCGGGTGCCAAGGTGCAGCCATTCAGTGTCCAGTGTCGGGACCAGTTCATTAGCGGTATGCCATTTGGCAGGTCGCGCTCGGCGCAGAGGCATTTTTTTTTGGCTTTGCGGTTTCGTGCGCTCCGAAGACTGATGAGGCGCGCCAGGTGCGTTTTCAGGGCTTCCTGCGCATGCGAAGGCTCGCTCAAGGCGCGTTCGGCGAGCAGACTAGCAGCGGGGGTGCGGCGAGAGACTCACCATTACGTGGTGTGTCTGTGCGCGATGAGGTGGATATGACGTTCCGTGCGTTGGCTGGCGCTCGGCCATCCGCACGGGTGGACAGAAGGTGTGGCCACGCCTCCTCATCGAGCGCCATACGCCGTCGTAAACCATTGAAGCGATATCGCGTAGTCTTGAGCAAGTTGACGCCTCTTGTGAGGTATGGTGCAATTCGGAGAATGCCGTGTCACATGATCTTGTATGAACGCGCTCACTGTCGCGTTATACCCCCATGAGAGCAGATATACTAGGCACTAAGGAAAGAGAAAGCTGAATACCAGTGTCTGAAATGTCCCTTGGCTGTGCGAAAATGTGCAGCGCGACCGGGAGGCGGTAACAGCTGGCGAGGTGGCAAGGGATGTTCCCACGATCCGTCTACGGTAAAAATAGTGGCTAGAAGCTCACTCGCACGCATCGTTTTTCAGCGATTTATACTGGCAGAAAGCCTATGTAGCTCAATATCATTCAAGCTACATGCATTGTCGCAGGAACAAGCACTACCATTGGCCCCAGCACGAGTGCTAGGGGAGCAATGTACCGGCGCCTGTTTCCAAATTGGGCGAAATGGCCCAACGCTGCCAAGTCGACGCGCCTTGATGCAGACTGTATACCGGATTTCGGATCGACTGTCATCCAAATCCCAAAATGGTATACAGGCGGCTACGGAGACTAGATATCGCGATGAAGCTAGAGAAAATCGCGAAATGGGGGGCGAGCTCTAAGCGCACGATGGGGACTTGATTAGAGCAGATAGAGTTCGGCGGTGACCTCGCAAAGAGAGCGCGAACGCGGCGCACGCATCCAAGGTCCCACTCAGCGGCCGCCGACGATGACATTGAAGTTTCTGCAGCCGCTGCTGCTCGCCCTTCCCGTACGCGCGTTCGGATATCACGCGTCTCCCTCGTTTCCGCCGTGGCCAACCGTCATTGATTAATTGCTAGGCGTGTAGAACAGCCCATGTGCGATTGAAGAGTTGGGTGTGAGTTATGTGGCGGAAGCTTGTAAGTGTGATACACGACGCTACGTCGCGTCGATGGGACGCGTAATGTCCGGTGCTCCGAGGGCGGGAGGCTCGCACCGCCGAGGACTGCCTACTCACCGTAAGCCAACCGAATTTTTGAACAACGCGACATCCACTCACTGTGTATACCAGCGCCGCGGTGTGAGTACACTCATCCATAGAGAGTGTACAGGCCGCTGAGAACAGCTCGCTTTCCGCCGCTAGAGCAGTAAACTCTGGAAACCACACTGCGCGAAATTTAATCACCCCTCGCATATGTGGAAAAACGGAGGGTAGCCTTGTGCGAGAGAGGTTCTCCACCACGGCTAGGCACGCCCGTCGGCGAGCTCGCATGCGGTTCCACATTGTGTACAAGGCACACAGTGGCAATGCAATGCAGCGTCGGGTCGGAGGCGGCGGCTCTCTGCATGGCCACGCTGCTTACGCAATGCCATCGGTGCAATAACAGGACTGCCTAATCGGGCGAATGGGCGCATAGCAACAACGCGACAGCGCGAGGCTTGAAACTTGAAGTTGAAGTCATAAACCGAAAGGTTTGCCAAGAGCGAGGAACAGAGGTGGCGTCGCGTTCGCTCACCCGGACCCGAATGTCCCGACGTACGCTCCTATTCAGTCGCGAGTGGCGCAGCCTCGGTGGGCCAGACTTGCTAAGTCATCGTGCGTTTCAGCCTGAAGCGAATTCCGATTTGTAGTGGCAATCTTTTTTTGTTTTGTATGCAGAAGGCACGGGTCTCTGGGGTGCGTCGGTGGGTGCTACGGGCGTGACAGCGGGAGTTGCAGAGCGACGAGGCCCCACGTGGCGCGCGTGGCGGCATGTTCCTGCTGGCAAACGGTTCTGCCATGAATGGAGGGGCGAATTTGAAGTAGGTTTTGAAGAAGGTTTTGAATGGGATGTTGGAACAGGGTTGGGAGTTTATTTTGACACATGGGCCTATGAGGCTCGGTATGAACTTGTTAGGTGGTTATCGAGCACCAAATCCATTGAAAGAGTTGGATTTTGGATGTCAGTAAGTCACTGGTTTGCTCATGGGGCACACAGGCAAAGAGAGTTGAATGATTGCAAAACGTACGCAAAACTGGACAGCTACGACCAATGGACATAGAAATGTTGGCAATAGGCTGGGGGTCACGGTCGCGCCGCGCCGCCGCAGTGGCAATCGGTGACTTTGGCGTGTATTCTATTATTCACCTTAATCTTTCTTTATTCCTTTTCAAAAAAGCTTGATTTTTTTGTATCCAGACACATGCCGATTGAGCTATTTTCAGGCCACAGAGACTGTGTATGCACCATGTTGGAATCCGGACGGAGGCGAAGACCATGTACCGGTAAGTCGCGCGTGCTGCTGAATATTTGGCCACTGTTTATGATCAAACGTCCACAGTGTGAACTAGGATGTCAGAATCACGACCAAGTTGTGAAACTGTAGACTGACCTAAGTACTTTCAAATGCCGCGCGTCACAGGCTGTCAACGACAGATGATTGCCAAATGCACGCAAGCTGCGCGTAGCGACAAGTGGACATATGTGGAAATGCTGGCAATGTATACTGTACTAACCAAACCAACTGTTCACAGCATGTTACGTGCGACACTTGAAAATAGGCCGGTTCACCTTAACTGTGACCGTGACACCTGTGAACTGTGACAGTACAGCGTCGGGCCACCTCCGTCCAATTCGATGCATATGCAGTCTCTGTGACCTGACAACAGGTCCCTCAGTAGACATGTGCTGAAACTTGTTTCTAGGTGCGAAAAAATCAAGCCTGTTCAGCAGACATGAAGAAAAAAGAGCGAAAATAATAGATTGAGCGTCGAGGTCACACCGATTGCCTCAGGTTCACGCGACGGGGTGTGACCGTGACCCCAGTTCACAACGTTCACAGACGGTCAGTTCACGGGGGGTTGTGACTGTGACGTGAACAGTTTGGTCACTACAGTATGCTACCTAGCGGAGTACAGCTGAGTTTGTGCGGTATTCCAGATCCCGGGCATACATTGCAGCGGCGTTTGAAATACCGTGTCGGCTAGTGTGCGGGTGCCAACCGGTACTGCCTAGTATGGATATCCCCTCCCTGTGCCAAAACTACGGAGATTTCATACAGCCAAAGGCTACCGCGTTTGTGTTCGTCGTTGGCGACGGGGTGCTCGAGGCTTGTCGTAGCTTTCCTACCGCAATAATATCCTCCTCCACTCGTTTATTTTTCTTCCTTCCCTGGCGGACCGTATCGCTGACTGGGGCGGGGGTGAGTACAATGAGCGTTTCCTGTTTTGTCTTGTTTGATCTCAATCCACTTTTCCCCTCGCCTCGCCTCATGCTTTCGCACCGCCGTGTGCTCTGCTCTCGCCCTGCGCTGGCTCTGCCCAACACCGCCCTTACGAACCTGCGACGACCCTCAGCGATACCCCTGCGCTCGCGCCGATATCCACCTTCTGTTTGATACCTCTTCCTCCGCAAACCACGCCCAGATGGACTCGGTTTGGGGACTTCGGTCCTCTCTGCAGGGATACCCCGAGTTACCCATGGTGTAATCTCTTCTATCGCCAGGTATGAACGCCTCCGCTGTGGCCCTTCTCTTCCCTGTTTGTTTCGTTTGCTCAATCTTGACGTGTAACATCAGCTGCAACATCACAATCAGTCCGTCCTACAAGGTCTCTCTGCGGATCCCAAGACCGCGCCTGTGGGCGTGAACCCCGAGTGCGGCATTGCCCTCGTCGGCACGAACGGTTCGCTCGCGAACATTGCGAACATCATTGCCTGCCTGGCCTCAGCATCTTCTTTGTTGTCTACCTCATCTATGCCACCAGTCATCAGAAGAGCTGCCGCTCGGGACGCTTCGTCGAGCTCCGTCTCTTCCTAATCCTTTACCTCATAACGCTAAACCATTGCAACTTCTTACCACCGGATCCTTCATCGAAGGCAGGGCTCAACGGCCCTCACTGTCCTCTCTGCGGATACATGCCGGGTTTGTGGCCGCCACGTTCTGGGGCTCTGTTGGGCACGCGATTGTGAGCACACAGGTGGCGGATCGAGTCGAGAATGGACGGGACGCTCAGTTCAAGGGTCATACGTGAGTCGCCGTGTGCGGGTGCTTGTGCGTGCTGCATGTGTGTGGCTGAACCCGCCCACGCGCTATCCGTTCTCTTTCTTCACACTCGCCTTTATCGCCGGGGGGGGGGGGGGGGGGGCAACGACGTACATCGCGCTCGACGTCCGGCCTTCAACCCTTTCACGACCGTCTTTGAGGCCCCTCAAATCCGCCCGACGCTCTGCAACAGCGTTCCGTTTGTTTTGTCTTGACGGACAAATATGGGCCTGGCGCGTACGTGGCACCGCACCCTCCACCCCGTGCGAATCACTCACGCCGTGCCCTTTAGGCGCTGCTTCGGTTGTACTCTTTCTACTTATGCTCTACATTGTACTCGGCATTTCTGAACGAGCTGCGGCCCGTGTGGTACTACATCCTCGCCGGCGTGCTCTTCGTGCTCAGCCAGCTCGACTACTTCCTCCTCAAAAAAGTCATTTGCAACGTGAGTCTCGCCCCATCTTTCTGCGTTAACTACCCGCTAAACATGATCCACTATAGGGCGTAAATCCGCACAGACTTGACGGGTCCTTCGTGGCAACAGTATTGGAAACGGCCGCTGTGGGCGTGCTGCACCTCGCATGGCGGAGCATCACAGAAGGCACGTCGCATTTCATCTATTTGACCTCCGCGGTGGCTCATCATCGTCTATCCACAGAGGACTGGGACGAAGAAGTGTAACTACCCCCAAGGGACGTGAGCGCGCGGCGCGCTGCCGCACAACTCTGCCGCACAGTGTCCCCCTGCGCTCCCTCTTGTATATTTACTTGTTCACCGCCGGCGCGCGCTCTCAATGCTCTCTCCCCTGCGCCACAATATAGTCAAGCCTGAAATAGGACCCCGGAACTGGAACTCTGCAGTGTAATGTTGTTGTCGATGCTTGGAAGTGACATATCCCGCGAGCGTTTTATTTACAAAGTAACCGTTTATTCACCCCCGTGTCGATTACCCACACGTATTCTTTACTATATGTATCGTTGCGGTAGTTTATGAAGTATACAAACATGATTTCGTCCTCGAGTATGGTTCGTGCTAGTGGTCGTGTGCGATGCGAGTGTTCCGCGTGGAGCAGGAGAAGACGGTATACGACGTAAGGTCAACGTAAAGGGGTATGTGTGCGGCTCGAAAAGGGCAGCCCAAGGAGAAAAAAAGCAGAGGAAGGGCAAGGAAGGGCGAAGAAGACGAATTCCAGCGTGGGCGCCATTTGCCACCGCGAGATAAGGTAGCAGAAAAACCGAAGAAAAAAAGAGTGCGGGTTGTGGAGTGGGAACGCACCACTCAGACACGCAAGGCATGAGTTTCGGTGAGCACGCAAGCAGCTGAATAGACACAACACACACGGACAGTACGAGGGATTATGATATAATCAGCACCAGTTCGCGCCCTCCCCGAGGACATTGTACTTTGCGCAACACCACGGGTAGTATACGGCCACGACGCCGTGTTCCTGCGGTGTGCGCCGTGCGTCGTGTTCACCTGGCGGCCAACACGCGAATGAGGTGTCAGCTAGAAAAACGCGTAGCTCGTGGGCTCAAAGTCCTCTTGACTTTGTTTGGCGCTTTGGAGCTACCTGTGTGCGGGCGTGGGGCTATGCTCCGTGTGTCGCGCAATGTAGCACCCTTGAGGCCGATCTTCACGAACTAGCCCTCGCGCCACGGAGCTGCGTCATCGAGCGCTGCCGTCCTTGAGCTGTGCGCGAGCCGCTGTGCCTTGTGAAGCTTGCGAGTGCGGTGGGGCTTTTGTCTGGGCTGGTCGGCAGGCAGGCGGCGGGCTTGTGTGGTGCAGCCGTGTTTTTTTGAGAGTCGTTCGTGGAGGTGCGCGGCGACCACGGTCGGGAGAAGCATTCTTGTGCCACGTGTCACGACGCTGGCTCACGTTGGTGAGTGCGAGCGGGAAGGGTTGCGCGGACCCTGCTTGAGCACGCGTTGATCTTTGGGAGAGAGGTGGCGGGGTGTGAGCTTCATTCTTCAGGCCCTTCTGACAAAGGCCCTCGCCTGGGGCCGACGTTGTTTTGTCGGCAGGAGGCTGAGCGTGATTGGACTGGGGCTCTGAGGCGTGTCTGAACTCGTTGAGCGCGTGTCGATGCTTACTGACAGTGCTCACGGGGCTCGTCGGTGTGCGTTGTTCTGTACCGGCAGACCGGTTTCGGGGCTTTCGTAGTGCCGTGCCGTCGCTGCTATCTATGGGGTCTGTTCGCGGCACACTAGTGGTTACTGCTGCGTCTCGCAAGGGACAGGGTACCACAGTGTACGAATCGCCGCTGCGAATATGCGATAAGAATCGCTGTTGCGTGGTCGATGTCCTCTGACCTATTCCGGTAGGCGATGTTGGTGGTGAACTTGAACAAGTGTGCAGAACTAGTGTCTTTGTGGTGATATTTACGAATGGAGGCTTTAGCAGTGACTGAAATGCCCATATAGTGAATAGGGGGTCCGTCCACAGAGATTAGGCTGGCACTGATCAAGACACGGATGCATGGTTTGGTTGAGGGGTTCGAGCAGGTCACGCGGGGGGGGTACGTCCTTCAGCACAAGAGTGTTCGTCGCACTACGTGATGCTAGGCGTCCCGTTAGCTCGTGGTGAGGGTTGCTAGTGAAGGCGGTCTAGAGGGGTGATTGCGGGTGCCGATTTTCCCGAGCGAGGACCGATGACGAGCCGATGCGCTAGTCGAGCCTAAGTGATGTGCGCTCTGTACCAGGGCTCATGTAGTCATGGGTTGTGTATGCCGGGCCCGGTACTCTCGTTTTTTTGGTGTCTATCTTAAGTTCTCTTTGCGTTCCATCAGTTCCTATCCGAGCATCCGAACGCTAGCCCTAGCCACAATAAGTACGTGCCTGTTATGGCGGGATCGTGGACGATACCGCGTAACTTTGCTGCTTCCTTCGTTCGTGGTGAAATTAAGCCGCGTCGCGCGTTAAACTGCTACGCGCTGTCCTGATCTCTTCTGAGAATCGTGTACATTGTCGAGGGCACTGGGGGGGGGGGGGGGGTGTAGTACACTGGGGATTGTGAGGCCGGTCGATGGGTCATAGAGCGAGTGTGACCGTGTGCCCGCTCTGGTCGGTCGGATCCCATGGGAACGTCCCCGCCACGCCGTTGTGACCATCTCCCAGCTCTCCGGCAATTGACGCAGTAACTCGGGTCCCGAGATAACGTGACCCAGGACCGTCCTCGGTGGGATCCCATACTCGCGCGGCCAAAGCTGAACGTTCCGTACCTTCTTGGAGAGCAGCCAGCGTCTGACCATAACGGCGGGTTGTGGGTTGACTACTGCCCACTAAACTAATGCCCCGCAAGACAGGTGTACAATCAGACGTGGGATAAACGATAATAGCGCTAGTATCTCTAGCACGACGTACCCGCTAGATTACCCTACGTTGAAAGTGTGTCAAGCGATTAGGATTGAAAGGGAAGCGCAAAAAACAGTGGGCTGGGTGTCGGCTGTTCGCAGGGTGTGGTAGCACCGAGGATGAGTTTCAGGTAGCACCGTATGCCAGCACAGACGTGATAGGATGGTTGGCAGTTATCCTGGCCGCTGCACGCAGAGCAAAATAGAGGGGTATATAAAGCATCCTTCATGTGCAAGGAAGAGGTGAAGCTGAGTGTTACCTGCGCAGCGGTAGTGATGCAGAGAATAGCGAGCTGAGCTTAGGTCTGGCCCGTATCGTTTTTCCAGCGCGTGCCACAGGCCCGTTCACAGCAGCGCACGAAGGACTAATTAACGTTCGGCACATCGACGATCGAGGATGTGCGCGACGTGGCCCATAATGTCCGTGGCTGTTAGTAGTCAATAGGCAATGGGCGGCGAAGTTTCGGTTGTGCAGTGGATGTGGTCTCATGGCTGTGGGAGTACTGAGCAAGAGTTCTTGACGTGTCGCGAAGGTTTGCTGGTGTGATAGGGGGGATGTCGGGTCAATGTATAAGGACTTAAAATGAGATTTTTTCTCTGTCTGATGTGGGCGTGGCGTACCTTTAACTGTGTCTTTCGCTTAGAAACAGCCTATGAAGTTCCACCATAGCTGCGAGTTCTAGAGGGGGCACTATCGCGCTGCTGAACTTTAGCACATATTACCTGTATCTAAGGTAGCAGACTCGGAGATGGATGCGCGCTGGATTGTCGGGCTTGCATGCCCGACTCGCGGCGAGTTCTCAGGCATATGAGAGGACCGCGCAGTGGTGTGGATTAGGAAACGGACATGGTGATGCCTATCAGAAGCAGAGAAACCACCATTTGGTTGAAATTGTAAGCATCAGGTGTGGTGGGAGGAAGCAAGTGATGAAGGCGTCAAGGCGCCACACGGTTGGCGGTTGCTGGAAGAGAGCTTGAGAGCTTGAGAGCTTCCCAATGGTTTCGGAACGCCACCGACACGCTGTAGAGTCGGGGACGCTGTCAGCCAAACAAGCCACAAACATAAATTCCCGAGCTTTAAGCTTCTTAAAAACCAAAAATCGTAGGATGTCGATACTTTCACCTCAGTTTCGAGTTGTGTCGTTTTATTCGTCCTAGTTCTTCGCGTTTTTACATAACTGTGTTAGGGGCAGCAACATTTGAAAGGCTCGTTGTCAGCGGGCCAGGGTCGATGCGGGGAAGCTGCATTGATTTTGTATTTCTTGCAGATGTACGTGTGTCCGAAGCCCTGGAGTGGAGCGGTTTGCAGGGTGATGAGGAAGTTGCCTTTTTCCCTCTTCTCGGGGGGGGGGGGGTGACAACCCACTTACGCCTCTACTGATATGTGCCGACGGTCGCAGCGTGCCGCCTGCCTTCCCCTTTTCCCCCTCGCCGCTACCCTCAGCCGCTTCGCGGAGATATCTCGGATACGCTAGCCGGCATTTGAAGTGTCGTGTATTTTCTCGATGGTTCTCAATCACAGCGCGCGGATTGCATAACGTAGAATATGCGATTTTATAGCGCCACACAACCTTGCTACCATTTCACAAGAAGCTTTGCAAAAAAGATAAAAAAGAAAAAAAAACAGGAATAGCAAACGTTGACTACATCCTAGCTCTCATCCTTCGGCTGTCACACTGGGTTTGCATCGTGTAATACCCCAGTAGTATGAGCCCGAGACTGAAGATAAAGTCGTGCTTGATCTTCACCCCATTTTGCCATCACTGACGATGTGTTCCCGTAAATCGGCGATTTACAAGTGCAGGTTGTGCGCTTCAGAGCGCGCAGTGGAATAGCAGATCGATAACATTAACGCGCCCACTTGATAAAGTTTAGGATGACGAGCAACTAGGAGTCTACAGTCGATACAATTAACCCCGAGTCAGATGAAGGATAGATGGTGTTTTAGACTAGGGCTCTGACCTCCCCTTTCTCTAAGTTCTCGCGTCAAAGTTAAGCACTGCGCCAGTAGTACAAAGCTTGGGGAGCCCAAAAACGCTTGATTATCCGAGTCGGACCCTACTAAGAGCCAGTGCCTTATCTCGAAATTGTGACTCCTTCAGGTCTATGTGGCTGTGCGCCCATGACTTAACACGATCGCACCCCGCATTATTTTAAGGAACGAGCAACTAGAACATACCAAGTCGAGCATAGCATATTGGATGGTGAGTGGAGCAAGGAGGTCTGGGCTTCTGACAAGACACAATTGCCGTGATGCGCCACGTCGCCCAGCACGGGTATCAAACACGGGCAAGATAGTAATGTTTGCTGTGTGGGTCGATTTCAGGGACACTCACAGTTGGGTTCCCGACCTGCACACTCGATAAGACGTGGCTGATCCCTTCATGTCGTTATGTCGTCGCTATCGGGTCCACGCACAGGTAATTGACGCGTAAGCGAAGCTCCTCCCTGTGGCGATTTAAATATCAGTCGTCTGAAACATACTACCGGCCGCCATGGATTCAAAATGAATAATTCGTTCATGATCGTTAGTTTGGAGGTTAGACAATCCTCAGATTTTACGGCTCGCGGGTAGGACGATGATCAAGGATTTGTTATTCCTCCGTCGCACCCGAACAGAACAGCTACAACTGACCTGGTTCGTGGGGTGGTGTCGGAGCGGTAAAGCACGTGCTAATATTTACAACGTGAGAACATGGTAGATGCCCCACTTACTCTACGCAGGATGGTGCGCCGCGGCCTTGCTGCGACTCCCGCGGTGTCTTCCCGTGCCATGACGAATGCTCGGTAACACGGAGCGGTGATCTTCCCGAAGGCCCCTCAGCTCGTGCAACAGGCGGCGTGTTTTTCACCACACCTCGCCCTCGACGTTAGGGAAACGTACCTGCCTGGCGACAGGGGAATACGCCAAAGACAGAAATCCGCAAGCCTTGAGCCAGGTTTCAACTGTCCCATTTGACTGATTGCTCATTTACTGAGGGCGCATGTAGATCTCGTAATGCGAAAGATGTCGAGGCCAAGGAGCCCATTTTCTCGTAAAGAAACTCGCCACGAGGACGCGCACAGTCGCAAAAACACGATCGGTTAATGAGTTGTGCAGCGCGGGCCAGGGGCACGTATATCAGACCGAGGCACCGTAGGGGGCATGAGTTGGACGGAAGAGTTTCGGTTGGTCGGAGAGTCGCCCCAATTGAGTGGGAAGCTGGCTTTTGCTATCTCTCGCATATACTTCGTCCGCAAATATAGTACTGTGAGCATGTCATAGAATGAGCTCAGAGCTGGCAGAGGACGACTGGGATGGAAGGGTCTGAGGGGAAAGGCGTCCGGCAAGCCCGGGCAAGTTGTTTCCGGACGGAAAACGCAAGGTCAAGAGGCGGCGAGCGAAAAGGTCATAGGAAAAGCAAAGAGAACGGCTAGCCGAGAAAGCCCGAATTCATACCGGGTATCCGACGCCTTCCAGCGACGCAAGCACGAGTTTGCCAAGCTGCTCTCTCGGAGGAGGAAAGTCCAGCACCATGATGTGCACGTGAGTCGCATCACGTGCACCGTTCCCAAGCCGATAGGGTTTGCGATTAGAGTATGATGGCCTGGACCTTGACACTGATACGTGAGGAGGGATTGGGAGTGAGCCGGAGACTTCCTCAGAACGGTGGCTGTACGATCGCTAGACACAGGGGTTGGGGAGAGGGAATGAGATTGATGGTTCGGGGTCGCTGGTGCTGTCGTGAAGGGAGACGGCCAGGTCTCGTATTTGGAGGTTGGACAGCGGCAAGGGTTCGTAGATACAACCGCGGACAAGGCGTATGAGTAATGTGACTTCGACAATGGGGTCAGGTATTATAACTATATGCTCTGTGTTGTCACGTAAGCATACATCTTTATCCGGGATTTCGGAGTCCTGGCAGCACGCCTGTTCAAAGGGTATCGGGCTTGATTAGTAGATGTACAAATAAAACTCACGGGCGAGCACGCGGAAACACGTTCCCATGGGAAATAGAAGGCAAAAAGCGAAGTAGGGAACCAGGGCCCTAGTACGTTTCCATCGTTTGTGCGATGGTTGACAACAGAAGGCTTGTCTTGTCACTGAAGTATCAGATCAAGGTAGTACCGACCGCTGAAGAACATCAAAAGACCCTCGATCTGGAGGGCCGTTACCATAAGGGACTATGATCTGCTTACACCGGGTCGTGCTATCTGCTATGTTTACGGTCAACAATGAACGGTGAGAGAGTTTACAATGCACATACATTTTGAACGGCTTCCTCATGTAACAGAGAATGTTCGGACTGCCCATGTCTGAGGGCGCGTGAGTTGCTTGAAGAGAATATTGCCAAGCGGTTGCTGCAGAGCGATTACACCTAACCCTACGATGATCTCTACACCCGGCTTCGGCATTCAAAACGCTACCGGCCCGGGTTGCGTCAAATGACGCGCCTTCAAGTCGTTGCTTTCACCGTACAAAAAACCACAGACCATCAAAAGCTAGAAGAGCTCGGTGTTTACTCTAGGACAAAGTCCAAAAAATCAACTACATGTCTGATTCATAGCATTGACAATCACAGAAGTTTGGCCTAGTCAAAACTTCGCAGCGTCACCTCTAAAAAACATACTACTAAGCCTGAACGTGAAGAAGATTTAATCAGAATGTACGGGTATGTCAGCCAATCAATCATCCAAGCTTGAAACTATGATCGCTCAGAGCAGCTATATCTCCTACACATCTCTGCATTGTTCTGTAAACACTTGGTAAGACTCTCGGATATACGTCGCAGGGCTTAGCACCACGATTCAATTCCACAGGCTTCGCATGTGCACCAGTTCAAATTCTTTCATCAAGTTGGAGTTACAAGTCTACATACGACGAGTCATATGCAAAACATCGAGAGTGCATTGGAGCAAACAAACACGGGCCCACAAAGTCAACCAGAGACACGCGAAGGCCACTTTCTAAGCTCTAGCGATATTACAGGCCGTGTTGGTACAGTCGCCTCTGCACTTCCTCGAGGCGGTTTTGCTTCTGTGCCAACTGTACTCGAAAGCGCTTTTACACGAGTGTCGTCTCTTCATCGAGGTACGCGCGCGCGCGGTCGCTTGCGCTATCCTCGCCCAGTCCAAGGCCTATGATGAGCGTATTCTGGATTTTCCTGCCGAATGGCATGGAGGAAATCGTGGTCAACGATGCGGGGGATGTTGTCAATGATGCGCTATCGTGCAGTGAGATTTACTTGCTTTGGCACAAAGAAGGTGCCAGACAAATCTCACCCTTGTAAGCAACGTGGAAGTATGCAGCCGTCTCAGCCATAACTAACTACCATTTCCTCCTCGTGCGGATCTACACACACATAGCCACTGGCTAAGGTCTTCCTCTTTCAATCCGGAAAAAGCCGAAATTGGCCAGCTGCGCCCATAAACTCCGTTGACATCTGCCTTCTGCGGCATGTTTTTCTCGCGTATGCCCTGCCATAAGACGGATGAGTATTTTTCGCAGGTTGTCCCATAAACTACGACATACCTTTCGCGCGACGGTAAGCCTTGTATGTGGTGAAGTACTTCTCCCTGTATCCCGCAAAATACTCATCTGTGTTGTTCGTGAACGGCGGATCCTCGAGTTCGAGTGCCCATTGCAATGCGCGCCACGGTCTTCGCATGGAATTGCTCGACGACGCATCGACAAGCCCATCAACGTGGTCGCACAGCGCCGTTGTACCGCCAACGGAGTACACACGTCGAAGTGCTTTCGCACAAAGAATGCGAGCGTCGGAGAGCGCCGCGGCATGCACTGGGCACTGAAGCAGAAAGGCCTTGCTGTGTGCTTTCCCATGACGCGAAGAATCTCTGAATAAGGGCTACTTTGGCCGAGAAAGGTACATTGTAGGGGAGCTCACGAGGTGAGCGATCTATTTCAACGCAATGATGAGTATGATATGCACGCCCCGTCTGACATCATCGCGTCAGCGAAACTTGCCTTTCAATGTGCTCTCTCACCCCGTCCAGATTCATCTCCTTCACTTCCTCCGACTTGCTGTCATCGTTCTCAGGCTCAAACACGACGGGCTCACGAAATCGCCCTTGTCCTCGCTGTCAGTAAATGGCACAAACCGAGGCGCCGTCCCGCGGATGTCGCGCGTTCAGCTGTTTGTATGCAGGACGGCAGAGCTGCAAGAGGCTTTCGCGGTCTTTGGCCCCATGAATGAGCGCGCCACGTCGGCTGCAAACCCCGTGATTTGAGCGCGAGCAGCGCCGACGCGGGGTTAGCGGGCGGCGGTGGCGGGAGCGCAGCGAGCTCGTCGTGCACGTCTAGAAGCGATTCTTTGACGTTGCGTCGTAGGGACCGGGTATCCTGTGGGGGCGTTACTACACAGCTGTACGAAACGGACAAGAATCGCAATTACGCTTGATTGATGATTCCACTGAGGAGCTTGCTCAAGGCCTCAGTCAAGTTCGGTGTGCCCATACGTCCCCCTGTGCAATTCAGGCTTGTCGCACCATGGACGCGTGTGCTGAAAGAAGGTCTGTTCGCGCTCCCTGCGGCCTGGAAGAAATCCCCTCCTACAAGTTCACGCTGAGATGGTTGTTTTGTGATGTAGTACCCCATCTTCAGCACACAGTTAGCTGATCGTTGTCATCAAGAACACGGAGATTCAACCTACGTTTGAGTCGGTGGGCTGATCCCTCGAGAATTCGTAGCCATGCAGCCTCCTCACCGTGTTGAATAGTATCTGGTTTGGTGAGTACACCTAAAGACATGTTAAATATGCCAATTGTTTGATCGTTTTGTATAGATGGACATTACCAATGGTACGAAGCCCATCTCCATCGGCGAGATGAGCTAAACGTGCTGCTCCTTGATTGTCATATCATCTGATTATAAGGTGAGTGTTTTAAGCGCTGTTCCACAAAGATGTAAGACTGACCACGCATTGTGATGGTCAGCAAGATGAGTGTGTTGCCTTGGATGTGTTTCTCCACCATGTTCTTGACAGCTTCGATGTCGTCCGCGATTACCATTGGAAATGATGCCTGTAGCGCGTCAACAAGATGGAGAGTTCACCGCGACAGCGAACATACCGGGCAAATCAATAAAGGAGAGATCTGTCAGGCCCGGGCCTGACAAATCCAAACACACTACACTTTCCGAGAACTGAAACTGTCTGCTCGAGCCTGGCGGGGCTTTACCCGGCTCAAGGCTATCTATAGCGTAAGTAAGAAAGAATTCGGCCGGTAGAGAAGGATTGAGATTGCAAGCTGCGCTCGGCGCAGCGTTTCATCCAGTTCGGATTTGTCAAACAGTATAGGCCCAAATGGTTCTTCATGCGGGTCGATCTTCATCCCGTTGAGATCTGTCTCGCGTCGGAGACGAACCTGGCATTGCCAGGCTCGTCGGAGCAGGTAATGCGACACTCCATAGGACATCTTTGAACCGTTATCAGGTACAAAGTAAAGCAAGTAGGCTAAGGCACAAACCTGGTACATGTACCGCTAGCCCTCGGGACAGTGATCTAGAGAAGTCAATCACAAGCGAGGCTGCGCAAAAGCGCATGGATACGCACATCGCTGACGGCTTCGACGATCGAGCTCTGAAAGGAATCGTGCATGATGCCTGAGCTGCAAACAAAGACGAAATGAGCTGACCTTTCCTGCGCTCTGATTGCCTGGTTCGAGACATTAGTATGTGGACAGCTTTCAGACGTGGAGCGGCATCATTGAGCAATGGACTAACCAATAACAGCGATGCGTGGTAAATCTAAATCAGCCTGCGCTCTATGGAGAACATGCATTAGAGTATAGACAAAGCTTTGGCTGCCTGCCCAACGTACCCAAGAGCACGGACGTCAGTGATCAAACTGATCAGATTTCTTCTGGTTCTCGCATACTGTGACTGAAAGAGATCAGAGGATGCGTTGGAGTCTCGACGTGACGCGGAGTCTAGCATAGTTGCGATCGCGGAAGGCAGTGTGAGACGTATGTGTGGGGATGCGCACCGTTCATGTAAGTATGTAGCATCCTCATATTTACCTTGAGGTGTTGTGGTAAGTTTGGTCGCGCTTTCCTTCAACATGCGATGCTAACAGAACACAAACTAGTTTCCAATCCGATGGCTAAATCGCCGCAAAAAGGGAGCTCTGCTACGCAGGATCAGTGACGTAAATCAGCCAATGTGGGTAAAAGATTTCACTTGCAGGTTTGGAGGGCACCTAGAAAACTCATTCGCTGTCAAGTCACCCCAACCGCAGTCCATGCATGCGAGACGAGGCCGGCGGCTAATGTCTAAACTCGGCAGACGATTTGTCAGGCCTATAGGGATCCTTGCAAGAATCAGTCGTGCATGAGAGAGTAACACATGCCAGAAGTTGACGTGAGTGGGCTTGTTACGTCACCGAGAGTCGTCCCGGCCAAGGGAACTTGACGTAGGAGTAGTATGAGCCCCTTTTATGGCGGACGACGAGGTAATTAATTCCGGATAACTTGATTGTTAAAGCGTCCGGGGCTATTCGACAATCAACGGGATAGAGTGACTAGTCTACAAACTTCAGTCGCTGACGTTAATAAGAATGTCTGTATATTCAAACAACGGATCGAAAGTTCCATCCTAAAATTCAACTGTGAGTGGAGAACATGGTGCGCTAAGGATCTCACACCCTTACCGCTAATTCAGCATCGAATAAGTGTGCGACGCTCAACACGGCTCCACCAGGTTGATATTGAGGCATAGTAAAAGTGAAATCCTCGTAGGTGGCCCTTTTTGCGGAGCAGACAGAGACGAGGTTGCTTTGTACGTCCAGTGGCCCGTTGTAGATGACCTGGCTTGCGGGCCACTGGTCGGGCTTGTCACAGACGTCGAAGCATTCGGTAAGCGCAACCATCACTGTCCCTTGTGTGACAGGAGTAGCAGCTTCCTATATAAGCGGTGAGCTGATGGGTTTATAAACGAAAGAAATAACGAGACACACGTCGTCCTCAAGCTCGACCACAAATGACGAGCCCGCGGAGATTGTTGCGCCTGCTACTGGCTCTTGGATATGGAGCCGTTGAGCAACATGAATAGGCTGCAAAGGAGGCGAGAATGAAAAGCAGCGCATCGTATATAAAGTGCTTGTGTTAGGTGTAGGGGGATGGTGGCCCGGTTGTGACAGTCATATTAAAGACCAATCCTTCTTATACTCGTACGGGACGGCGTAGGCCACTTAATGCGACGGGTCCGCTAATTCTTGCTGTGTGCGGTCTCATGCGCGAGGGCTTGAAACGGACACGGGTCGGCGTGCGAACGCTTCAATAGCAACTCGGAGTGCCGGTAGGGGTGCTGATCATGATCGGCTTCTCCGAATAGCAGTGTAAGCGATACAGAGCGACAGACGTCGGCGAGTACTGTCCGGCTGCGAGACATGTGTATCAATTGGCACGCTCTGGCTAAAAGGGGGATGTTTTGCGTACCTCGATGATACGCTTTTTTCGCCCCTGCTTCTGCCATCGGAGAGTATTGTCCGGGGGTACTGAACACGCGTTATGTCTATGAATTACATTCGATTGAATCCGACTTCTGAGTCGAATGGCCGTAGCCACAAATTACTTTCGATCGAATGGATATTTGCCCACCTAATGGCACGGTGAAACCTACTGAGCATGTGTATACGAATTCTTGATAGATACTAGTGGTCAACCTTACCCGAAGTATATGAGGTCTAGCACACATGCAACTATGATTCCTCCTCTCGAAATGACATCCCATCTTGCTTTTTCTCCGCCTTGTCTGGGACAATATACGTGGGGTATCATATGGTCTCACTTCGTATGAGGCAGATTCGCCGAGTCACGAACGTTCGTACTGAGAACATGGCTCTAGCACCATGCTCTCGTCATTGCATCGCATTGTCACACTGGTAGGACAAGACAGCCTGGTCAGATAATACCAGAATAAACAGTGGAGTAATCGGCGCTCACCAGATTCATGATATAATGACGTTCATTCATGCTATAGCGGCTCAACGCGTGTTGTCTGACCATGGTACATGCGGCCACAAGCATGGGTGGACTAAAGACAGCGTTCAACGTTGACGTTCGTTGACAAGTGCCAAGCGGCCGCGACTGGTCTGGGTCACGTGCATCGTTGAGAGGCGCGCTCGCTGCCTCTCTAGGGAACAGAAATCATGGTATTCTTGTTAGTAGTCACTTAGCTCAACAGTGGTTTTCAGTTTCCCAACTACTAAGTGTTGAAGCTTTTTACTGAGCTCAAAGGGTACGTAGCTAATGAAAGCTCCGAGAAGCTGACACTTTGTTGCAATTTTGTTGCAAGAACTAGTATGTGGTCGACTCAAAACTAGGCTTGCCATGGCTCTTAGGTACATCCAAGCCTAGTCGCCACGAGCCCGGGCCCGCGATAAGACGAAAAACGCTGACTTTCTTCCATTCACGGAGCATAGAGAAGCAAAGGAGGTTATAGTAAACGTTGTATGAAAGAGCATCATTTTCCACGCTGATCACGAAGAAACAGCTAGAGAGACTTGTCACGGTCACTGAATGTTGATATGAACGGTTCGTATATTCATAAAGTGGAAATGGACCACTCTGTAAGATTGTAAATTATTTATTCCTAGTCTCACGCCATGCACATACATCAGAGATATCAACATTACTCACCGCACTCTCCGATGTGAATTTATGCGACACGCTGATCACCGCTTCACCCGGCTGGAATCCTGGCAATGTCAGGTTGAAGTCCTCGTAAACGTCCCTTGGTGAAGTTGGCTGGGTTATCCTGCACATTCAATGGGCCGTCGTACAGCACAGCACTGGACGGCCATTGGTGCCGGCTGGTCGCAGACGGTGAAACACGGAGTGACCGCAAAATGATGATCGAGCCCTGTGTAACGGGTGTCGCTGGTGTCTAAACATAAAGTAAGTGAGTATTTCGGGACGGGGGATCTGGAAGGGCACGAATGCAGACTTACGGAATCGGATACCTCTACAGTAATCGACGATCCGCTGGAGAAGGTTTGTCCAGCGGAGGGCTCTTGGATGATCAGCCGCTGTCCGAAGGCGAATGCTACGAGTGAGGAGAGACGAAGAAAGACTTCATGGTGAGTGGGCTAATGAGTGTCGACCTGAGGGTTACAAGAGTTATGCTACTGACATATATATACGTTCGTCTCCCCAGAACGAGCGGGCAAAATGCACCGCCGCTAGGACAAGAGCTCGTCAGCTAAGCGTAGGCAGTGTTCGGAGCGGTATCTATACCTGATGCAATGGGCGCGAAGCCATCGGCTCTGAGCGTGCCGAAAAGCAAGCCTCAGGCTGACTTCTTGCGGTGACCACCGACCGAAAGGTTATTCTTAGTGTGAGTGGTCCGTGTTCGCGTGTCCAGCAATGGTTAGTTCTCAGACATTTGGTAGCCACCAAGGCAGTGACCATTGCGCTAATCAAGGATCGCATCGTAATATGCAATGTTGCGGTCCCAAGAGACGCGTCGATGTGCTGCAACGGGACTAGCCACAGAATACCGACATGTGGATTCGGACATGGAGGTTTTCCAAGCATCGAAGTGGACTGTTCTCAATGGAAAGTGAGTTCAGTAGCAGTGTTAACATTAAAATCAAGGTGTTCGATGTGAGGACATACGTCAAGTCCGCTAATTAATACAGCCCCTTCACCCTCCCTTCACCCACAATCTATCCAACTTGCATGATTCGATGCCTCGCTCGCCTTTCTTCCAGGCCTCCACCATATCCCGCGCTACGATCGGTGGTATGTCCTTACTGCGTGTGCCCACGGTGACATGCATTCGCTTCTTGAGTTCCTCGGGAAGAGCAGCTATAAGGCCCGCGCTCTCGGCTTCGGGGGCTGCATCGTCCGTCGACGCTTCAAGGTCGCAGACAGTCATCGCCATGACGCGATCATTCCACACGAGGTCGCCCAACCTGCATGAAAATGACGGTGGGGTCTGCATGGAGAAGAGTCGTTTGCACCGTTCCCAGAGCTCGTTGTCGTCGGGTAGACCTTTCTCATGTACAAGAGTTACATGCGGTCGCTCTGCAACGCGGCTGTGCAATCTTCAGGGCGTCAAATATAGCGTCCTCCCGCTCTCCGATACGTCTTTCGACTGAAGGCGCTCCTCGAGGACGCGCGTGATATCCACCTCGGGACATAGTGCATAGTAGCGTGGCTGTTTCGTCTTTTCTTTCTTCTTCCCGTTCTCTGTCTGCTTCATCTGTGGGGTATATTCCCGTGCAGCGGCGAGAGCAGCGCCCATCTGCTCTGCCGACGGTCGTGGAACGTTCAGTATGCGCACGCATGCATCGACAGCGCGAGCAAGCGCATCCTCGAGGGATTCCTCGACCTTCATTTCGACAGACTCGTCGACCTCTTGATCGAGCAGCTCTTCGGCCTGTTGAAGGAACATCCAAAGAACGTCTTCGTGCGTCTTGCCTGCGGCGTCGGCGCGCAGAGATTGGTGATTGTCGCCTCGTGCGACGATGCGGTCACCGCAGATTCGGTGAACAGTGGCCAAGTGGGATGTCGAAAGACCAGTTCAGAGCAAGCAGCCGTACTGGTGGCGAAAGGTGACTGGTCGCATTTCGCAGCTCCTCGCGATGCTTTCGCATGTGATTATTCCTGACACAATATTAGCGGCCTTTCAACTACAAGAGAGAAACCCTCAAACTTGTCGCTATGACGACATCGTGGGTCTCTAGTAGTCCGCGACGACTTTTTGAGGAACTGGGGAGCAGACTTCTTGGCGGTAATGTCGTCGCTTTGCGTATGTCCGAAGTTGAATAGATGCGCGAGGGCCACAGCGATCGTTGTTTTGCCTATTTTTTTTGTATCGACAGGTGTCAATAGGAGTGTATAAGAGAGTACATATAGGGGAACGTACCAACACCAGGGATCGCGATCGGCACTACGACCGTCTTACCGAACTTCTTCCTGTCTCCAGCAGTCTTTCTTCTCTTCTTCCTTGCTTGCGTTCTCCAAAATTCGTCTTGTGCCCTCCTTGCTTTTAAGCCACTCGAGAAACCGCTCCGGCGCGTGGCGATGATACCCTTGCCCTTCGTAAAACTCTGCAAATTGACTGTGATTGCGCTTGATCTCCTCGATGACCCATTTGACATAAACCTGCGTTTTTCTGGTCGTCGCCATTTTGTTCTTCGGTTAGGTTTTCTACGCTGGGGCCCTTGGAGAGCAGCGTTTTGGTTACCAGGTGGGGGTCGCGCCAATCGCGATACATCATATATGGCTCGTCAAAACTTGACCTTGAAGAAGAAGACGCGCCAGGTTCATATGGTGAAGCGCCTGAGTCCTTTCCGCCCTTTGAGGGAGGATCTGAGGAGATGTATGAGTACGGACCACGAAACCTTCAAGGGCCTCGTCATTCCATTTTAGTCCCGTACGCCCAATCTCCTCCGTAAAGGCCTTTACGTCGGGAATACTGTTCAGGACCATAGACTTCGTAACGATAAAGCCCCACTCTCTGGCAAATTTGTCGACGACATCCGGCAACATAGTGGTGAAGCGCTTTGAGCATTCGTTGATACCATGAAGATGCAAGCCAGAGTTGTCCTTTGAATACGGCAGAACGTGCTCTTCAAATGAGTCATCACAAAGCTAAGATCGAAGTTGAATCGTGAGCAGTCATGCAGCAGAAAGCAGTCGTGGACGTACCTCGGCAACAGCAGTCCACTTTTTGTCCCATAGAACTCGCGCGAGCTGCCCCTCGGTTTTGCCCGAATCGGCAAGATGCTTTCTCAGCCACCGCTACACCGACCTCTGCGTGACTTTCGTCGCACCGCCGCCGCAGCCACCTTGCCCCAAAGAGAGTGCTTCGAGGTTACGACGAGCTTCTCCGGCGTGAGCGCGGCTATGAAGATGATGCATCCGTTCGACTTCAGCGTCAGCGTGTATGGCGGTTTGGTTGTGCGACCTGAGTGAGTCCCACTGCACTTCAAGAGTGATCAGAGCCTTGAAGTTCGCACGAAGTGTATGCTATACTCACCGTGGTCCACGGCACCTCGCCGATGTTGAAGAACTTGTCGTATCCTCTCGCTACGATTCTGTGCTTCACTTGACCGTCGATGTCTATCTCCTGCGTGAACAGTCCCCGCGCAAGCGTAGGAAAGGGGGAAGGGATTTTGTAGTACTTGTGTTCGGCCATTTTCCAGCTGCGTATTTGATTCTTGGGTCTGCGGGAGCATCATATATTGTCGATCGAACGAGCTTGGGGTTGTTCTTGGAGAGATGGATGAGGCTGTCAATGAGCTCATGGTCTTCAATCCACAAGCTCGAGGCTGGAGAACGCGTCAAATAGCTTAGAGGTCTCCGGAGTCGTCATAATCGTTTTCAGCCGATGGGATAGTGTGCGTTGGGAGGAACACGAAAAGTTGAGAGATGCTACTTTATGTACATGCACCGCAAGAGCGGTTTGGCGTCTGCAAAGGGTAGAAATCTGACTCGGGAAGGCGTCATCAATAGGGTCAAAGCAAGGAGGTTAGGCATACATTGGATTTTCCCCGTACTTGTCGGAATTTTCTTGACTGCGGTCAACTCGAGTCACCGTATGCTGATGCTACTAGTATGATGTGGGAAGATAAAATAGGTCCCTTTTTATTTGGCTTAAGGGCGGGCTTTGAGACTTTCAAGGTCGGTATTCAGCGAGATGCAAGTAGAAGATACCACACGAGAAGATGTCGACTAGACTGTTGCCTAGAGCTGTCAATTAGAGGATGAGTGTAAGTCATGGAAAGTTGCTGGTGGCAGCAAGCGCGCTGACGTCGAGCCACGTGGCTCCAAACGGAGATCTGTTCTCACGCCCCATGTCTTGTGTCGGCGATCCCTAGGCGGACTTTATATAATCGGCCTATGATATATACTTAGTCGAAGGCATAAATGATTCAAATGTGTCTAGCATCTGGGTGACACTGCAACAGAGACATACCTTGTGCTGTATCTCCAGGCGCGGAGTGAGCGCTACTCAATTCGGTTGGAGGTGTAACAGGAGCACGCAGGGTCAGTAAATAAATTACAAGCAGCTCATTATCTTTTGTTACGAATACAAACATCCTTCGGGTACGTTGAGTCAAGACTAGAATTTGGACAACGTGTAGGGTATCTGCGGGTAATAGTTCCATCTTCACACATGTTCAGCGACTCCATCCAGCCTGGATGAGCATATTGTTCTGTGTACGTTCGGCCACGGGTATTTTGCCGACTATCGCCGTCGCTATGAATGACTTATTAGCGAATGACGAGTTAGGTAATTCGCAAGTAGACCTACGCATAGAAGCCACGAATGAGGTTTTCGACCTCATCTGCGGACATCTTGATATATTTCTGCGGGTTCTTGCTGAACTCTTTCCCGCTGTCCTCTGCGTAAACCTTGAAGTGACGGCACAACGAGCTTGACGGCCTCTTCCTTGATAGTTTCTCGGCCCTCTTTATCGTCTTTGTAGCACGCGCGCGAGCCGGTGTCGCTCAGCGACCTCCTCAAGTGCATCAAAGAAGCGTGTGAATTTCTCCTTCGTTGCGCTTTTACTCTTATCCTTATCCTCGAGCAGGGCCTGCATCAGCGGCGAGAAGTTGGAGTCAAAGTAGCCTGCCTTAGCGGTTCGGAAGGCCGAGTTGAGCGCATCCTGCGTCGGTTTGGAGAGGAATGACGGCAGATCGGTGCGGGATTGAAGGAGCAGTTGCGTGCGTACGTATGAAATGTTGTTGATGAGGAATATAGATCCGAAGGCGGGTCGCTTGTTTGTTCGCGATAGTGTGAGGAGACTCGCGATGAGCGTGTTGACGACGTCGACTAGAAACATTTCGGTGATGCGAAACAACGTGACCAGCTGAATACGCACATGTGTAGTAGTGTTCAAGGATTGTATCGGGGTCTACGTCTCCCCCTTTGCCCGCCGTCCTACCAACCTGAACACCCTTCTCCCATTTTCCAGTTCCCATCGCCAAGGGTCATGAGGGCGTTGACAGCACCCGCTCTTGACCTCCGGTAGTCTTTCAACATAGGTCGTTGTCTGTTTGGTTAGTAATTAGGGTGCAAACCTGGTTTTCAGATGACGATTCACTTACAGACACCGTGAAATCCGCGAGACCTGTGCCCGGTTCACCGCCTTTTCCCAGAGCGGACGCCCGAAGATCGGGCGAGGAATTCGGGGAAGCTTCGTAGACATGCTGCGCGAATGGAATGTGTACCATCCTTGAGCTCGTTCTCTTTGCGTCCCAATCGGTTGCACATTATGTCGTCCCAACGGCCTTGGAGCTCCGACATGCGTGAATAGGCGGAGAGGGCAAGGAAGGTATATTTGTTCAGCGAGCGTTTGATGAGACTCATCAAGGAAGACAATGTATTTGTGAATAGGTTGACGAGCGGCGTAATTAGAGTGGTGAAGGTGTTGCTGAGGAGAGCTTGCGTCGGAAGAGGCGCAAGTTCCATCATGAGGTCGTATTCTTCCTATAGTAACACGAGAAATGAGTCGGGATGTTCGGTGTGGGATGTTAATTGGGTCACGTACCTCCCGCGACGCTGAGCAGGTTCTCAAGCCACGCGCCGAACTCTCTTCCCGCGGCCACACCATCAATGGTCTCCGCCCTATCCACCACGCGCCGTGCGTAATTCTCCAAACATTTCTTCCCCCATGAGCCTCGCATGTCTGCGTAGCCTTTCTGCGCCTCTTTGAGCGTTGACTGTATGCCAGAAGCAGCCGGATGTGAAGGGTGGGATGGGGGCAAGGGTAGGGTACGGAGGAAGGTTACAAGAGGTATGAGCGTAGGCTTCAGAGAAGTAGGGAAGGGAGAAGGCTCGAATTCGGGACCATTGAGCGGGGAACCAGAGGAGCCTTCAGCGACCAGTTTGGTGAACAGCTGCGCGAGCTTCTTGGCACCAGTCTCGACCAATCTCGCCTGTTGGACGTGAGTTCAAGACAAAAAGGCAGCTCACTTCATACGTACGGTATCACGGAGGTCTCTGTCTAACGACTTGAATGCAATACTTGCGTTGAGGCGTTCCAAGACATCCTTGTATACGTCCAATTGACCAGGTTGCGGACTATAAGGGGCTAGATGAGTTATGTGGTTGATAGGACAGCAACATACTTGCCTCTCGCAAAATGAGAGCTTCTTCCGCTGCAATGCCTTCTTGATTACTCGCAACCTCGTCAATCTTCTGCAGCGCAAGTTCAATGTCTAAGTGCCGCTTGAGTAGCTGTTTGGAGCTGCACGCTTAGATACTGCTTACTGTTTGCCCGGCGAAGTCAAGACCTGCGTCGAGTTGTATAAAGGTAGGATGGTCTTCTCCAGCTTCACAAGTCTGGTGTCGAAACTGGAGAGTATGGCTGTAAAGGATACGGCTCTATAACCAAGAAGACGAGCAATCGAGCCTCACAAGTCATGCGCTGGGATATTTGACGCGTCTTGTTGAGATTCTGCTCAAGCTGCGAAATTTTTGAGATTCAGAGGACCCAATATCAGCTCCTGCGTGCGTACAAGCTCGATTTCGGCAGTTTCATCGTCCATGTCGCTTAGCGGGATGAATAGAGATGGTCGCAAGGAGTATACTAGTAAAGCGCCAAAGAACTCGACCTCTCCGCTCTCTTGAACAGCTCATCTCGACACAGTGTCTAGATTTCTTTCGTTTCGAAACGCTACTCAAAAAATTCCTGCATTTTGGAGGATTCAGAGAGCGTTATTCAAACAACCGTAAATTCTGTCTTCTTCCCCGGAATTGTGCTCGCGAATTTTGAACTTATGTCACTTATCGTCAAACCAGATGGCATCTGAACTCAACGATCAGGATTTCGAGTGGATGTGCGGGCCCGATTCATTTGATTTGAACGAGGACAGCGACCGCGCGGGCAGCGAGACGATCGGGACTAGTCGCGCCGAGGAGGAGCCTGAGGACGATCAAAAGTACCTTGCGATTGTTGGCACATACCAGGACGTGTGGCGCGAATTCTACAACTGGGAGCCAGAAAAAAACAAAAAAAAAATATTGCTCTCAGCTCTTACAATCTTCCACGTACGCAGAACCCATCATTCCTCCTGAGGTCGCCTTCCCCCCGTCGACTTTGCGTCCGACGAAACGGACGTCGATGATGAGGATACCCACACAACAAATGAGGGTGGCTCCTTTACTGTCTGCACTTGGGATTTGGAAAGCCCGGACTCCGCGAGTGTTTCTAAAGAAGTTGTTTACTGTGAAGCTCCGCGAAGTATTTCTTCAGACTCGGGCGATAGCTCACGCCAACAACTTGCCGCGGTTTGAGGGAGCACAGGGCCTATGAGTCGTGTGCGCCTCATACTGCCAATATGTTCCTCAATGTGCCTAAGAAGGACATGGTTTTTGCGAGTTTATCAAATACGGCGATGATATGTGCTTTGACTCGTGGAACTACATGCGTAAACTTCCCCTCCATTGGATGGCAAAATCATGTGGCGCGATCCGGATAGTAAGCATTTCAATCACATTTGAGGCGTGCGACTAGGGTTAACAGCCTTTCAGTGCTAGTCTATTGTCTGGGGGACCGTAATCCGTCGTTTAACGGCGTGCTCAAATGACAGACATGGCTGTTGCATTACACATAACGAATCTGACATCGAGGCGGCGGGATATTCTCTGTGTCACTCGACGAGATCAAATATAGGGAAGGTGTTCGGTAGTTCTCGAAGCATGATAAAAAATTCACTCATTTGAAATCCTTGAATCCTACCTGTGACTGCAACCGAATGCAGAGATGAACTATCTTGGCCCGAGCGGGGGCATTTATAGACCCCCCGTCACCTAAGGAACACGATATACAGTGTGCCGCCTCCATTGCTGCGCATTGGCCGCCAAGTTCATTTATGCCCCAGACTCAATTGTCCTTCAAGCAGAATGCTTTCTCGATCGTAAGCATATCGCTTCAATGCCGTTCGATACCATGACGTTTGCTCACTTATTTATAGCATACCCACGGGATGGACCACTGAACGTGGGGCAAAATCTTCGTTATCAAACGAAAACTTCAGGGCTAAATGGGTCGAAAGAAACCCCGACCCTTGTGCATTTGACTGTTTTCTCAATGTGACAAATGATGAAGACGTAAGTAACCACATTGTTATGCTGTTTTTGTCCGTCGGGAACGTATACGACCGATCGTACAGGAGATATTTCCTTTCGAGGAAACATAAGCCACGATACGCTAAGCGATTTTGGACACCATACTATCATTTGCTGTCTCTCTAGTAGACGAACTCCCATGCAGAATAAGTGCAATAATTGCAACATTAGTCTCGTGCGCTATGGTGAGCAAGTGCATCACCTCACCGTCATTGTTATTTATATCGTGGTTGTAGTTTTTTATGAGAAGGTCCTCTTAAGGTCGACATCATGTCGCAAAAAGAAAACAAATTCGGTCTCAAACCTGAGAATGTATGTTGGGTGATGACAAGTACTCAGATATTATCTAACCGAATTATCGAGCTTATTCTGCACATTAGCTGATTACGAGAGCCTGGCAATGCTCAGATGTGAGTTTCCAAACACATTTGTGTAGATCATGAGTTCTTGATGATTTCTTTGCAGCCCCAGTCAGGTGCCTTCACGAGGGGCCTTGTGGCCCGAAGAACTGCGATTGCTTTCGGATGAAGGTGCACTGTCAAAGAAATTGTTTGTGCAGAAAAGATTGTGGGTCGATTCTCAGTTCTATTCTGTGTTCAAGTGACGTCATTCGATTTCCATAAGGTGCGCTGAGGGTTGTTGGGTGTGACCGTCCCCTGCTCAAACACTGAGAGCGAAAATGAGCAACAAGATCACGAGCAGTAATGTGTACTATCCCTTCGAAAATATACCACGATGGTTATCAAAATGGGAATAGATGCCAGCCCAGAGTCTGCCCGTGTAAACTCAGAAATTGGGAGTGCCGATGCTGAGCGTTGTGGTCTTCAAACGTTGGGCATGTGGGTACTTGTTTGTTGTGTTTGGGTTGCATTTTACAACTCACCGTCTTTGGAAGATTGGGCAACACGTCATCCAAATCTCACAACACTGACATGCAACTTGAGCCACGAAAGGCACGTTCTCTCGGCTGAGCACAGAAACATAATAGTCCATAACCCGTTTGACAGCGACTGAAGATCCAGACGGGGATCTACGGGCTCGGGGCATTCGCTACGAGCGCAATCGCCAAATACTCTTATATTGGAGGTATGAACACCTTTAGTCTCTCTACTAATGCTCAGAGGCTGATATGATGTATTTTAGAATATGTCTGTGAGACGTCGTGGTCTGCAACGCACCCTCTACGAGAGTGAGTGTAAAATACAATATACGACTCCACCTTCGCATTCGCTTATATATCGACATCTAAGCATGTATGAAAAAACACAAAAAAAAAAAGCACAGCAAGTCCAACTACACGTTTAGTTTAGTTGGTCGAACCATGATTGGTGATGCTCTGCAAGTTGGGAACGAGACAAGATTCATCAATCATTCGAAGTACACACTCAATGTCTCGATGTCGTGAGCCATGAGTAGGTGTTTGCGTTAACTGGATTACCGCTAAATGTACTCATTGTCATTGGTCAGTCAAGCTCGTCAATGGAGAGCATCGGGATCGCATTGCTACGCGAGTATGTACTTCTGCGTGGGGGAGCGTTCTGCCTGACTCATGTCTCTTCTAAACAGCTCGAGTCCACAGATCGCCGCATTTTACGTAACAGTGAAGCTCTTGTTCGACTACGGGGACGCATTTTGGACAAGTGTCACCAACGAGAACTGAGCGACACGATATCAGATTGGTTCGATCGCCGCGTCGTGTCATAAAAACTTGGTAGGACTACCTACAAATACATATAGGGGTATGATCTCCGGCAATGAAAGTAAGGAGTCGAAGGGCACGTCGAGGCTCTCAATCGGTAGATGACTCATCGTTAGAATCCAAAAGACTGAAAGACGTCAGACGACGCATGGCATAATGGAGGCATACATTACTTACCTGTACTGCTTCAACAGCGAGCACTCCCCGCCGTTTCTCAAGATCGATGCTATATGCAGTAGAAATATCCTTCAGATGAGATGACCATGACTCTGGGCATGGTTCTGCTTCGACGTCAGGGTAGACCGTTAAACTAGTTCCTAGGCGACGTTACCCGCTGAGTGCGACGATGCACCGAGCGCCGCTCGTTGGAAGTCTGAGGAATGCGAAATCGCGGGACGGTTCCCACACTTCCGTGAGGGCGCTGGGCAGGTACCCGCCGACAGACGACGTGAGATTCTTTGTGAGATGCAACGATCGATCGCTTCAGGCTGGAACTGCTACACCCGTTTTAACATAGGCCTAGAACCCTAAATTAAGACACGTACGAAACGCCCCCGCGGCTTTCTTCTTTGTCCGCATACGCTTCATACCCGCCATCCAAGCCATGCGTGCCTTCTCTACTGTCGATGGACGCTGACGGACTGGCGGGGCTTTGCACCGCTCTTTGCACCATTGGATCCGCTGGCGCCTCCAGCCTTCTGCTGACCGAGCTTGAATATGTGTACTGTATCATGCGCGGAGCTGACGGCGAGCAGCGTCGAGACAAGGTTGAAGTTGATTGAGTATATCTTAGCCTCGCGTGTTCCACGTCGGAACTGATACAGTTTCTCTGCGCCAGGTATACTCCACACGCGAATGGCCTACAGTGCCCTTCTCTGACGCGGTCGCAAGCATCGTTCCTGTTGAGTTGATGGAGAGGAAGGAGATGGGTGACTTGTGTGCTTGAATGACATTAGCGACTGTCAGTGAGCGTGTGGAGAATAGGAGGACGTCGCCCGTCTGTGGGGCGGCAGGTGTCGCTGATTGGGCAGAGTTGGCCGGTGCCAATGATGTCGGTGACGGGACGGGAGATGAATATGCGAGGAATGAATTGTCGGAAGAGGGCGATAGCGCAAACGATAGCTATGACGAGTGCGGTATGGTGAGTGGTTGTATCGATGACATGCATCATTTATACACACAAACCTTCTGGATTTGGGGATGTTTCGATGACATGTAGTAATCGCATGTTTGAGATATCGTAGATGTAGATTTCCACTTCGAGGACTACCACAAGCGTCTTCCGGTTGAGCTTGACTGCAAGGATTGAGGATGGGAAAAAGCAATTCGCAGATCATGGATTGTCTCTGTGATGGTATACGATGAGTACAACGATGACGACGTGGGCAAGTTCTGGCCAACTCGAAGTATGGTCTTCAAAGCGCAGCCCTTTGACTCGGTCGACTGTAGCTCTCGAAAGAGGCGACCATGCTAGAGCTCGCATATATTCAGCATTTAAAGGAGCTACATACCTTTGTATTCACAATCTGAAGTTTCCGTGGGCTCGACTGGGGTTGGTCTGCTGCTCCGACTAGCGCAATGAGTGACGTGCAAAACAACATCTCTACCGTCCCTCGAGCACCATCATCTGTATTAATTGAGCACACTACTACATCATATAATGATGAGACGACGTACTCATGGTATATACGCGACCAAATGGATCGCAGTTTGTTATGCTATACCCTTTCCGCGTACCAACGGATACGCACCTGGTATGGTGAGCGTAAGTAGTGCCTAAGGGGCGAAAACTCACGTGAAGTCTTGATTAAAGTTTGCAAACAGCATGTTGTTAGATGTACCCGTCATTCCGAAGTTGCGCGGTGAGGATGGTGGTGGCGGTGAGCAAATGGAAAGGTCAACGGTTGTCCGCGCCGCATAGTGAGGGGACAGGTCGTGCCAAAAGGAGGAATTTCAAGATAAGATAACTACGATCGCTCAGACGTCTATTTCCCCCAAGCTCCACCAGTGCTTCCGCTCCTTACCTTCCTCTGCCTACGCCCCCCTGTGACGATCTCATGTCGTATATACAACTTTCCCATCGTTACAATAGAATGGTGAGCCTATACACGACCGGATTCAGAGCGAAATCTGAGGTGAAGCCATGCTAGACACTTGAAAAACGGACAGCCAAAGATGTCCTGAACACAGTCTTACATTCGATCTTGTTCCATCGATTATTTGGCATAGTAAAGCCTGCAACGCGGGAGATATTGGACGTCTCTATGGTGTGCTATAATCCAGAGCAAGTGATCTGCTGAGTCCCCTCAATTACTTTACAAGCCCGTGGTAGACGACCAAGAAATCAAGTTTCTCGTAGACCAGAAAGTGGATCTCTTCTGGAAAGGTATCGAGGGGGGTGCCAAAAAGCGAGGAGAGGTGCGTTCCTGTTCTCGACGACTGCGCTTCAACTACTCATTCCAGTAGATTGTCGTCACCTTCTCAGAAAAGCGGCAGAAGAAGTCTTGGCTTGGTCTGATCAGTGAGGTAAGATGACCCCCTATGTAACTCGCTCTTTTCAACCAAATTTTGAACCACAGGAAGAAATACCTTGGGGGAACAATGGTACATCAATCACACTATACGCCGTCTTCACTTTACCATGTATGCTCTTCCAGGATCGTGAAGGCAGAAATTCGGCATCCTATACCCGACAAAGGTATGAAGTGAGGAAATCATAAAGCACGCCTTACTAAGCCATTTACACAGAACGACAAAAATTTGACTCGGACTTGTCCGCTTGCGCTCACGAGAGAGTCTTCAAAGTATGCTCACCCACACGTCCTCAGAACGGGGGCGGTCCGTCGTACCCCTCATTTCGAATGAAGCACAAGGAATATCACCATTCCCTGTCAAAACTGGCTGTGAGAGTGAATGGTGTAGAAGTAAGTGGGTGACTACACTCGGTAGTAGGAGCCATGGAAATACATGTGGAAGCGCATTGCTCAGGTGTCGGGATGGTTCTTTCGCAGCCTCATCTCTTCTTGGCTACTGCTTTAATATTTAACGCCTCATTTCTGGATGTGTATAGTAGCTTGTATGTGTAGAATGCGAATATAGAGCGATCTATCAAACCGGGACCTGAGCAGGCCTGAGCCTCGAGGCCTGGCTTCCTAAAAGTCGATGTATTTGCGGTAGCTATTGTAAACTCAACACCGCCATATCTCTGCCACGCTTTCTCCTCCTGTCAGCCTTTTACTTCGATTGCGGCATGTCAGCCTGGAATACCGCATTCAGTCAGCTGTAACGTTTACGGCGGTTGTGTGATAGGATAGATCACAGCTGCTGTGGCTAAAAATAACATCGATTAGCAGCTAACACAAGGTTGCTCATACCCACCATCTACGCAGCCAAGATGCCCGCCCGCTCGTCGAAAGTCATACCAGTCCCCTCAGTTCTACCCCGACCATCCTTCAAATCACCAGAAGACCTTGGGCTGTCTTCAGAGTTTATCCTTCCGGAAACATGGAAGGACGCCTTGAGCCTCGCAGGCGCATTCGGCGCGTTGCCCCCAAGCAGATCAATGGCTTCCGCGAAGACGGCATTGACGTCGACACTCATTGACTATACGAATCGCACATACCCTAGTAAAGGGGTAGACTACTTTGCAATCAAGGCTACCAGAACCGCGGCGATACATGACTCGGAGATCATGCAGCAGATGCCCAAGGCTACTCGAGAGTATTTGCAGACGCATGGGAAGGCCGGCATTTGCTGTGAGCGGCCAGCATGCGGAAAGGTGGCAGTGCACGGGGCAGAAAGTTACATTGAAGCGATGTGCACGGGTGAGTGAAGTTTGTCCGCCATGTTCGTAACGACATCTGACCACAGAAACTAGTGTGTTACAAGTTTGCTATTGCTTCTGCGGAGGTGAGTTTACTGCATATTCTTGCTTCTCGCTCTGTGTTGAATGTACCGGCTTCCCCCAGTGTCAAAGAGGCGACTGGTGAGACTCATGGACGCACTCACCGTCTTGATAACTTATATTATCCCACCAGGCGACGACACAAGTGTACTGCTTTGAAGCGAAGAACGAGGCTAAGAAAGACTCATGGCTACGATACGCACGCTATGTGCTTGCAAACCCCGCTCTACGTACGATGATCAAGGTTACGCTCGGAGTTTGCTCAAGCTCGACACCGACCGGCTCGCTGGCATGCGCAACCGTATCATCTTCATCTGCTCATCCATCCCCGACAACATCCGCGGCTCCGGGCGCATTTTCCAAATTGTACGTGTTGCATGCGAACCTACGCCTGAGGACTTCGAAGGCCTCCAGGGGCTCATCGAAGATCGGGGCCCGACTTCTATGGCATCCAAATTATGTTCAAATTTGACGTTCCTGGGTACAACGGGACGCTACATGCGCTTGAGGCTATCCAGCCACATCTGTTCAAGATGGTTCCCCCTTTGCCAGCACCTATCGCATCTTCTAGGGTATGTTCTTTGCACGTTATTACCACCCATTCATTTATGTTTCGACAGACATATGAACCAAACTATCCGGGATGACGTAGACGACGAGTACAAAGCAGCTTAAGGATGTGAGTACTCTCAAATGTTTTTTTGCGCATCATTTGGACTCCCACCGACCCCGCTACAGCCCGAATGAAGATGCAATAGGACACAGAGGTTCCTCTCGGATCTATTGCTATTGTAGTGTATGTCCCAGTCGCCTCAGATCAGGCGATCTGTTGACCCTATGTAGCATTCACCACGTCCCCTTCGGATTACTAAGTGCCGGGGGGGGATGTATCTGTATCCTCATATTTAAGTGCATAGTATTCATTGATTTGCGAGCAGCCTCAGGTGGATTATCAGTTGTATCTTGATATGAACGTACTGCTCAGTGATCTGCTGACTAAGCACGCGTATGCTCTCAAAGTCGCGCCATTGCACGCTCTATTACTGGGCGTCTACGTTACTTTCCTCCCAACTTCTCGTACAAAATGCAGGCAGGCGGGCAGACCCCAGTTTTCGTCATGAGTGTGTCTAGCCTTATCTCTTGACTTTCGCAAATTGATCCATGCTCGTTAGACACGACGCCCGAGAGGCAGACTGGCCGCAAGGCTCAGATGTCCTAACATTACCGCGGCAAAGGTGCATCTCCACCTTTGTATTGTACGCGTGCCTTCTAACCTGATGAATGCCATAAGACTGTCGCAGACGTTATTCGGACATGTCTGGGTCCTAAAGCTATGCTGAAGATGATTCTGGATCCTATGGGTGGCATTTTGTACGTGCTAGTCTACCTCGTGCCCTCGAGTCGCGCCTCAAATTCGTCTTTCTTTCAGGCTTACGAACGATGGAAACGCGATTCTGCGTGAAATTGACGTAGCACATCCTGCTGCGAAGAACATGATCGAGTTGAGTAGGACGCAGGATGAGGAGTGCGGCGATGGCACAACGAGTGTCATTATTCTCGGTACGCAAAGACTTCCATGCGCTCCCTTCTTCGACTGGACCATCTGTGCCTCAGCTGGAGAAATCCTTGCGCAATCACTATCGCAACTCGAGCTGAGAGACATCCACCCTGTGGTCATTATCTCGGCCTACAACAAGGCTCTCAAAGAAGCTCTGGAGATTGTCAAGCGCATCTCAATACCAATCGACACGTCGGATGACGCTGCCATGCTCTCGCTCATAAAAACTTCGATCGGCACCACAGTTTGTTTTCCAGGTGGTCAGACCTGATGTGCTCGCTCGCTCTGCAGGCCGTACGCACCGTCGCGCTCGACGAGGAGGGTATCACAGACGGTGGACATCAAGCGGTACGCGCGTGTGGAGAAGGTCCCCGGAGGCGAGATCGAGCAGAGCCGAGTCCTCTCGGTGCGTGATGCTCAACAAGGATAATCACGCACCCGAAGATGCGCAGGCGCATCCACAATCCGCGTATCGTTCTGCTCGACTGCCCGCTCGAGTACAAGAAGGGAGAGTCGCAGACGAAACATCGTCGAGATCTCGAAAGAGGCGGACTGGGCGCGGATCCAGGAGATTGAGGAGGAGCAGGTGAAGGCCATGGTCGATAAGATTCTCGAATTCAAGCCGGACCTCGTCATCACCGAGAAGGGTGTCTCAGGTGCGTGGACAACCGCTTGCTTTGGTGTCACACATTCCGACCGTTTATTAGACTACGCGCAACATTTCCTCTACAAGGCGAACATCTCTGCGATTCGCCGTGTCCGCAAGTCAGACAACAACCGTATCGCCCGCGCTGTTGGTGCGACGATCGTCAAACGACTGGAAGACCTTAGGGAGTCCGACATACGGAACGAAGTGCGGTCTCTTCAACATCGAAAAGATGGGCGACGAGTACGTTTTTGCCACCTTCGCATCCCTTTCTGTGCTAACCCTGCCACAGATACTTCACCTTCCTTACCGAATGCTCAACACCAAAAGCGTGCACCGTCCTCCTGCGCGGCCCCTCGAAGGACATCCTCAACGAGATTCGACCGCAACCTCGCAGATGCGATGTCCCGTCGCGCGGAACGTGTTCTTCAACCCGATCCTCGCACCCGGGCGGGGCGCGACCGAGATGGCGATCAGCGTCGGTTTTGCATGCGAAGGCGCGGAGCATCACGGGCGTCGAGGGCTGGGCCGTTTCCGCGCTGTTGCGGACGCGATGGAGGTCATCCCCCGCACGCTTGTGCAGAACAGCGGTGGTAATGATATCCGTGTGTTGACTGAGCTCCGGGTCAGCCATCTTTTCCCTGATCAATCGAGAGGGCACTCGGGGCTTACATTCTATCCACACAGGCCAAAGCACGCGAATGGCGAGCACTCATGGGGTATCAATGGCGAGACTGGTAAGATCGTTGACATGAAGGAGTACGGCCTCTACGAGTCTGCCAGCGTCAAGGTTCGTCGCGCTTTATCTACCAACTCCCGGTCTCTAACATATGATCGCACAGATTCAAACATTCAAAACTGCCATTGAGGCGGCGCGGGTATTGCTCCGGGTAGACGACGTTGTACAAGCGACACGGAAGGATAGAGAACAGGGCGGGCGGTGCGCCCGTCCCGGAGGAGATGCAAGAGTAATGTATAGATGTTTACTAATCAAAGGTATTCAATGCTGCATTATTCGCTCTTTTGCAATGCCTCGTTCTGTTGGGACTATAAGTAGTTTGTCTCACCGCCATACACGATGCCCATAGGCGAGAGACGATAAAAAGGTGTGTACCGCCTATTCTTGCATAGGGTCCTACCATCTCTGGTCCAGCATTCGCTTCGCGCGGTTCAGGTACGTCGTCCTCTGGTCGCATCTGTGGGGTCGAGACCTCAGGCACTATCTAGATCCATTTAGCAAACTCCGACGGCGCATATAATAAGGTAGACAGCTCCCTGAGTGGTTCAAGCTGGTTTCTTTACGCTCTGTGGCCGCTGGGATTGGAAAGATGTCGTCTCAGAGTTTGTGGGAACAGGGACTCTGCGGTATGCGTGTCATTTCCACGGCTTAGAACTATCGAGCTTTTACTCTCATAGATATTGAAATATTGTTATCCCAAGGGCCCGCATGAGGGCAGCTGTACTCAGCAGCAAAAAGTCGACAACGCGTTGCAGGAGTGGGAGACATATGCCAACGCTAAATTCGAACGAGTTGAAGAGCAGGACGCGACTCTTCGCATCACATTCGATAACTCTACGTGCTCCGAAAGCCATATGCACGATGTTGACCCGGAAAGGCGGACGCGCATGTCGACTATCAACTTCGCAGAGTACATCGAGGGCACCATGCCTATCGCTAGCAATGTGGAGAGGGCGACCATTCTACATGAATTTGGCCATATCCTAGGACTCCTTCATGAGCACAATACGCCTGCTCACTCTGGAGGCTCTTCCATAAATGTAGAAGGTATCGTGCGGATTAATATGCTACGGGTCGAGTTGCTAATGAACGCATGCAGATGCTTTACAGTACTACAGAAATATCCTTCTGACAGACCAGACTTGAACCCAGAGGAGGTGCAGAAATTGTATGAAAGTATGCAGGACGCCTATGATTTATGACGGGTGGTCTCCATATTTGCGGCTCATCGGGCCTGGGCTTCTACTGAAAGTACCATTGCAACATCGGGGATCCGGAGACCATCCGCATTTTTCCAGCTTTCTGTCTTTCTGCCCAAATGAAAACTCCTCGATCGCTACGGCACCATGACTGCGAACCTTGATACATACTGTCACGTACACACATCGAAACCTGATCTGTCTGTTCCTGTCTGATTCTCTTTTTTTGAGGAATTTGGTAAACGTCCTCAAATGCATCAATAAGCCCAGGCTTGACATAATGAACAGATCGTCACTAACTTGAAACTCCGCATGTGATTGGCTTCATAGAGCTACTTACTCCGTAAGCCCATGTCAGGATAACGGATCTGGACTCCCTTCGTTTCCATACGCGACCATCGACCAGCTCCAATATTCATGTGTCGTGACATAGCGTCTGCAGCTTGCACCACTGTGCAAAGAAGTTATTGATACTTACTTGAGCATACGTGGCGAGCCTTGCCTTCACCATGGACAGCTACATTCCCCAACAGTCAGAAGGATGTTATGTGATTGATTTTTTTTCGTAAGCATGGCAGATGCCTCCGTAAAATCCCACTGAAGCCCGGCACGATGAGACAGTCTCTAACGCATGTTTGATTCCCTCAACCCGTTGACTACGGGCACATTGTAAACCCACACGCGACCCGCCGGGCGCGTTGGATACACCCACCTGACCAAGCTCATGGGAGGATTTTGCCACCTCGATGGCATTCTAGGCCGGCTAAATATGCACGCAGATATTGTAGCGTTCAAGATAGGGTCTCTGGTAAGCTTCGCGGGTGAAATCTTTGTGGCGCGGTGCGGAAACGCTGCGTGCTTCAGAGAATGCTTTTCTTGACATCCTATCTTATCTCATTCTTCCTACCAGGTGACCCACAAGCCGAACTTCACTTCGAAGATTTTGGCACCACACGCCGCAATTCTCGTGCTTCGTATCTAGGCGTATGGGCGTCCAGGGCGCTGTCCTTGTGGCTTTCTCAATGGATCAATTACGGACATCAGGCCCCCCCGGAAGCCGTCGCCAGCCACATGCCGCCCTGCCATCTTCCTTCCATAATGTCATCGCCCACTGACAACCGAGCACGCTTTGCTCATTGCGGCAGCAACCGCATGTCGTCCGCGAAGCCGACCGCTCCATGAGCTCGTCCGAGTTTATAGGGCAACGCACGAGACGGGGTGGGGGGCAAATCGATGACCTCTTGTCCCCTCCCCTCCCCCAGGTGACCGAGATGGCCTCGCCGTGGAGCTTTGCGCTCGCATTCCTCTCACTCGCCGTCGCCGTCTCTGCCATCCTTCCCGATGGTCGTGTGCACGGAAACCCTTCCACGTCCACCCGCGGTCCCGGTCGTCACTGCGGCGAACCTGAACGTTCCTCTGAAGGGGACGTCAACGGCGCGACGCTGCCACCCGCTCAACACGACCTACTATTTCGACCAGTTGATCGACCACACAAACCCGTCACTTGGCACCTTTAAGCAACGTTTCTGGACCACCTGGGAGTTTTACAAGCCGGTGAGTAATGTGGCAAGGTTAATTTCTTTCTGCTTATGGTTGCTGATCCAGTCTTCCCCTCTCAGGCGGCGCCATCGTCCCTGTTCACGAGCCCCGGAGAGGGTAACGCAGCGCGTGAGGCGACTTCTACCTACGATTTTAGCTTTTACCAATCCAGTTCCCCACAGCGTACACCGGCTATCTGACCAACAGGACCATCAAGCGGCAAGATCGCGCAAGGCAGGAGAACGGTGCCACAATCGTGCTCGAGCATCGATTCTATGGCGAATCAACCCCTTTGGAAATCTCGAGGTCAGCAGCCTCAAGTACCACACTATCCAGCAGGCCATCGACGACTTGGAGTACTTTGCGAAGAATGTCAACGCTTCCATGCCTGGAGGCGACGCGGTGAAGCCCACTACTCAGGCTTCCGTGGATCCTCGTTGGTGGTAGCTACTCTGGTGCGCTCACAGGATGGACTATGGTCAAGTAAGTCTGCGTACAGCGACGTAGAGCAAATGTACTGATATGTGTGTTCTCTAAGCAAGCCCAACTTGTTCCAGGCCGGCTACGCCTCTTCTGCCGTCGTCGAATCTATTCTGTGAGTGAAACCTCGCAAATCTGCCGTAAAACATACTAAGTTCATTCTCACGCAGTGACTACTGGGGATACTTCGAACCCATTCGCCAATTCATGCCCAAGAACTGCTCCGCCGACGTCCAGGCCGTCATCGCACACGTCGACCAGGTCTTCACGAGCAAGCGGCTCCAAGGCCCAGATCAACGCGCTCAAGGCCAACTGGGGTCTGCAGAACCTGACCCACCTCGACGATGTCTCCGGCGCGCGTACGAAACCATGTTCTCATCTTTACCGGGGCGTATAACTGACTCTCTGCGTGCAGTGCGCAACAACTTGTGGGACTGGCAGAGTCTTTTCGCCTGACACCGGCCCGGGCGCGACGTTTCTTCCAGTTTCTGCGATGCGCTCGAGGTCAAGAACGGTGTGTGTCTGCGCCTGCTTCCGGCTGGGGCTTTTTCTTAAACCACGCCTTGACTGCGTGGGGCAACTTCTGGAAGTCTTTCGTACCTGGCAGGACGTGAGTCATGTCATTTTCTGCATTTTTCCACCGTATCTCATTTCCCTCGCTAGTTTGCGGAGACGATGATGTCGTGTATGTCTTTCCCCTCGTTTTGGAAAAATGTGCGGAAAAGCTCACAGTAAATGGCTAGCGACTGCCTTGGGACTTATGACCCTACCCAGTCCTACTACTACTGCTACCGACACCTCGCTCGCGAAACGATGGCAGGTCCTGGGAGTGGATTGTGTAAGCCTCACTCTTGCCCACCAACTTTGCCCTCTCTAACTCTACCCTAGCTGCAACGAAGTCGGTTTTCTTCCAAGACGGCGCCCCTCGCAACCATCCCCACGATCGTGACCTCGCCTCGTCCAGCCCGTCTCTGACGAAGTGAGCGCCCTTCCCAGCTTCTACTCCCCCAATCACTAACGAACCCAAAAATTTAGCGTCAATGCACCTACTTCTTCCCTCAAAAGTTCTCCAAGCCCACCCCACCCAACGTCGACGCGACACAAACCGCGCGTACGGCGGGTGGAACGCCACAACCGACCACCTCTTCTTCGCCAACGGCCAACGTGCGTCCCCTCCCCCTCCCTCCCCCTTCACGTAAAATACTTAATAAACCCACAGGCGACCCCTGGCGCGAGTCGACCGTCTCGGGCGACGGCTCGAGCGCCGTCAGCACCGCGCGCGAGCAGCCCATCGCAGTTGGCGACGGCTACCCACTGCTCGGACCTCATCGTCGCGAACGCGGAGGTGGACGCGACGGTCGCGGCGGTGCAGACGAAGGCGCTGTTCTGCGATTAAGGGCTGGATTGCGGACTTCAAGCCCACTGGCAAGCGGGCGTTGCGGTTTGCTAGGGATTAGCGGCTCGTGTACTTGAGTTTGTGGTGTAGAGTATATACTTCTTGATTCGATATGAAGCTGTCAAATGTCTGCAAGGATTCGAGTGTGGGTTTGGTTGTGGGTGTTAGAGAATCTGGATCCCAGGGCGCGTCAATCGATTTGTCAGTGGGTGAGCTATGAGAGAAGATCAAGCAGCTTGGTCGCTCATCCGATAAAGAACTGCTATTGACATGGCTATAAACTGTCCACAATGTTTCATGTGTGGAATTCAGAAAACCGTTTGAGAATCTGCGGAGCATTTGAAGGTGAGTATTTGTCCCCATTCCATTGTCAAGACCAAGTATGACATCATGTTCACCACGCATGAAATGGAAGTCAATACTAGTCGCCATTTGTTGAAAGTAAAGCAAAGTTCAGAGGCTGTCAAGCGTTTTGAATGGAAGATTTTGGTACACACTAAGACAAACTGCTAAGATACACGCTCAATATACCCTCAATAAATAACTTGACCACGCTATTGGCGGCCACGCACACCGCGCGGTATAGAAGACCCCCACACCCCTATCCCGCTCGACGACCCTCGAGCTCTATACTCGAGCTCAAGCTGCTTCTGCTTCCATGTCTTGACCGATGTGTAGTCTCAGAGCCCGCAGTGGTACCCACGGAAGCTTTACTGAGTGCCTTAATGACGCCGCTGAATAGAGTTTCATAATAGCGATCGCTCTGAGATACAAAGAACAGGAGTGCTGCACACACCGTTTGCGTCGCGTCCATGTAATTTCTGCGCGGTCTATACGAGCTTCGAGCGCGTCTTGACGTGTTTCGGCCGGGTGGCGGAGACATCGATGCCTTTGTTGGCGAGTCTACAATAGCGATGAGCGGGGTGGACAACAGGAGGGAGGGAGGGGGGACAGACTTGTTTTTGTTGGAATGGGTGATACCTTTGTTGATTTGTTCGCGCGTGCAGGTACAGTACGCCGTAGACTGCTGCCGCGAGCAGGGAGATTTCTGTGTTCTATATCGCGTGTGAGATGTGTGAGCGGGCCAGGGTTGTTAGATAGCGGTGGTCGAGCACGTACGAGGGTGAGTGAGAGACGTAGTCAGGTCCTTTAGGTAGTTAAACAATCAACATTTAGATAAGTCGGTGTAGCAACTGGAATAAGCCTTACCAGTGAGCCATGTTTATGACGTTTGTCTCGAGATTTGTGGAAGTTGTAGTGATAGAGCGAGTGATGTCACTGGTTTATTGCAGTGATGTCGAGGAGCAAGACAAGTATTCAAAGATTCGAGAACGATAAAACTTAGACGGAGATGATACGAGACAAGATGCGCAAGAGGTAGGAGTAAAAGAATAAAACCGCAGAGACAGGAATATGATAGGAGAACGAGAGACGGGGAGAGGAGAAATTGCAGCTGCGGGCGCCGGGTAGTAAATCCACTTCAAATAGACGCGCCGCATATCAGGAACTGCACTCTCATCCGAAAGCTTGGAGCGCTAGATTTTGATGGCCGGCGCTGCCGCTGCATTCGTCGAGCTTGGTTACTCGTGTCTTTCAGCCAGGGCCCTATTTCATCGCCTTCACACTGGCCATAGGCGGGAACGAATTCTACGAAGAGGCTCGACTGCTAGGCAATGTCAGGTGCGAAGTATTTTTTTTTTTGTGCCAAAAGTTTCATGTCCTTGGGAAGCAAAGAGAGTTCAGCAGAGGCTTCTTGTATTTGGAAGCTGCAAAGGAGAGCAAAGCAGGCAGGTAATGCAAACAGAGCGGAAAGAGCAGAGCGAGAGAGCATTCGGTGACACAGCCTCGGAGGTGCTTTTGCAGCAAGGAAGAAGGGACAAGCAGCATCTGCTTCAGAATGACCGGTTGAGGTGTCCTACCCCCGAGGTTGGGGCAGCGTGATCCCGATGCATGCATCGACGAGCAAGAGACTCCCTGCTAGCATGGAAACACCAAGGAGAATCATCATGAGCTTGTTTCAATGTATGTCGCAAGCAGTTCGACATTCAGGGCTTGTAAGTTTCCCTGCACTCGATTACCTTTTGATCATCTCACTCAAATCTCGTTCATCAGCGTGTGCATAGAAGGGAGACGAACTGCTACGCCCATTGCTTTGATTATGTATCTCTGGAAGTGAAGTGCACATGTCGAGACAAATATTACTTGGTGATCCCACTTTTAAACCTGGCACTCGCAACCTGGAGACTTCGAAAATAGTCGCCCTTGCCAGGATCGCCTTCCTAACAGTATGGACGCATCACTGATTTTACCCGGAATCCAGAACAGGTCTGTGTCGTCTCTCCAATGTATGCGGCAGTCTTGAGCTCTAACTTTTCTTCTTTACTCACTTTGTTACTTATATGGCTACCAGATTGTCACCGCCGCGTTGCACGGAAAGAGTCAGGAAGAGCGAGTCGTCGTCGTTGAGACTGTCGTTCCAGATGGTTTTTCAAGTCGCTGAGACTCGCTTTTGACACTTGTCATTCACCGTTCTGCGGACTTCAGAAGACCGTGTAAAAACTGCTTACGCCAAACACCTGCGACCTCAAGACTTCATTAATTCATTTACCACAGTTCACCCACAGTTCCTGGGCGTAGTGGTGCTCGATGACGTCACCTGCACAGGTCCCGCTCATACGCAGCGCTCTCTTGCTCCAAAAGGTGATCGAGTTACCATACCGGGCATGTTTCGTGAACTATCGTGCGCCGTAGCGGGGGATGAAGACGTCAAACAGACTCGCTCCGCCGATTTCTGTCCGCTGTGAGGTCACTGAGGCCCAGCGCCTTGACGTATTATTCCTCGCCCCGCGACGTGCCCTCAGCCCCTCCTCACTCTCATCCTGACCACCACCACACCGAACCCTTCTTGTCGCCCGTCAACGACAGCGAGCACGACCTTTACGACAACGACGCGAAGGAGTGATTTACGACCATGGCCGCGGTCACACCGCTCAAGATCGCCTCATACCTACCGAAGATCACCCGGAAGGTGAGACTCATGTCCACCACGTTTTGTGGGTTTCGTGCCTTGACCTCTTCCAATCTTCTGTTGCAGCCCTCGAGAATGCAGCTGCCGTTGACAAGTCACTCCTACCTACGCCTGCAGTTGGTCTGGTGTGAAACCCGCCCGCCGACCCTGAATGGAAGTGTGAACAATGTTGTTACTAATGGGCATGCGAAAATGGCAGTGCGAACGGCGCTGCAAACGGTGGCCTGAAAGGACAGGCGAACATGCGACCGCACCTCAGCAAGACTCCCCTCAACGCCTGTTCCCCCGAAACAGAAGAAGTCGGGGGGAGGCAGAAGATGGAGAAGGAAGAAGAGGAGCTCATGGAGGAGAAAAATGCAACCTCCCCGAAAGGCTCGCGAAACCTATCGACATCGCCCAGCAGAAGGGTGACCGGTGGGCGAGTCGAGGAGAGACCTGTTACGGGTGAGGATGTCCTCATCCGTGACCCTACCTTCAAAGGTACGGTGAAATACCTCCAGTTCTGACGTATTACTCTCATGAGCTGGCTACAGAGTATCGTGAGAAATGGGGCTCGACAACGAAACGTTTGGATCCCCGTCGCACCCGAAACCAGGTACAGCGCTTCGTCAGTCCTCCATCTCCTCTCAAGCAGAGGACACCCCGCCCTCCCAGCAACCCGTAGGCCGCGGGAACCTTTTTGTGCGGCAATCTCCTGTCATTTTTTTTTTTTTTTTTTTCCCCCCAGCCCTGCCCACCCGGAGGTCGACGCAGGCCCGAACTGACACACAAAAAGAGACAATTCCTTAACGCCACTGGAGCCTTGATTGTTACCACTAGCACGCTATCTAGCTTTCATAACCAATGGGTCTTCACCGCCTGCGGCAAGCCACCATTGGGGTTTGCGTTCGATTGGTTATTCCGGAGATCGCTGATTATGGTCCATTGCGGCTGCCGTTATGGCCGTGGGCGTTTAGAGAACGCCTGGGACGAAAGGTCGAGAAGGAGTACTGAGAGGGGTGCGCGTTATAAAAGGCAGTCGTGAACAGTGTCCTGCAAGCGGTCGGCGCTACTAGGACTGAAACGGGACAGCCGAACACATGGACGCACCTCCAGCAAGAACTCGGACGCCCTGCTATCCCCCGAAACAGAAGAATGTCTGGGAGAGCGGATCAGCCCATCACAAGATTAGACACCCCGAAACGGGTTCCGCCAGGTTCTTTGAGCAAGTGTGTTCGGATTTCTCTGGGCGGGGGCTCACGGTGGCACAGAACCGGGATGACGAGGGATGCGGAGGCAAAGAATACAGCGAGGAGGCTTGGTTCGGTGTATTCTTCGGCGAATGCGAATGGCAAGTAGATTTAATACAGACACTACACTACCTGTGTGTGTTATACCCCATGCTTTTATATTGGTCTACGTCTGTGTAACAGAGCGAGGAGATGCGAGTGCTACGTGATACCAATATGCATAAAATTACAATAGTTAGAAAATACGTAGGCTGAGGTAGTAATAACGCAGGGGTATGGTGAGTCTACTGGGGACAAGCAGAAAATCCCGGCGCGTCCCACACATGTTTGTATGCAGACAAGAAAAAACCACAGCAAAACTCAACTACTTTGCAGCCCGCTCAGTGCGACTGGCGGCGGAGCGGGCGTGGGGGATCCCGCTACAACCATACCGTTCGTGAATGCCCCGGCAGGCGGTGATCCGTGCGCCAGCGGCGACTGGTTGCCCCAGCTTGTGTGGCTCGACCAGAGACGAGTCGTACGTGAGCTGCGAGCCGGAGGCAGAGGCAGTGCCCGGGGGCGGGCCGTTCACGGGGAAGGGCGAGCTCGAGACGTATGCTTTTGAGAGGTATTGGTGCGGCGAGTAGTCTGTGTATGGAGGGGCCCCCGGGGGAGGCGGCGGTGGGTATGTGCCCGGCGACGACGTGGAGGTGGGTAGTGTGCGTATGGGTGGGGTGGTTGGTATGCAGTTCGAATGAAGTGTAGGAGACGGGCCTCGGCGAAGGTTCGTGAGGGATGCCATTGGCGGCCCGGGGCTGCTTCTGGGGCGAAGTTGAACTCGGAGTCGTGCTGGACTCGTTCGCATTTGTCGTGTGTTGTCTTGCGTGCCGTGGAAAGCCGCACCATTGCTTGTAGTCCGAGAGCACGACAAACGCCCTGCGTTCCTCCATGCGCCGACGGTTCGACACGGTCAAAAGCAAACGTCGCCCACCGTTGCGACGCTGTCGCTCTTTGAGTCTGTGCGCGCAGAAATGACGGTGGGGGACGCACCAAGGATGATGCCCACGAGCACGATTTGCGTCATGGGTGACCTGCGGGCGTGCGCACAGAGAGACGGCGTGCAATGGACGTACGTGTGGAACGCGTTCTTTCTAGAGCAGCACGGCGGTCTGTTCGTTCGTGGATCGCCACGACCAGACACGCTACCCCCGGTGCGTCCTTGTAGTCGGTCGGATAGTAGGTACCGTGCTGTCACCCAAAAAAAGCGCAAGCCCATCTTGCCTCTGGCGATGAGTCTGTGCACCACGGGGGACCGAACGACTCCGTCGTCTCTCTGTGACCCTCGATCGAGGTACGTCTCTGTCGTCGTCGTCGTGTCGTCGGAGACTGACGACTCTCCGCGCTGTAGCGCGACCTCAGGCTGTCGACTTGTCGCCGGGAGTCATCCGTCACCGGCACCCTCACGACTCGTGCCGCGGGCGTGCTGGTTTGCGTCGGAGCGGTATGGTGGTGTCGTGTTCGCTGTGACGAATGCCCGTGGGTCGCCCATATGTGTTGACGAGGATGGTGCAGAGAGCGAGATCGAGGCGGCAGGACATAGGGACTCGACATTGGGATGCGAGCGAGAGTCTCAAGCGCCGACTGGCTCAAGTGTTTCGCACACATGGCTAATTGATGCATTTGAGGGGCGCGTCGGTCGTCGCACGGCGCGTTCCGCGCTGCGCATGCGCTCGACGTGTGCTGTGGCCCGCAAGTGCCTTGCAACCTTTGTGCGGGCTGTAGGGGGGGGTGACTTGAAATGTACTATACTTACAAATAAATAAAAAGAAACCGGCGCACAGCATATCAAGCCGTTTGCGGCGGCTGAGAAGCATACCGGCGATGCACACCGAAATTCGGTATAGCGGTGAGCATGTACTTAGAGATAAAATGAAAATGACGCGGCGCGTCGAGGGCTAAGCGTCGTTGTGGTCGAGAACACTGGTTTCTCGCACAGGGCGTCTTGCTCAATTATGAAACACTGGGACGCGTGCCGAAAATTGGCCTGGGTGACGCCGCGGTGAGTGTCACCGGCTGCTGATGGTGCGTGTACGCTCTGCGTGCCGTCATCTGTTTGTCGTGCATACATTGCGGCATTCGCGGGCCTTGCTGCTGAGCTCTGCGCATAAAGTCAAAAGTTAGGTTCATGCGCAGTCTATCATTACCAGATGCCATATCACAAACCCACATTAGTGCACACTATATACTATCTATTCTACCTTGGCTCACTGCGTGGTGCAACTGTATAGAGTGCATGAGATACAACAAATTAATAAAGAGAAAAATTAAGACTAAATGATCGTACCTGACATTGTTGAAACTTGGCAACGTATATTGACACCACCAATGATGTTGACTTTGGTTTGCAAGCAGGGCAGGTTTTGCGCCCGTCGACCGTCGGACATGGTGCGTCTTGTCTGCTTTGGCGTTTTGCGCGAGCTGGATGCCAGTCAAGAGACCACATCATCGAGTCAATCTGCAAACTTCAGACATCAATAACTCAAATGTAAAGACGCATTAGTAGGTAATAAGAAACCAACTTACGTCAGTGAATTTTAGTAGACACTAAACTAAGGGTGCCCTGTGCGCGGGTGAGTGGGAGATCAAAGGCACACCGTCCAACTTGAGGGCACGGATGATGCCTCGCAAACGGAAAATGACAGCAACTCCAACAACACCGCGACGACGAAAAAGGCCCACGTCACTACTACTGCGCTGCCGTGGCAAAGAGTGACGGTGACATGCTGGTAGGCATCATGCGGCAATCACCCTGGCCCGCACGCACTGGACAGTGATGGCGCAAATAGGAGGGTCGTTCAGGGGGGACGGCAATGAGCGAGGAGCGTTGAGGGGTGCCAAAAAGTAGAGCGAAGGAGGCAGGAGACGACTCAGAGGGTGCTGAGAGATTGGGGCCTTCGAGCCTCCCCTATCTTTATTTACCCCGTCGCTCTCCCAATTCGACACCGTGTGCCGTGTGCGCCGCGATTCCGAGTCTCCGAGTCATGCCGTCGTTACGACACGGGCACTCACCGAGCACACTACGCGAAGGCTCGCTACAACGGCACTGGAGCTCGGACAAATCCACCGCGAGAAGAAGTCCCTCTGTGGGAACGCCGTCGCGTTGCGCTCCCGAGTGGTGCAAGCTGCGCCAGCCGCGCGGCGCGAGACACCGTCTATGCGCGATGTCAGGACGCCTCCCTCTTCTTATCCGACTCCGTGTATCTATTTCAGCACATACATCTAGTTTGCACCAAGTCACTTACCCTTCTCCATTGCGAGATACTGCAGAGGACGCAGCACAGGGTTCGCGTTGTGCCAGACAACACCGCGGTGCAAGAGCAAGAGCAAAGCAGGGCAAGCGCCGCGCGCTGGCAGCCGGCTTGCCCAGTTAGGACGGCAACTTTGTGGCGGGGCGCTCGAGAACTCTTGCGGTCGCCGGGGGCCAAGCACATCTTCGATTATCATCATACTACGGCAAATCAACAGCGCACTGTGACTTTGCAAATCCAGGCGTCCTGCTGACGTGGCACCTACAAGTCTCTCGGTCTTCCGTCTGCTTTTGGCGCAAATCCTGCTTTTTTTGCATGGAAATGCCTTGATCCCCGGCCGACGACCTTCTCAACCCGACGGCAGGCTTCGCGAAGGCGGTGTGCCTGGTTTCCTCCCGTCAGTGGCCCTCGCTTCAATGCTCGGAGCCTGCTGCGCCCGCCGCCAACGACGTCAACAATGTGCCGTCATGATCAGATTACCCGCTGCGACCAAGCGTCACCCTGTTCAAGTCATTTCCATCAAGATTTAGTGCTACTTTGCTGTGATTTGTGCAGTTTTTTCAAGTTCAAAGGACTTTGCACGGGCAAGTACATGAGTGGGTTTGTAGAGATATAAAGAGACTGTACAAGCACATGTGTGCCCTCAGCAAGTCTATCTTACTAACACTGGACCTATTCAAATTGAGCCAAGGAAAATGTCCCCAGACAGGCAGCCCTCTGGCTAGCTTGTTTGAAGGCTACACTCCGCGCCGTCGCATGCGCACCGTCTCGAAAGGTCAGTACAGTCGTTTCATTCGCCAGCCTGGTGTCTTAAAGCTAAACTTTGTTACTTTTCAATAGACTCGTCTTATTACGAGTGCGTCAAGGACGCGCGCCGTATTCTCACCGAACTCGTGAACAAGTCGCTCGGTGAGACATTCTCCCTCACCACTTTGCCCCCAAATACTCGCCGCTACATCACTCTCCGCTCGCAGCCGAAGCCAGCGGCGTGCAAATCCGCGAATGATGTGGACTACGCTCACGACCTATTACCACACGCCCCGGCATCACATACCGCTACAAAGTAAAACTCGTCGGCTGGCCGGACGAGATCACGTTCGACAGCCCGTCGCGCTACAGCTCACTCCGCACGCTCGGCACCCTCGTACACGGATTTTCGAACGGGCGCAATCCGGTTTGTCAGGCTCAGCCAAGACGAATTCGACGCGCTTGCCGCACGCGAACATGTCGGCCTGGTGGGCGGGGAAGCTCTCAACGCGTTGCCGACGTAGATGTCGGGGGCGCAGGCCTGCGCCGGCCCATGGCAACCCGTTCGAAGAGACTCGGCTCGCGCAAGCAGACTGTCAAGTCGACCCGGGTGAACGACTGGTAAGGAGGACTAGTAGTTTCAATATAGTACATGCTCCCAATAATTTCATGTGGCTTAATTACAATTACTGGTCTCTGAGTGTGTCCAAGTCTGGTGCAAAACAGGTGGGATTACTATTCTACTACTGAACTGACAGAACCGGATGATAAACGGTGTTTACAGAGAGGTCGGTGCGTATGCGACACCGCCGACGCGTAAACGCTGAAAAAATGCACGGCGAGTAGTTCGCGTGTGCGTAGAGAAATATCCCGCGCGCCGGCACGCCCGGGATGGCATGCATGGGAAGCCCTGCCGAGTCAGACAAATAAACAAATATAACGGGCTTGTCCGTCTGTTCACAAGCCGAGCAGTCGATAGTCCTGTCCGTTACCCAGCAGCGCGTACGCAACGTCAAACTGTACACCCCACCCCACAATATCTGTCCTCTCGCGTCGTCCGTCTGCAAAACGACGCGCCGTCACCGCTCCTCGTGCAACAGAGCGTGCAGGAACGACGCGCGTGCTCATGCGCACACCACTCGACATTGCCGAGGCTCGCACTCGCCCCCTCTGATCCCAAAGCGCGTCCATCGTAGCCTCGAGGACCACGCCCATCTCTCAGGTTTTCTGGGGATGTTGATGGCTGGTTCTTGAGACCGCATCCCAGTGGCGCACGGCTGGCGTTCATAGTGACGGCTGCGATAAGGAGGGAAAGAAGGGGGACCCGAGGCCATGTTCACTTCGGTGAACATTGGCTTGCCATCGACGACGCACGCGTTGAACGCGTCGCCGTCCTGCAAGCCTCGCGCTCGTTCTGCCGCGAACTCGTCTGCGTACGGCTGGCAACAGTGTGTGCATCGCACGCAACACATACAATTGCCCTTGAAAAACATTGAGGTGAGTAAATCTCTTCGCATCAAGAACAACCGTGCTCACCGCACACGCCATCGCAGCGTAAACCCGCCCCCGATCTCGTCGCACCTTCGCCGTTTGCCCTCGCCATCTCCGGTAGCACCGTCTCAAGGTGCCGTTCTTGAGATCGCGCCACGCACCAGCTGTTCATGGGGACAGTTGCGTTAGGGAGGGGAGGAAAGCGGGCCGAGCCCTCGTTCACTTCGGTGAACATTGGCTTGCCATCGACGACACGAGCGTCGGCCACGTCGCCATCCTGCGAGCGTCGGTGCACTCGCATCGCAGCTGCACGCAACGTTTCGTCTATAAAGCATTACGGTGAGGCGCATTTCTATCGTATCAAAAACGGCCGTGCTCACCGGATAGCCGTGCTTGGTAGTGCAAATCCACACCGCGCCTCACACCATTTGCCCTCGCCGTCTCCAGCAACGCCGTCTCGATTCTTGAGATGGCGTCGCGCCCTAGCTGTTCATGGGGATATTTGCGATAGGGAAGGGAGGAAGCGGACCCGAGGCAATGTCACTTCGGTGAACATTGGCTTGCCATCGGCGGAGCGAGCACTGGCCCCGTTGTCGATACCGCGAGCTTTGAGATCGTCTGCGTTCAACCAGCGACGGCGAAGCTGCATCGCGATCGCACATGGCGCATGAATCGTCCTGTTAATGTCAAGGTGAGTATATCTCTTTCGTGTCGAAAACGGTCGTGCTTACAGACGGCCCCACTTGCATAGCACGCACACGCCGTCCAGCGACACCGTCTCGAGGCTTGATTCTTGAGACTGCATTCAAAGCGGCGCGCGCCCCACGCGTTGGGTGTTCATGTGATGGCTGCAATAGGGAGGGAGGAAGGGGACCCGAAGCGAGTTTACACTCGCACGGAGGCGATGCAACATCGACGCTCGTACGAGACGAGGGCACTCGGTGGCCCGAAGTAAGCTCCTGGGTAAGTCTAGTCAATTACGCGAACGCTTTTTGAGACATGAAATAAGCTTACCAATGTGTTTCAAGGTTTTCGCCCATAACATGCGCGCCGGATCGACTACATTCAACCGTCGCATGTGCGGGGTTCGGAGCTTCGTTCGCGTAGCCACGGACCTGTACAGTACGGAGAGTTTGAGTTTGAGGTGCCAGCCCAAGTGGGAGGCTTTGAAAAGGGGCGGGCAAGGAGAGAATGACTACCAGAGAGAGACATGGAAGTAAGTATGCAATCACTCTGTGCAATAAGCAGAACATCACACTCACCATTAGATTTAGATTCCTTGACCACCCTCTGCCCTTTTCGAGCCTGCGTCCTCACGACGGTGGCGCCCGCGCAAGATCTTCTGGTCATCGGCGACGCGCGGCGCCGGTTTTGCGTCGACGCCGAATATATCGCGTTCCCGCCACCGCGGCATGTTACGCATGTCGAGCGTGTCGGGGCGTGATACTGTGTACACGTCGCGCGCGGGCCATGGGGTGTTCAAACCCGGTGAGGTGGATGCTCGGAGGGCGAGACCTTCCGCGCGGCGCGCACTGCAGACTGGCGGGGAAAGTGTCGCATTCACGCGACGAATGCACGTAAAAGCGCAATCGTAGACGGCTGGAAGGGTTCACGGTAAGTGTTTGTAAGTTCCTAAGCCTGATAGATTTACTTACTGATTGATTCATACGCATTCCGCCCATGAAATGCACTCGGGGGCGACCGATTTCGAAACGCCGAGCGCAGCGTGTACGAGGTCTTGAAGACGTGTCAATCGGTCCTAGGGAACGCGCTGAATTTCGATTTACGACGGACGGCCGAGTAGGAGCGCGGGTAGCCGGGCCACAAGGAGGACATGGGGCTGGGAAAGAGAATGAAGGGGTCAGTGCTCGCGCACTTCGTCGCGATACCTTTAATTACTTACATACCGTTTCTTTTAGGCTTGTATCGTCACGTATTAAGCATCCGCTTGCCCATCGACGTCGTCATTGCAGCGTCGCACGCCGTCTTCATCGTACCACGACGGGCGTCTATTACTCGTCGAGACCTTACAAACGGCGTCCCACGAGCGAGGGTCAAAGGACACCGCTCAACGAGTCGTATGTCGTTCGCTGTATGCGATTTGGGCCGTGTTGTGACGACGGCCGCCCCAACATATGCCACGACGTGAACGAGGCTCGTCGTCCGCGCGCTGCCGCGCGCCGCGGATGCACACGAGTATCGTTCTGGAGGAATGCGTACGAGCGGCGGCGGATCGTAGATGCCTGACGTACCAATTGTAAGTGTCATAGAAGCATTTGAGAGTTGAAACACGGGCTTACCCATCGATTTAGTGAATTCGCCTATGGATCGCGCGCGAGACGGCCGATTTTGAAACGTCGTTCGCGGCCAGTTTTGAGGTCTCCCGTGCATTGCCATAGGTTCTCCTAGTACGGAGAATTTTTGCTCAAGGCGACGACTTGAGCGTGTGCACGCGTGGGGAGGCCGAAGGGGGACACGGGGCTAGAGGAGGAGATTGAAGGTCAGTACTCGTTCACCCGTTCGAATGAAGCCACTCAACGACTTACTGTTTCTTTTAGACCTTCCTCGTCGGTGGAGACTGCCGTATACTCCATCAGCGTTGTCGTTGCGGACTTGCGCGCCGTCTTGTGGCATACGGGGACGACGGCGTCTATTACGCGTTGAGACCCTATATCGCCTTCCCGCGAGCGAGAGCCAAAGGACGCCCGCTCGACGAGTCGTGTGTCGTCCGCTGCAGGTAATTTGGGCCGTATTGTGTCGGCGGCGGCCCAGCTGGGCCACGACAAGACGCAGTCTCGTCGTCCGCGCGCCGCGTGCCTCCGACGCACGCGAGTATCGTTCTGGGAGGGATGCGCACGAGCGGCGGCGAGTCGTAAATGCCTGGCGTACCAAAGGTAAGTATATGTTTTGAAGCATTTGAGAACAAAAAAAAACGACTTACCCGTCGATCTAGTAAATTCGCCTATGGATCGCGCGCACGACGTCCGATTTTCAAACGTCGTTCGCCGCCGGTTTGAGGTCTCCCGTGGGTTACTATGGGTGCTGGGAGTGCGAGGAATTTTTTTTTTTTTTTTCTTTTAATTTTTGCTCGAGTCAGCGACTAGAGCGTGTGCGCGCGTGGGGAGGCCGGAAGGGGGACACAGGCTAGAGGAGATTGAAGGTTAGTGCTCGTTCGCGTGTTACATTGAAGCTAATAAACAACGCACCGTTTCTTCTAGGATTCCCTCGTTGAGCGCAACCGCCGCCTGCTCTATCGGCGTCCTCGTCGGGGCATCGCACGCCGTCTTTGCCGTACAGCGACGGGCGTCTATGACTCGTCGAGACCCTACAACGGCGACCGGCGAGCGAGGGTCAAAGGACACCGCTCGAAGAGCCGTGTGTCGTTTGCTGTAGGTATTTTTGGGACCGTATTGTGTCGGCGGCGGCCCAGCTGGGCCACGGCGTGAAGAGTTACGTCATGTCCACGCGCCGCGCGCCGCGGATGCGCGCGAGAATCGTTCTGGAGGGACGCGTACGCGCGGAGGCGAGTCGTAGATGCCTCGCGTACCAAAGGTAAGTCTTTTGGAAGCATTCGAGAGTGGAAAAAAGGCTTACCCATCGATTTAGCGAATTCGCCTATGGATCGCGCATGAGACGTCCGATTTTGAACCGTCGTTCGCGGCCGATTTGAGGTCTCCTGTGTGTTGCCATAGGTTACTGCCGGTACGGAGAATTTTTGCTCGAGGAGGGCGACTCGAGCGTGTGCGCGCGTGTGGGGGAGGCCGGAAGGGGAACATGGGCCTAGAGGAGGAGATTGAAGGTCAGTGCTCGTTCGCGCGTTACATTGAAGCAAATCAACGACTCACCGTTTCTTTTAGAATTCTATTGTTGGCGGCAGTCACCGCCTGCTCTATCGGCGTTCGTGCAGTCGTCGTTGCAGACTTGCGCGCCGTCTTCGCCGTACAATGACGGGCGTCTCTATTACTCGTCGAGACCCTTACAACGGCGTCCCGCGAGCGAGGGTCAAAGGACACGGCTCTACGAGTCGTGTGTCGTCCGCTGTAAGTAATTTATGCCGTATTGTGACTGCGGCGTCCCAGCGGGGCCACGACGTGACGAGTCTCGTCGTCCGCGCGCCGCGCGCCGCGGACGCACGCTGGAGGGACGCGCACGAGCGGCAGGCGGGCGGTAAATGCCTAGCGTACCAATGTAAGTGTCATAGAAGCATTCGAGAGTGAAAAAAACGGCTTACCCGACGATTTAGTTAATTCGCCCATGGAACGCGCGCGAGACGGCCGATTTTGAAACGTCGGTTGCGGCGAGTTTAAGATCTCCAGTGTATGGCCACAGGTGACGGCAGCACGGGGAATTTTCGTTTGAGCCAGCGACGTGACTGCGTGCATGCGTGGGGCTGCTGGAAGGGGGGACTAGAGAGAGAAAGATGAAGGTTAGTGATTATTGGCTCTGTGCATTGTGTTAGGACGGCCACTTACGGTGCGAATAAGGTTCCCCCAGTCGTAAACCGCGCTCCGTTCGCCTGTCCGTGCGATCGTTGCAGCGGGGCGCGCGGTCCTGCGGTGTGCGAGTATGGGCGCCTATTATACGACGAGGCATGTATTCGCGTTCCCGCGACCGGGGGTAGCTGGCATTGCAGTGGGGTTGCACTGGCTGTAGTGACATTGTATAGGGACCGCGTCATGGTGAGCGCAACGCTGGGAATCCGTGGTTTGTATTGTGGGACACGGCGCCGTCTAGCAGCGCACGCCGCACGGCAACGCAGGGACGACGGACAGCCACTGCGGGCTTTACTACTGACATCGCTCCTGAAGCGGTTCCTGAAATTGAATCAAGGTAAGTAGGTTTTTACCCAGTCAATGAAAGCGCTACTATACTGTGGTGCGCGGCGCGCGCACGCCGCAAATAGACCGCCGAGATTTCGTTCTGACCATTGCTTTTGCAGCAGTAAATTTCTGTAAATGATCAAGGTGAGCAAGCGGCACAAACTCTCGAAATGCGTTACTTACTGAGTTATAGGCGTACGGCACAGCTAGAAGCCCCAGCTGCGCGCGCGAACAGACTCTGCGCGGGTTCGGAAACACGCTTGACTGGATCAAGGTAAGTATCAGTCGTCCCGGCCACTGAAGCACTACTTACTGTGGTGCGCGGCGCGGCGCGGCACGCCGCAAACAGACTTCCTCGAGATTTCGTTTCAAACCTTGCTTCTGCAGCAGTAAGTTCTGGTAAATGATCAAGGTAAGCGAGTTGTACCGGGTCACTGAAAGCGCTACTTACTAGTGGTGCGCGGCGGGCGCACGCCGCATTCTAACCGTGGTTTTGCAGCAGTAGCCGCATTTCTGTAAATGCTCAAGGTGAGCAAGTTGTACGTGAACCACTGAAAGCGCTACTTACTATGGTACGCGGCGCGCGCACAGGGACGCTCGCAACAGACGTTCCCGAGGTTTCCTTCTAAGCGTGCTTTTGCAGCAGTAAGCTCTGTAAATCGATCAAGGTAAGCAAGCGGCACAGAGTATCGAAACGCGTTGACTTACTGAGCTGCCGCGCGCGCGAACGGACTCTGCCCGCGGCCTCGAAAACACCTGACTGGCATGCACAGGAGTAGTAGCATTAGCCACAAAGGATTCACGAATGCGAAGAGTGCGGCACGGCGCACACACACGCACCTTGAAGCACACAGTGCGCAAGTACTCGGCGGCGCGCGCGGAAGCCCAAGGCAAGCGGCTGAGGTATGCACCGACCGCCGCTGCGGTACTTGGTGACGGCCCATCGAACGGCGCAGAGGCGTACGGTGACAGCGAGTGACGGCGGCGGTGACGCAGACGCAGACAAGACGGGCGGCGGAGTGGAGCAGTCGGCGCAGAGTTTTGCGGACTCGGCCAATGAGCGAGCGAGCGACATGTGTGCGAGCGGGGTGCATGTAGCCACAAGTGTCATGTAACAGAGACAGCAAAATAGCTCACACGATTTTATACGCCGCACGCCGGACCCTTGTCGGTCCGTCGTCCACTCAGGCGCCCGGACCCTGTCATCAGTGTTCAAAGATCGAGGACGATAACTTGGACGGGGGATGATACGAGACAAGATGCGCAAGAGGTAGGAGCAAAAGAATAAAACCGCAGAGACAGGAATAGATAGGAGAACGAGACGGGGAGAGGAGAATTGCAGCTGCGGCGCCGGGAGTAAATCCACTTCAAATAGACGCGCCGCATATCAAGGAACTGCCTCATCCGGAAGCTTGGCGCTAGATTTTGATGGGCCGGCGCTGCCGCTGCATTCGTCGAGCTTGGTTACTCGTGTCTTTCACCGCCATTTCATCGCCTTCACACTGGCCATACGAAATTCTACTAAGAGAGGCTCGACTGCTATGCAATGTATTGCGAAGTATTTTTTTTTCCAAGATTCATTATTCTTGGGGGAGGTCCGAGCTTCTTGCATTTGTGTAAAGCAGGTAATGCAAACTACATCGAGCGCATCGGTGACACAGCCTCGGCTTTTGCAGCATCTGCTTCAGAATGACAGTGGGTGTCTACCATCTAACCTTCATCAGCGATTCACAGAGGTCGCGAGGCCCGAGGTCGGTCAGCATGGTCGCGAGTATGCATGCAATCGACGAGAGACTCCCTGCTAGCATGGAAACACCAAGGAGAATCATCGTGAGCTTGTTGTAAACCCGCCGTGTCGGGGCGTAAATCACTCGGCACGGTCGTCGCACAACAGAATGGTACGAGCTCTGTTTGCGGAGGTCTCGAGAGCGGTACATGAAGAACTGGAGAAACCGACCAAAAAACAAGGTTCGTACAAGATTCACGTCCGATTACATAAGCGTCCGAATCTGGTTGTGACCCAGTCGGGTTACACTCTCCCACGCTATGAAGAATAAAAAGCGCAGAGAGTAAAAGAGAAGCATAAGAGAAAAAGGAATGCAAACACAGTCCATGAAAACAACAAACAGACAAATTACAGAAATTTGTTCATGACCGTTCATCCTAAATGTCAAGCATCTCCGGTCTTGCAGCTTGAGGATGAGGCGGAGGGCATCAAAAGCCTTTGGCGCGAGAACAGGCGCTCTTCGGGCGCTCGATGCGAACGAGGGTGCACGGGGTACGGAAGACGACGAACGAGCTCGAAAGGGCGTTAAAAGAGATGGGGATGACTCGCCTGGCTGGTCCTACGCTGGGTACTCCCACGGGTACGGCTGCGCCCGCAGTGGCAATTGGAGCCCGTTCGGATGCCTGTTGGGAGTCTCCATCTGGGTCCCAAGGCTTGGTACGAGGTCTTTGAGACGCGCGTCGAGGGCGGCTGTCGCGACTCGCTTAGAGTCGAGCGACTTTAACGGGTAGCGTGCGGGTACCCGGAGTTCTGGGGCTCGTTGGAGAGTATACGATGTGGGAAATCCAGAGATGGTAGTGCCCAGTGAACAGAGACGAATGTTTGTGCGGCAGTATGACGGAGAGCGGCGAGGTACCAGAGCTCGTAGGAATTCAAAAAAAAAAGTGTAAACCCGCCGTGTCGGGGCGGTAAATCACTCGGCACGGTCGTCGCACAACAGAATGGTACGAGCTCTGTTGTGCGGAGGTCTCGAGAGCGGTACATGAAGAACTGGAGAAACCGACCAAAAACAAGGTTCGTACAAGATTCACGTCCGATTACATAAAGCGTCCGAATCTGGTTGTGACCCAGTCGGGTTACACTTGTTTCAAATGTATGTCGCAGCAGTTCGACATTCAGGGGCTTGTAAGTTTCCCTGCACTCGATTACCTTTTGATCATGTCACTCAAGATCTCGTTCATCAGCGTGCATAGAATGACGAACTGCTACGCCCATTGCTTTGATTCTATATCTCTGGAAGTGAAGTGCACATGTCGAGACAAATATTACTTGGTGGTCCCACTTTTAAAACCTGGCACTCGCAACCTGGAGACTTCGAAAATAGTCGCCTTGCCAGGATCGCCTTCCTAACAGTATGGACGCATCACTGATTTTACCCGGAATCCAGAACAGGTCTGTGTCGTCTCTCCAATGTATGCGGCAGTCTTGAGCTCTAACTTTTCCTTCTTTACTCACTTTGTTACTTATATGGCTACCAGATTGTCACCGCGTTGCACGGAAAGAATCAGGAAGAGCGGTCGTTGTTGAGACTGTCGTTCCAGGTGGTTTTTCAAGTCGCTGAGACTCGCTTTTGACACTTGTCATTCACCGTTCTGCGGACTTTCAAGAAAGAAGACCGTGTAAAACTGCTTACGCCAAAACACCTGCGACCTCAAGACTTCATTAATTCATTTACCACAGTTCACCCACAGTTCCTGGGCGTAGTGGTGCTCGATGACGTCACCTGCACAGGTCCCGCTCATAACGCAGCGGCTCCTTGCTCCAAAAGGTGATCGAGTTACCATACCGGGCATGTTTCGTGAACTATCGTGCGCCGTAGCGGGGAGAAGACGTCAAACAGACTCGCTCCGCCGATTTCTGTCCCTGTGAGGTCACTGAGACCCAGCCTTGACGTATTATTCCTCGCCCGCGACGCCCTCGCCCCTCCTCACTCTCATCCTGACCACCACCACCGAACCTTCTTGTCGCCGTCAACGACAGCGAGCACGACCTTTACGACAACGACGAAGGAGTGATTTACAACCATGGGCCGCGGTCACCGCTCAAGATCGCCTCATACCTACCGAAGATCACCCGGAAGGTGAGACTCATGTCCACAACGTTGTACGTTTCGTGCCTTGACCTCTTCCATCTTCTGTTGCAGCCCTCGAGAATGCAGCTGCCGTTGACAAGTCACTCCCACCTACGCCTGCAGTTGGTGTGAACCCGCCCGCCGTGAATGGAAGTGTGAACAATGTTGGTAATGGGGCATGCGAATGGCAGTGCGAACGGCGCTGCAAACGGTGGCCTGAACGGACAGGCGAACATGGACGCACCTCAGCAAGACTCAACGCCTGTTCCCCCGAAACAGAAGAAGTCTGGAGCAGACGAGAAGAGGGAGCTCATGGAGAAGATGCAGCCTCCTAAAGGCTCGAAACCCACCGTCGCAAAGCTGTCGCTCCTGAGTCAGTGCGCGCGGAAATGACAGTGGGGAACGCACCAGGTGATGCCCACGAAGCGCAATTTGCGTCATGGCGGACCTGCGGGCGTGCGCACAGAGAGACGGCACGTACGGACGTACGTGTAGAACGCGGGAGGCAGCACGGCGGTCTGTTCGTTGCTGAGTGGGAGGTTCTAATGTTAAAGACGGGCAGGACAGCACCAGGTTATGCCTACGAGCACGGTTTTGCGTCGTGGGCGGACCTGCGGGCGGCGTGAGCGTGGCGCACAGAGAGACGGCGCGCACGGACGTACGTGCAGAACGCGGGGAGCTGCATGGAGGTCCTGTCCGTTTGTGGTTCGCACGACAGGCACGCTGCCCCCGGTGCGTCCTTATAGTCAGTCGGGTAGTACTAGGTACCGTGCTATCACCCAGCGCGAGCGAGCCTTGCCTCTGCGCTGAGTCTGCGCACCACGGACCCGACCTCCATGTCTCTCTGTGCCCTTGTCGTCGTCTCTGTCGTCGTCGTCGTCGGACTGACGACTCTCCGCGCTGTAGCGCACACGACCTCAGGCTGTCGACTTGTCACCTGGGGTCATCCGTCACCGGCAACCGTCGCAAGTGCCGCGGCCGTGCTGGTTTGCGTCGGAGTGTGGTCTAGTGGGCGTAGGGGGAACGTCGCGTTCATGTGACGGAATGGCGTGGGTCGCCGCTGTGTTTGACGAGGATGGTGCAGAGGGCGACATCGAGGCCCGGCGGCATAGGAACTTGACGTGGATGCGGCGAGAGTCCGTGCAAGGCGCCGACTGGCCTCAAGTGCGCAATGGAGCGCACACATGGCTATTGATGCATTGAATGGGACGCGTTCGTCGCACGGCGCGTTCCGCGCTGCGATGCGCTCGACGCATGCTGCGGCTTGCAAGTGTCTTGCGCCTCGTGCGCGTATACTCAAGATATACTGTACCTACAAATGAAAAAGAAAAAAAAACCGGCACAGCATATCGAGCCGTTGCGCGGCTGAGAAGCATACCGGCGATGCACACCGGAGTTCGGCATAGGTAATGTACTCAGAAATAAAATGAAACGACGTGGCGCGTCGAGCCGTCGTGTGGTCAAGAACACTGGTTCTCGCGCCTTGCTCAATATGACACTGGCGACGCGTGCCGAAATTTTGCCTGGGTGACGCCGCATGTACGCTTTGCGTGCCCATCTGTTTATCGTGCATGCATTGCGGCGTCCGGGCCATGCCGCACTGAGGCCTGTGGCATAAGTCAAAAAAGTTAGGTTCGTGCATCCTATCATTACCAATGCCACATCACAACCACATTAGTGCACTATATACTATCTATTCTAACCTTGGCTCACTGCAGTGTGCAACTGTATAGAGTGCATGAGATACAACAAATTAATAAAGAGAAAAATTAAGATCGTACCTGATTGTTGAACTTGGCACAGCGTATATTGACACCACCAATGATGTTGACTTTTGTTGCAAGGGCAGGTTTGCGCGGCTCGTCCGAGATGGTGCGTCTTGCCTGCTTTGGCGTTTGCGCGAGCTGGATGCCAGTCAGACCCATCATCGAGTCAATCTGCAACTTCAGACATCAATAACTCAAGAAAGATGCATTAGTAGGTAATAAGAAACCAACTTACCAGTGATTTAGTAGCACTACTAAGGGTGCCCTGCGCGGTGAGTGGGAGATCAAAGGCACACCGTCCAACTTGACGGATGATGCCTCCAAACAACACCGCGACGAAGCACGTCACTACTGCGCTGCCGGCAAAGAGTGACGTGACATGGCTGGTAGGCATCATGCGGCGGCCGCACGCACTGGACAGTGATGGCGCAATAGGAGGGTCGTTCAGGGGACGGCAATGAGCGAGGAGCGTTGAGGGGTGTGCCAAAGTAGAGCGAGGAGGCAGGAGACGACTCAGAGGGTGCTGAGAGATTGGGGCCTTCGAGCTCCCTCTTTATACCCCGTCGCTCTCCCAATTCGACACCGTGCCGTGTGCGCTGCGATTTCCGAGTCTCCGAGTCATGCCGTCGTACGACACGGGCACTCACCGAGCACACTCGCGAAGGCTCGCGCTACACGGCACTGGAGCTCGGACAAATCCCCGCGAGAAGTCCTCTGTGGGAACGCCGTCGCGTTGCGCTCCCGAGTGGTGCAGCTGCGCCGCGCGGCGCGAGACACCGTCTATGCAATGTCAGGACGCCTCCCGTGTATCTATTTTCAGCACATCAGTACCAAGTCATTTACCTTCTCCATTGCGAGATACTGCAGAGGACGCAGCACAGGGTCGCGTTGTGCCAGACAATAAACCGCGGTGCAAGAGCAAGAGCAAGCAGGGCAAGCGCCGCGCGCTGGCAGCCGGCTTGCCCAGTTAGGACAGCAACTTTGTGGCGGGGCTCGCTCGAGAACTCTTGCGGTCGCCGGGGGCCAAGCACATCTCGATTATCATCATACTACGGCAATCAACAGCGCACTTTGCAAAATCCAGGCGTCCTGCTGACGTGGCACCTACAAGTCTCTCGGTCTTCCGTCTGCTTTTGGAGCAAATCCTGCTTTTTTTTTTGCATGGAAATGCCTTGATCCCCGGCCGGACGACACCTTCTCAACCCGACGGCAGGCTTCGCGAAGGCGGTGTGCCTGGTTTCCTCCCGTCAGTTGGCCTAGCTTCAATGCTCGGAGCCTGCTGCGCCCGCCGCCATACGACGTCAACAATGTGCCGTCATGATCAGATTACCTGCTGCGACCAAGCGTCACCCTGTTCAAGTCATTTCCATCAAGATTTAGTGCTACTTTGCTGTGATTTTGTGCAGTTTTTCAAGTTCAAAGGACTTTGCACGCAAGTACATGAGTGGGTTTGTAGAGATATAAAGAGGCTGTACAAGCACATGTGTGCCCTCAGCAAGTCTATCTTACTAACACTGGACCTATTCAAATTGAGCCAAGGAAAATGTCCCAGACAGGCAGCCCCGCTCTGGCTAGCTTGTTTGAATGGCTACACTCCGCGCTGTCGCATGCTGCACCGCGTCTCGAAAGGTCAGTACAGTCGTTTCATTCACAGCCTGGTATCTTAAAGCTAAACTTTGTTACTTTTCAATAGACTCGTCTTATTACGAGTGCGTCAAGGACGCGCAGCCGTATTCTCACCGAAACTCGTGAACAAGTCGCTCGGTGAGACATGTCCCTCACCACTTTGCCCCCAATCTCGCTGCTTACATCACTCTCCGCTCGCCCCCCCCCGAAGCCAGCGGCGTGCCAAATCCGCGAATGATGTGGACGCTCACGACCTATTACCACACGCCCCGGATCACATACCGCTACAAAGTAAAACTTGTCGGTTGGCCGGGCCGGACGAGATCACGTTCGACAGCCCGTCGCGCTATAGCTCACTTCGCACGCTCGGCACCCTCGTACACGGATTTCGAACGGGCCGCAATCCGGTTTGTCAAGCTCAGCCAAGACGAATTCGACGCGCTTGCCGCACGCGAACATGTCGGCCTGGTGGGCGGGGGAAGCCCTCAACGCGTGCCGCGTAGATGTCGCGGCGCAGGCCTGCGCGGCCCATGGCAACCCGTTCGAAGAGACTCGGCTTGCGCAAGCAGACTGTCAAATCCACTCGGGTGACGACTGGCAAGGAGGACTAGTAGTTTCAATTTAGTACATGCTCCCAATGATTCCATGTGCTTGATTACAATTCTGATTTCTGAGTTGCCCATGTACTAGTGCAAACACAAGTTCTTGAGTGAGATTATCATTCTACTACTGAACCAACAGAACCGACAAACAGTGTTGAGAAGTTGGTGCGTATGGGCGACCATCGCCGACGCGTAAACGCTGAAACATGCACGGCGAGTAGTTCGCGCGTGCGTAGAGAAAATCATCCCGCGCGCCGGCACGCGGTGACTATGGGAAGCCTGCCGAGTCAGTCAAATGACAAATAACGGTAATGTCCGTTTGTTCCAAGCCGAGCCGTCGATGGTGTCTGTTGCCCCAGCAGCGCGTACACGCAACGTCAACCTGCACACCCCACCCCCACGATATCTGTCCCCCCTCTCGTGTCGTCCGTCTGCACAACGACGCGCCGTCACCGCTCGTGCAACAGAGCGTGCAAAGAACGACGCGCGTGCTCATGTGCACACCACTTGGCACTCGACATTGCCGAGGCTCGCACTCGCCCCTCTGATCCCAAGCGCGTCCATGGTAGCCTCGAGGACCACGCCCATCTCTCAGGCTTTCTGGGGTTGTTTTCCGATGGCTGGTTCTTGAGACCGCATCCCGGGCGGCGCACGCTGGCTGTTCATCGCGACGGCTGCGATAGGGAAGGAGGAAAGGGGACCCGAGGCCATGTTCACTTCGGTATGAACATTGGCTTGCCATCGACGACGCACGCGTTCAACGCGTCGCCGTCCTGCGAGCTTCGCGCTCATCTGCCGCGAACTCGTTCTGCCTGGCAACAGTATGGGTCGCATCGCACGCGACACATACAATTGCCCTTCAAACGTTGAGGTGAGTAACTCTCTTTTGCATCGAGAACAACCGTGCTCACCGGACACGCAAATCGCAGCGTAAACCGACCCCCGATCTCGTCACACCCCTCGTTGTTTGCCTTCGCCATCTCCAGTGAGCACCGTCTCAAGCGTTCAGGTGCCGTTCTTTGAAATCGCGTCGCTGCCGCCCAGCTGTTCATGGGGATAGTTGCGATGGGGAGGGGAGGAAGCGGGCCCGAGCCCTCGTTCACTTCGGTGAACATTGGCTTGCCATCGACGACGCAAGTGTCGGTCACGTCGCTATCCTGCGAGGGTCGGTGCGCTCGCGTCGCAGCTGCACGCAACGTTCGTCTATAAAGCATTACAGTGAGTACATTTCTTTCATGTCGAAAACGGCCGTGCTCACCGGATAACCATGTTTCGTAGTGCAAATCCGCACCGCGCCTCACCACATCCTCGCCGTTCGCCCTCGCCGTCTCCAGCAACGCCGTCTCGAGGCTTATTCTTGAGATCGCGTCGCGCCCCCAGCTGCCCATGGGGACAGCTGTGATAGGGAGGGGAGGAAGCGGACCCGAGGCAATGTCACTTCGGTGAACATTGGCTCGCCGTCGGCGGAGCGTGCGCTGGCCCCGTTTGGTCGATGCCGCGAGCTTCGGGTCGTCTGCGTTCAACCGGCGACGGAGAAGCTGCATCGCAATCACACGCGGTGCATGAATTGTCCTGTCCAATGTCAAGGTGTATATCTCTTTTGCGTCGAAAGCGGCCGTGCTTACTAGACGGCCCTACTACATAGCTCGAACGCACCCTCCAGCGACTCCGTCTCGAGACTTGGTGATTGAGACTGCATCAAAGGAGGCGCGCGCCCCACGCCTTGGCTGTTCATGTGGATAACGGCGCGCAATGGGGAGGGGAGGTAAGGGGACCCGAGGCGAGTTTACGTTCGCACGGACGCGCTGCAAACATCGACGCTCGTACGAGACGAGGGCACTCGATGGCCCGAAGTAAGCTCCTGGGTAAGTCTAGTCAATTATGCGAACGCTTTTCGAGACATTAAATAAGCTTACCAATGTGTTCAAGGTCTTCGCCCATAACACGCGCGCCGGATCGACTACATTCAACCGTCGCATGTGCGGGGTTCGGAGCTTCGTTCGCGTAGCCACGGACCTGTACAGTACGGAGAGTTTGAGTTTGAGGTGCCAGCCCAAGTGGGAGGCTTTGAAAAGGGGGCGGGCAAGGAGAGAATGACTATCAGAGAGAGACATGGAAGTAAGCATGCAATCACTCTGTGCAATAAGCAGAACATCACACTCACCATTAGATTTAGATTCCTTGACCACCCTCTGCCTCTTTCGAGCCCTGCGTCCTCATGATGGTAGCGCCGCGCAAGATCTTCTGGTCATGGGCCACGCGCGGCGCCCTTTTGCGTCGACGCCGTACATCGCGTTCCCGCTACCACGACCTGTTACGCATGTCGAGAGTGTCGGGCGTGGTACTTTATACACGTCGCGCGCGGGCCTGGGGTGCTCCAACCCGGTGGGGCGGATGCTCGGAGGGCGAGACCGTCCGTGCGACGCGCGCTGCAGAGGGCGGGAATTGTTGCGTTCACGCGACGAATGCGCGCGAAAGTGCATCGTAAACGGCTCTGGAAGGGTCACGGTAAGTGTTTGGAAGCTTCCAAGAGGAATAGATCTACTTACTGAGTGATTTACGCATTCCGCCCATGAATGCACTCGGGGCGACCTATTTCGAAACGCGATTGCAGCGTGTATGAGGTCTTATGAAGACGTGTCAATAGGTCTCTGGGAACGCGCAGAATTTTCATTTGCGACGGACAACGGTCGAGTATGTTAGGATCGTGGGTAGCGGTTCGGCCACAGGGAGGACATGGGCTGCCAGGATGGGAAAGAGAATGAATGAGGTCAGTGCGCGCGCACTCGTCGCGATGGCTTCAATTAATCACATACCGTTTCCTTTAGGCTTGTATCGTCGTTATTAAGCCATCCGCTTGCCAACATCGACGTCGTCATTGCAGCGTCGCACGCCGTCTTCGCCGGTACTACGACGGGTACGTCTATTATTCGTCGAGACCCTACAACGGCATCCCGCGAGACGAGGGTTAAAGCGCTGACGCCGCTAAGAACGAGTCGTGTGTAGCTCGCGGTGCTGTAGGCGATTTGTGGCCGTGTTGTGACGGCGACGTCCCAGCTGGGCCACGACGTGAAGAGTCACGTCGTCCGCGGAGCCTCGCGCCGCGGATGCACGCAAGTCGCGGTCTTGGAGGGACGCGCACGAGCGGGGGCAGCTCATAAATTGCCTGGTCGTATCAATCGTAAGGTCCTAGAAGCATTGGAGAGCAAAAAAAATAACTTACCCGTCGATTCAGTCATTTCGCCTATGGATCGCGCGCGCGAGAAGACGGCCAATTTTGAAACACGTACGTTCGCGGCACCGGTTTGAGGTCTTCTAAACGTTTCCATAGGTTCTGGGAATGCGAGGAAATTTTTGCTCGAGTCAGTGGACTCGCGCGTTGTGCGCGCGGTGGGGAGGCCGGAAGGGGGACATGGGTCTAGGAGAAACGAACGCAGGTCAGTGCTCGTTCGCGCGACGTATATTGAAGCTAATCATTAACTCACCGTTTCGCATTTAGGATCCCCTTGTTGGGCGCAATCTGCCGCCTGCTCTATCGGCGTCGTCGTTGCAAGCGAGCGTTGCGCGCCATCTTCGCCGTGCAACGACGGGCGCTACAGTAAGTACTTCGAAGGCCCTACAACGGCGGCGACCGGCGAGCGAGCGGTCCAAAGGACAGGGGACGCGCGGACAAGTCGTGTTGTGGGGAGGAGGAGGAAGGACGTTTGCTGTAGGTGTTTTGGGCACACTGTATTATGACCGGCGGCGGCCCGTCCACGAAGCTGGACCAACGGCATGTGAAGAGGTTTAATCGTCGTCCGCGGGCCCCGCGCCGCGGATGCACGCGATGTTGTTCTGGAGGGATCGCGCAACGAGCGGGGGCAAGGTAGGTCATAAATGCCTGGCGGGTTCACGCACATACATAATACGGTAAGTACGTTTGAAGCATTCGAGAAAGAAAAAAGGGCTTACTCGGCGGTTTAGTGAATTCGCCTATGGAACCGTGCGCACGACGTCACTCGATTTTGAAACGTCCGATGTTAGGCAGCGGATTTGAGGTCCTCGAGACGTTACCATAGGTTATAGGAATGCGAGAAATTTTTGCTCGAGTCGCCGACTCGAGTGTGTGCGCGCGTGTGGGGGAGGCCGGAAGGGGGACATGGCCTAGAGGAGGAGATTGAAGGTCAGTGCTCGCGTTCGCGCGTTACATTGAGGCTAATCGAACAACGAACCGTTTTCGTTCGTTCAGGTTCTCGTGTCGGTCACAATCGCCGCCTGCTCTATCAGCGTCGTCGTTGCAGCGTCGCACGCCGTCTTCGCCGTACAACGACGGGCGTCCTATTACTCGTCGAGACCCTACACAAAACGGCCCGTCCCGTCGGAGCGAGGATCACAGGACACCGCTCTACGAGTCGTGTTCGTCCGCCGCGCAAGTAATCTGGGCGCGTATTGTCACGGCGGTATTGTCCCAGCTGGGCCATGACGTGACGAGTCTCGTCGTACCGCGGCGCCCCGCGCCGCGGGTGCACGCAAGTCGCATTCTAGAGGGACGCGCACGAGCGGAGGGCGTAGGTCATAAATACCATAGGCTGCGTATCAATTGTAAGTGTCATAGAAGCATTTGAGAGCAAAAAAAAAAATCTTTTTTTTTTTTACGCTTACCTGTCGATTAGTAAAATTCGGTCCATGGATCGCGCGCGAGGACTGCCGATTTTCAAAAACGTCGGTCGCAGCCGGTTTTGAGGCCTCCAGTGCATTCATGCCACATATGGTTCCGCTAGTACGGAGAATTTTTGCTCGAGTCAGCGACTTCGAGCGTGTGTGCGCGTGGGGTGGGGGCGGCGCGCGAAGGGACGACATGGGCCCTAGGGGAAGAGATTAAAGGTCAGTACTCGTTCGCCCGTTCAAAATGAATGCCACTCAGCGACGCTACTGTTTCTTTTAGACGTCTACCTCTTGTCGACGTATCCGGAGCTGCCGTATGCTCTATCTGCGTCGTCGTTTGCAGCGTCGCAACGGCCTTACGCCGTTTTCACCGGTGCAACGACGGGCGTCTATTATTCGTCGGACCCTACAACGCGTCCCGCGTGCGAGCGTAGGTCTCAAATGAGGTTCGTCGCTCGACAGTCGTGCCGCCGTTCGCTGTAGGTAATCTAGAGCCGTGTGTTTGTGACGTCGGCGTCCCATCTGCTCGCTGCACGACGAGAAGAGTCCTTGTTTGTCCACGGCGCGCGGCACGCCGACTCGCGCGCAAGTCGCGTTTCCTAGAGGAACGCATACGAGCGGAGGCGGGTCGTAGATGCCGTAGCGTACCATAGGTGCAAGTATATTTGAAGCATTCGAGAGTGAAAAAAACGGCTTACCCGACGATTTAGTTAATTCGCCCATGGAACGCACGCGAGACGGCCCGATTTTGAACTGTCGGTTGCGGCGAGTTTGAGATCTCCAGTATATCGCCACAGGTGATGGCAACACGGGGAATTTTTGTCTGAGCCAGCGACGCGACTGCGTGCATGCGTGGTGGCTGCCGGAAGGGGGACAGGGGGACTAGAGAGAACAATGAAGGTCAGTGATTATTGGCTCTGTGCGTTGCGTTAAGGCGGCCACTTACGGTAAAAAGAAGGGTTCCCAGTCGTAAACTACGCTCCGTTCGCCTGTCCGTGTCATCGTTGCAGCAGGGCGCGCGGTCATGCGCCGCGTGCGAGTGTGGGCGCCTATTATACGACGAGGCCATGTATCGCGTTCCCGCCACCGAGGGTAGCTGGCATTGCAATGGGGATTGCACTGGCGTGTAGTGACATCCTGTACGCACAAGTAAACCGCGTTTTGGTGAGCGCGACGCGGGGAATCCATGGTTTATATTGTGGGACACGGCGCTGTCTGGCAGCGCACGCCGCACGGGGCGACGGACAGCCACTGCGGGCTTCGCTACTGACCGCCTTTTGTAGCAGTGCGCTTTTGAAGCAGTCCTCAGTTCCTATAAATGATCAAGGTAAGTAAGTTGTACCGGTCACTGAAAGTGCTACTTACTGTGGTGCGCGGCGTGCGCACGCCGCATTCTAACCGTGGTTTTGCAGCAGTTAAGTTTCTGTAAATGAAATCAAGGTAAGCAAGTTGTACGGGCCACTGAAAGCACCACTTACTATGGTGCGCGCACGGCGCAAACAGTGCCGAGATTTCCTCCTAACGGTCGCCTTTGCCCCAGTAAGTTCTGTAACCGTGATCACAACCGGTAAAGCAAGTGGCAAAAAGTCTCGAACAGCGTTACTTACTGAGCTGCTGCTGTGCGCTATGCGAACGGACTCTAGCGCGGCCTCGGAAACACTCGACTGCACAGGAGTAGCGACTGCCCCATGAAGAAGAGTGCGGCACGGCACACACGGCGGCGTACGGCGGCACACAGGCACCTCGAAGTTTTTAACACAGCGGGCCTGCACTTGATTGCCTTTTGATCATCTCACTCAACATCTCGTTCGTCAGCGTGTATAGAAGGAGGAACTGCTACGCCCATTGCTTTTATTATGTATCTCTGGAAGTGAAGAGCACATTTCGAGACAAATATTACTTGGTGATCCCACTTTTAAACCTGGCACTCGCAACCTGGAGACTTCGAAAATAGTCGCCTTGCCAGGATCGCCTTCCTAACAGTATGGACGCATCACTGATTTTACCCGGAATCCAGAACAGGTCTGTGTCGTCTCTCCAATGTATGCGGCAGTCTCCAACGTTTTAGTAACGTTTTCGTGCTCTTGAGACCTCTTCCCATCTTCTGTTGAATTGCCCCTCGAGAATGCAGTTTTCGTTGTGACAACGGTCGCTCCACAACCTTACTGCCTGCAAATTGGTGTTCACCCACCCCCCGTCCGTGAATTGGAATGCGCGACATCTTGGTATATTGGGCATTCGAATGGCAGTGCGAACGGCGGGGTGTCAAACGGTGGCCTTAACGGACAGGCACCATGGGATTACCTCAGCCGACTCAACACACCTGTTCCCGAAACAGAAGAGTCGGGGGCAGACGAGAAGAGGTGAGCTCATGAGAAGATGCGCCTCCCAATAAGGCTCGAAGCTATCGATATTGGCCCAGCAGCGAAGGGTGACCGGGTGGGCCCGAGAGACCGTTACGGGTCAGGATGTTCTCATTCCGTGACCCTACCTTCAAAGTTACGTGAATACTTCCATACTGACGTTCACTCTCAATGAGCTTGGTGCTACCAGACTTCGTGAGAATGGCTCTACAAAATGCGAAACATTGTGATTCCCTCACCCATCCCACCCAGGCACGGCGCTCCCCGTCCACCCGTCTCCCTCCAACAAGACCCTCGCCTACCGGCCCCAGTAGCGCAGAAGTGGGCAACATCTGTAATCCAGCCCTTCCCGCCCGATGGCGACCGATGCCGACTTGACACATACGAAAGACAATTCTGGCGCACCGGAGCGATTGTTTCACCGCACTGTGCTTCATCCATGGGTCTTCAACCGCTTGCGGCAAGTCACATTGTGGGGTTTTTTGCTTGGTTCTTCCGGAGCTCGCTGATTTGTCCCATCGCGGCTGTTGTATGGGTGGGCGCTCGAGAATGCCGGGACGAAAGGTCGAGAAGAGAAGTTGAGAGGGTGCGAATGAACTTGTTGAAGAAGAGGGCAGAGGTGAACAGTCCCCCGACGCCGGAGAGCGTTGAGTGGATGAATGCGCTGCTGAAGCTTGTCTGGGGACTGGTCAACCCAGACATGTTCATCCCTATTGTTGACGTAAGTCCGCTCAATCTTGTCCCTAGCACCATTTTACTCACTTGAGCTTTAGATGGTGAGACATTCTGTCCACAATCTCTCCCAGTTTTTCGCGCGGATCCGTATTGCTGACATTGGCCGAGGGGCACGCACGCCAGTCCGTATCGTCTCTATGCGTGCACGTCACCCCGACCGCCCGCTCCATCCCGGGTACCTCGCAGCAGATGAGTGGGTCGGATTGGATCAATGACGAGGAGGAGCCGCAAGGCAGTCCGTCTGAGGCGGAGAATGGTGAATCCGACCACCCCTGCGAAAGGTAGTCGACACTGGACCGAAAACAGGCGCTTACTTGGTGCAGTGGGCAATGGTTTCCAAGAAGCTAGTCGGGCTCTAATATTAATTTTAACATGAACGACTAGGTTTCGAATCTCAATCAAGCTCTAGAGCTGACTAGCACTCGGACAGCAGTAATAGGGCTGAGGTTTCCAGACAACATCGCATTTGAATGCTAGAGTTCTTCATCGTAGTACTTGGACCTGTTTCAAGATAAACCCCCATCCCCGATTTAAGCTATCGTCGAAGGATTCGTTATGCGACTTGCCAGGTTTAGGGTTGGGCAGATTTGTTGCAGAACCCGCCGTTCGTGGAGGAACCTGAACAGCTGTCACGTTATGATGGTGGCAGTCTAATACGCCGAAGGATCGAAGTTAGCGTCGAACCGTTCACAAAAAAGCTTCCGTGAAACGTCTTGGACCTGCCCCCTTCATCAAAAGAAGTTTGTCGAGATGGGATATCGCCGCAGCAGTATGTCTGTCTACCTCTGGTTGCTTTACACAATGCTGATATCCTTAGTGCAGCCCCAATTCATTGCTCCCAAATCCATGACGCTCATACACTCTCGACACAACGGGAAACTCCTCGCTGGTGGGCGGTGTGTGTCAAGAAGTGACACCAAAGCTCTCGGCGTCATTCGTCCATCACGATCCACCACGCCGTCGGACATCGAACCTGCCGAGCAGCTACTGCGAGATCATGATCAACGACGACATGATCTACAAGACGCGGGTCAAGCAGTACAGCAGCATGCCATACTTCGAGGCTGGCACGGAGCGCTTCGTCCGCGACTGGAGAGAGACGGTCGTGCGGGTGCAGGTTCGAAACGCTCGGTGAGCCCTGTTCTATGATTGCATGATGTACGCGGGGACTTACAAATTGTACAGCGTCCGCGAGAAGGATCCTGTTCTGGGTATCGTTACGGTGAAGCTCTCGGAACTCTTCAAGAACGCATCCGAAGTGACGCGCCTATTCTCCCTGCAAGAAGGCGTCGGCTACGGTCGCGCAAACATCTCCTTCATGTTCCGCCAAGTCAAGACGCCGCTCCCTCGCGCCATGCTCGGCTGGGAGACAGGAACGCTCGAGATTCCGGGTGGCATCCGCATTGAGCCCACGCCTGAGTTCAGCAAGGGCTTCAGCACGAAGAACCTCGAGGTGTGCACGACAGACGACTCATACAAGGTTCCGAGCTCGTCGGCGACGGTGGACAACGGGGTCGTCTCGTGGGAGCCGCCGGTCGACAAGGTGCGGCTGCCCGTGTACAATCGGTACTCGAGCGCAGTCGTCTTTGAGATCGGGAGCGGTGGTATTGGGCCCTTCGGTGCGGACAGCGACTTCATGGCGATTTGCTGGTTCAAGGATATTCCCGACGATGAGGAGACGCCTATTCGCATTCCCGTGTTGAAGAGCCCGCACTTGAAGCAGTTGAGGCAGAACTACAGTGCGTGCAGCATGTTTCAGTAGGTAGTACAAAACTGACCCACGTTTCTTTTTAGTCAACGATCAGACCCAGCAGACGCACAAGTATGAAGTCGTTGGCTGGTTGACGTGCACCGTTGTCCTCGACTCCGGCCTGGACCCTGACCACGAAGACTACCAGCTCACACAGCCAGAGAAACAGTGCGTACCTTGGTTGTGCGTACCCTGTTATGAAAGCTGATCGTCCCGTTAGCCGTTACGAAGCATACGATCGCGTCGAGGGTCAGGCTCAGATTGCCGAGCGCACTGCACAGATCCAAAACAAAGACGACCTAACCAAGTCCGAGAAGAAGGAGATCGACCAGGAGAAGACGCACCAGCTGAACATGCGCCATCGCGGAGTCATGCAGTACCAAGCCGTGCGCACGGGCAAGTGGAGCAAGGAGGGCTTGAAGAAGCGTGTGGGCTCGTTGAAGGATAAGATCACTGGAAACGGAAACAGGGACAATCACCGGGGCAACGTCGAAACTGAGGCGTAAGACCTCGTCGCAATTTTCCTGATTTATTCTCTAGTTTAGATTATTTTATTGATCGCAAATGGACCCGGAATTGTAATGTACACGACGATTAAAAACATCCTGCCAGACCGCAGCGGGGAGCCTCTTGTCTACACGTGAACATTTCCCGCTCAGCTGGGCCCCGCCTCGGGAATTTTGGCCCCAAGTTCAATTCCCGCCCTCGCCGTGCGAACCCTTTTTAGGTCCAGACGGTATATAAAGGGGGCGGCCCCTCTGAGGCCTGCGGGTTCGTACCCTCATCTCCACTCACCCAGCATTCACCGGGTGGATCTCTCGCACGCTCTCCGCCAGGTAGAAGAAGCCCTCGCCGCTGCCGTCCTCGTTCCCGCCCTTGACTGACGACGACGACGACGACGACAACTCTTTCGCCTTAACCAGCAACAGATACCGCCGCCGCCCTAGTGATGACTCTCTGCTATCACGGGCGTCATCGCCGGCGTCGATTGGATCGTTGTCGCTTTCGACGTCGACGCCCTTGAACCGGAAGTCGCATGCGCCGTCATTGTCGGCGCCCTCCACCACGACAAGCGTAATCAGGTCGAGGACGGCGCCCTCCGTCGGCCGCCCCGCTGTGTACGCCTTTGTGCAGGGCTTGTTGGAATCCCACTCTCTCAAGTGCACGCGAATGGGACCGTAGCTTATCTGTTTCATGTGCCGCATATCTTTACACTTGCGAGGCTGGTATCAATGAATTCATCATGCCGTTCACTCAGTGTTCTCAGTATCTTGGGTGCGGGACAACATTGACTATTGTGACTATGACCTTGATATCGAGGAATGTTAACTTATGTGCCCACGCCCCAACAGGGCCTTGTCTCGCCGAGAAACTACTGAGTGGGGCAGGCCAAGGGCAGGCAAGGAGAGGCAGCCTGCAGTCGAGGCGTCTAAGAGGTCTCGTGGCGTGGGAAGTGTAAAACGGTTTCCCCCGGCGTTAATGCTCGTCTCGGAGCTCTCTCTGTTACACTCATCACAGCTATGCGCATACAGCTTGCTCTATTAGTTTTGAGGCTGTTCTATACTCTAGAGTCACACAGCTGTGCGTATTGGCGTTCTCATTCGTCATCCCTTGCCGCCTACGGTGAGAACTTGAAGACTGCCTTCAACATTCGGCATGCCGGGTCTTGTGGCACGTTTCTACGATCCGGGAGTGGGGATCGTGACCGTGCCTGTGGTGCAGGACCACATATGGTCACCGTCATGGCGTGCCATTTCCATCACATCGGGAAACGCGGGGAAACTCAAATCACAAGTCACACAATTCAGTGTGCTCAAAATTCACAATTACAACGCACAATGGTTCTGTTGTTCCCCGCATTACCCCAGAGCCATCGGCATCGCCTAGCCACTTCCGAGATTCAACGCAAATAGCCTCTTTGTGGGCATGCGGATCAGAAGCTATGTTTGGTGAATCTTCACGACGCGGAGTTTCTCCCGCAAGGGAATGTGACCAAGTTCAGTGAAGCGTCTATGAGTCTCCAATGCGCATGCTCACATAGTCGTTTGGACAGGTGTAGCTTCATGAAGGTTGTTCATGTTTCTTGCATGCCGCGAAATACCCGTTGAAGTGACCACTTGGATCGTCAGAATGCGTCTGTAGAGCGAAGTTGGCGAGTGAAGGTATATAAGGAGGTGTGTACTGAAGGGGCTGCCACTCAGGCAACACTCCAACCTTGCAACGAAAGCTTTCGAGAAGAACATGCGCACTTTCAGCACCCTCCTCGCTCTCGCTTCAGCAGCTTCTACCGTTCTCGCGCACATGGCGGTGTGCTGTGGTACTCTAACGCTGGCCAGTGGTACCAGGGTTGGCGAGTACCATAGTCTACTTCGGTAGGCGTCCATCTCTTGACGGATGTCTTAGGGCTCCCGTACAACTCCCCTGTGGGCCAGACCTCCATCCAACGACCCTGGTCTACATAGTAAGCGGTCGTTGGACTTTATGCAGGCATTATGCTAATCAATTTGTAGTAACCCCATTCAAGATGCCACTGATCCCCAGTTGGCCTGCAACTGCAAACGACGATGGCACCTCTGGAGCTCTTCAGCTCACTGCAACGTCGTAGCTGGCTCCGCCATCACTGCCTACTGGAAAACAACCCCTGGCCGCACCCCATTGGCCCTATGGTACTAGACCTTCAAACCTCAATATTCGCTCGCTAATATGTCTTGACGTAGCTCACGTACCTCGCCCAATGCCCCGGCTCGACTTGCACTGGCACTGCGCTTCTTTCCTCCCCATGAACTCGAACAACCCCCTCGAGTGGTTCAAGATCGACGAGGCGGGCCTCCTTTCGGGGACAGTGTTCAAACGGGACATGGGGCTCGGGCAAGATGATCGCGGACAATTCCTCGTGGACTAACGACCATCCCGTCTACGGTACCCTCGGGGCAACTACCTCATCCGCTTCGAGACAATTGCGCTGCACTCTCTCCCTGCCGTGGGTCAGGCCTGGTCTGTACTTTCGAGCATGGTATAGCTGATGATGCTAGGGATAGCAAATGTACCCAGAGTGCGCGCAAATCAACATTTCCGGAGGCGGCTCGCGCGCGCCCACTACCGCGAACTTGTCAACCGTTCCCGGCGCGGTACAAGCAACACCGACCCCCCGGAACGTAACGTTCCTCACTCTAGTCCCTTGATTGACTAACACCTGACAAGAAACACATAGTGACCATCGAAGCGTCTACTACCAAACGCCGCCCAGACCCGAGACGACATACCCATCCCCGGCCAAGCCGCTCTACGGCTCGGGCACTGGCTCACCCGCGCGCCTCCGCCGACGAGCGTTAGCTCCTCCGTACGTCGCGATCCTCCCGGCGACCTTTTGACCTTCTCTCATGCCATCCGTAGTCGAGCGCCCCGACTTAGCACACCGACGAGTGTAGGCACTGTCGCGCAATACGGACAGTGTGGTGGCCAGGGATACTACTGGGCCCCACGGGATGTGTTGCGCCGTACACACATGCACGGAGATCAATAGTAAGTCTCTGTTTTGCGGTGTGTAGTGCACGCGGAGTGCTGACGGCTTGAATGGCAGGTTACTACTCCAGTGTTTGTAGATACAGAAGAGCTGCAGTGCTACGAAAGAGTGACGGAAGCGTTTCGTTCAGACCGAATGTAGTAGTATCCAAAACTTGTAATTTATGTCCAGTGGTATGTATACAAACTTGTGAGATTCGGTCCTTCCATTATCGAGAGCTTTCCTAAGAGTCTATCAGCATTCACGCTAGAAAGAAAATCTGTCACTATTTGGACAGCACATTTCACAGGCCGGTATCACTATCATGAAACTGCACCAAAGGAAGTCGATGGTCATAGGACTCAGGCCTTAATAGGCACCACCGATTAGGGTACCCATATCATATCACCGTGTTTCGCTGATGACCAACGATTCAGAATCAGAACCCCCTAAACATACCTATCGGAGGAATCACGTCCGGAACTGCTCGCTCTCTCAGCGTACTGTTGATGATGATAGATATTATTCCAACACTTAAATGATGATGTGGGAGGAGCGGAAGGAGAAATAATGCCCTAACATACAGAAGATGGTACACATTAAGGTTGCTTGCATGGAGAACCAAGGTATTGTAATTGTCCGTTGCGCTCACGACGTTGTGCCCTGCGGCTCGGTCGCTTCCGTCCTCCATCTGCTCGTGCTCCTCGGGGTCAAGCAGCCTTTCCTCGACAGTGGCGCGTACGCGCCGCACATACTCCTTCATGTTCTCGCGATAGAGCTGCGCGCGGCCTCGGCGTTGGCGGGGCTGTTAGGGTTCGGGGTCGTGTAGCAGACTCTGGATGGACGTCAAGATCGCGGCAACGTCGTTAGGTTGGCGACATCGGTTCTGCAAGATGTCAAGACAGAGTTCTCCGTTCGCGTACACATTTGGGGTGGAACATCCGTGAAAGGAACTTGACGGTAGGAGGTTTCGTGGGGTAGCTTTCATCAAAAGGTAAGGGTAGTAGCTTGAATGTGCCGTCCTCGAAGGGTGTGTCCACTGTCTCAAGTTCATAAATGGAGGATAACGGGAGTTAGTCAATTACCCTGCACCTGGCCCGAATATGACGGCATTCCAGAGCATAATGTTGTCCGGGCATGGGCTCCCAGAGATGCCTCCCGGTGGGTCACTGGACAGCCTTTTGAAGTCACGGATGAGACGGCGACGACAGTTTGTGGACTAAAAATAGATCGTGTTTAGTATAAATGTCATTCGGTGGAAAGCAGAGAGCATACCATGATGAAGAGTGTGGTTGAAGATGGTGAGCAGAGGTAAAGATGCGCGGCGAGACTGCATCGTTGCTTGTGCGCGGCTGCTTAGTCATGTCAGGGTTTGCCTTTCATGGACTCCTAGCGTAGGGTTTGACATAATAGTGCCCGCCCGATAAAAGCCTAAAAACGGGATATTTTTGTCTCAACAAGCCCTTACCGTCGAAATTAAAAAAGCATCCGGCCATCCGCAGAGGGATGGAAATCACAGACATCCTCATGCCTCTTCATCTCACACCCTTCGTTGGTTCTCTCTATAACGCGTCGTAATGCTACCTGCGGCATGGAGAAGTTCTCCTGGTCAGATAATCTGCGCGCGGCCTGGCGCCGTGTCTTGAATGTCTGCGCACAAACGCCAATGACGACGGAGTGACGAGGACGAAGACGACGAGCGGCAGCCAGTACAACCACACCGGTCCGCGGGCCAGACTACGTCCACGCGCGCGCGTCCGGATGAGCTGGAAGGCCTTTTAGCCGACTCAGACGACGCCGAAAGCGCGATGTCGCTGCCATTCGAATATCGGTCGCGAGGATAGGAGGAAGCGGAAGAAAGCGGACGAGCACACAAAGTGATCTCGTTCCTAGGCTTTTAATTTGTTTGGGAAACCACCTATACAGCTTGCCGGAAGACGACGAGGACACGCCTATTGACGCGTGGTACGCGTAACATCTCTACCTCGACGCTGGACTCGGACGCGTCCCCCCCTTGACCCCTCGACGATTGACGAACTGTCTGTCCGGCGCGCTTGGCAGAGGGGGAAGCGCAGCGGGAGGCCGAGAGACGGGCCAAGGAGGAGAGGAGACGACGGCGGAGGGAAAAGAAGGCTGCACGCCAAGCAGCCCTCGCACTTGCGCTCGAGAACGGCGAGGGCGAGTTCGAAGGGTTCCCCCGTACGTTCCCTATTCTTCATTCACGCACCTTCATGCTCATTTGCATATTTCTTACAGGGTAGCGGAGCATTGTACACACCCGATGCCCCCTTCATCATCCGGATACACAGAGTCCGACGACTTTGGACCCTTCGCACAAGCCCAAATCGCGCCCCGAGGACCCAGCCGACGTCGAGGGCGCCGACTTCGGCGGCCGAAGCCTACGCTGCGCGCGCCCACGCCAGGGCGGCTCCAGCGGGACCGGCTCCGACTCGCGCTCGCGCCACCTCAGGGACCCACTCGCGCACCAACCGGTCCAGTACGACTACTTTCCTGCGCAGCCGCAGCCGGCCTCTCCGACGGGTCCCGCGTCGCAAGAAGTCGTCACGGATGTCGATCTCGACGGGCTCGCAGTCCACCTCTCTCCCTTCCACTCCTGCGCACTACGCGACCTTCCCTGCGGTTGCACCACATGAACGGTCGCCGCTCGCAGAGGAGGTCATTCCCGCGGACCAGCCCATCATCACGATAGATACCCCGAATGGGTTCCCCAGCGTTGGATTCTCAGGCGGAATGCGGAGGAAAAACAGCGAGGCTGGTGTATTCTTGGCTAACCGAGGCGAGTAGATCTAAGTACCCTGTGTGTGTTATACCCCATGCTTTTATATTGGATATACGTCTTTGTACAAGAGCGGAGGACCGAGTGATACCAAATATGCATAAAAATTACAATAGTTAGAAATACGGTAGGCGAGGTAGTAATAACGCAGGGGTATGGTATGAGGACGAGCAGAAAATCCCGGCGCAGTCCCGGACGGGTGTGTATGCAGAAACCACAGTAAAAACTCAACTACTTTGCAGCCCGCTCAGCGCCACTGGCGGCGGCGCGGGGCGTGGGGGATCCCGCCACGGCCATACCATTCGCGAGTGCTCCGGCGGGCGGCGATCCGTGCGCCATCGGCGACTGGTTGCCCCAGCTTGTGTGGGCTCGACCAAAAACGAGTCGTACGTGATGCTGCGAGCCGGAGGCAGAGCTGGAGCCCGGCGGCGGGCCGTTTCACGGGGGAAGGGCGAGCTCGAGACGTATGCTTTTGAGAGGTATTGGTGCGGCGAGTAGTCTGTGTATGGAGGGGCCCCCGGGGGAGGAGGTGGTGGTATGTGCCCGGCGACGACGTGGGAGGGGCGGGTAGTGTGCGTATGGGTGGGGCGGCTGGTAGGCTGGTTCGAATGAGGTGTAGGAGGGTGATGGCGTGAGCGGGATCTGGCGAGGTGAGGGATGCCATTGGTGGCCGGGGACTGCTTCTGGGGCGAAGTTGAACTTTGGGTTAGGCTCGTTTGCATTTGTTGGCGTTGTTTTGACGGGACTTGACGCGGTATTTGTGCCGTGTTCTAAAGGAAGAACGTCCAGCAATCACGATGCAAGTTTCAAAGATAGTATCTTACCTTGACCATCGCCCTCAGAGGTTTGGATGAGATTCAAGTGTAGGCCCGTTCGTTGGGGCAACTTCTGCACTTTGATCCATGATAACATCTATACTCGTATTTCGTGATGAAGGTGGAGGAACGATTGAGCTAGATGGACGCCGTGGAGAACAAAGTCGACGTAGACGCGGCTTGCAGTCGTCTTCTCTGCGAAATGTCTGAAGTAGAGGTTTTCAACTTCATTCAATGTTTGTCGTTGCTTTCGTATTTATCAGTCCTGGCTATGTGTTGGGATGAAGGATGACGCACCCATCCATAATCCACCTTCAAACTTCGCGTACTGCAGCCGCAACCTCAGCTGACTGCAAAGCTACATGTACGCTGAAGATCAGCCGCGCACATACACCAAGCGTACGCAACTCACATAGTTTGCCTTTGCCTTGTCTAATGCATTCTTTTCTTTGTTCGCCTATGATGATCTGCTGCTGTTTTTTGCCGCAGAGATGTATGTGCCGTAGCGTCGGTCATGCCTCCACTCTCAACTCAACCGTACTCGGATGTTCGAGGAGCCACCGGGCTACCTTTCCGCTTGTGTTCCTGTACAAAGCGTTAGATGATCGGTAGCAGGATGTTAGGGCAGTACTATACCTATGAAATGGTCGACGATGGACCTCTCTGACGTCGTGGACGCGCATGCCAGACCGGCCTGACACGATCCGCTGGAAAAGTACTTTGTGAATGGGGAGGGAACACGTACTGGTTGGCACGAAACGGATGGCTCACGTGCATTGAACGGACGGGCACGTGAGGGCGCATCAATCCCGACCTCACGCACTTTGTTATCCGGGAAGACAGGAATTTAGGCTACGGAGACATCATAGATTGCTGTCTGTATTAGGATGGCTGTTGGAAGGCTATAGAAATCCATCCCTCCTGGGCACCCCTTGATGTCGCTCTGGTAGAGGGGGGGGACTCACAGACATATCTGAGAGCAAAAAATACAGTGCGGCATGTCATGTTCATGGAGTGCATAACGAACTACGCGTACGTGGATATGACAAGTGCAAGGCAAGCCGCCGCTGCCACTGCTTGACCAGTTTTTGACTCTACAACCCGCGCAAAAAGTGCAGAGCAAACGCCTCTCCCCCGTCAGATCCCCTCGACTCTAAAGAAGTAACACATGACAAACGTGGATTATGCCTTCTTCGGAAGCGTCGGACCGCCTTGTGGACGGCGGTCTGCCCGCTGCTTCTTCGCGACCATGACGACTGGCGAAGCGTCTGGAAGTCGGTCAGCGACCGCCTCTTCTTCGACGGCGGCGCGCCTCTGGGCGAAGCTCGACTTCTCCCACTTCTCGACGACAGCCTCAGCCTCGAGCTGCTTCTTGATGTACACCATAGCCGGCGGCACGGGGGAGCTTGGTGAGGTGACGGACGGGGGGTGAGGGTAAACGGGGTGGTGGTGGCGGTAGGGGAAAGACTGGCGGGGGAGCACACCAGTTGATGGGCCCGTCATTCGATCGAAAGATAGCCTGAGAATGCAGAGAATAGTATCTTTACGCATCCCGAGCGCAGCTTCAGATACGAGGATATTCGCACCCGGTTGTGGTCAATGATCTCATGCAATGACGGCGATCTTGCCAGCGGAAGGCCGTGACTTGAGAGAGGACAACTATCCACACACGGCGGGGCAGTCAGTGAGCCGTGTCTAGTACCGATATCGCTCTTGGGAACGTGCACGACGTACCACGTCCAACCTCGAACGAAGCGCTTGAAGTTTGATTCTGTGGCCTGTAGACATGGCAAATCGCATTAGCAAAGGTTCAGACTCACGACTAGGGACCTTGCTGGACAATTCTTTCGTCCTCCAGACCTCTCTGTAGTCGTCCCGTCCTCCTCTGACCGAATCTACCCAAACTCTCTCCCGCCCAGGGCCATGTACCCCTCATCCACTCGACTAAAGTTCCATCCACCCTCGTAACCACCCTTTCTGCCACTCATTTCGCCACGAACGGGTCCAGCATAGGTCCTAGAATATAATCTCGTTGCTCACTGTCGGCATAGTGGGTCTTGAGGCTGGTCGATGTCGAGGTTTTCCGTCTTGCCGCTGTGTGTCCGCTAGATTCGGGCAAGTGTGCGAAAAGTTCCGGCCACGTGGGTTATCTAGCGCCCAAGCGAGACCTCCTGCGTATGTCAGCGTATGTCGCGGTTTTTCTCTCTAACCACTACCTCGAGACAAATCCCGTGTTTTTCTCTGTTTGCAAACCTTTCTCGTTTTTCTGCTCTTTTTCTCATTTAAAACTCTCCCCCTCTTGAGGAACCTGTCAGCTTTAACATTGCCTCTCTCGAGCGTCAGACCTGCGAGATTCGAGCTCACGATTTCGTCCCATGTGCTTTCAGAGTCTAGCGCTATCGAAGGACCTCAGCTTGGCCAGAGCTCTCTACCCGCGGTGACGGTCCAATATTTCGCCATGTCCCTCGCGAAACAAGGGAAAGGGAAGCCTCCAGGGTGATCGCCAAAGCGGCACACCCGAAGCTCTCGCGCTCGGTCGACAACCAGTATCGGCTCCTCGTACGACCGCACGGACCCCTTCACCGCGTCGCTGAACACGCTTTTTCGAAGCTCCTCGTCTCACTCCCGACGCGTCTAGGAGGGTGTCAATACAAGCTGACACCAGCCGAGCACGCGCTCTCGCTGCACCTCCTTAACATCGTCGAACCCTTCGTCGGCGTTTGCGGAATCACAGCGGTCTTTTACGCGACAGCCCCACTGAGCTTCTGGACGCGATTGTCTCGCACGTCGACACGAAACAGGACCTGCTGTCGCTCGCGCTCTCGTGCAAAACGCCTGCACGCGGTCGTGTTTCCCCAATGCCCCGCCACTTTGAGTATCGTGTTATCCGCGGGAAGGTTAGCTCTCTGAGGCTGTGGAACCACCTCATCGTGCACCGGTCCTTGGCACGGAATGTCCGTGTGCTGGAGATCATTGACGAGAGGACAACAGGACAGGAGGTCATACCATCGGATATCATGACCACGGACACGGATCTGGAGTCTCGGACGACGAGCTCGGCTTGCATGCGAAGCACGAGCGTTATGTCGTCGCTGCCCTCGGCAGGATGTCCACGGTCTGCAGTCGTTTCAGTTGGTCTTGCAATCACTCGCCTTTATCTATGGAGACTATGTGGCCGCTTCTGCTCAAATGCCAGAGTTGAGCCGCATTGAGATTAACGACAACCTGCTGTTTGCGCCCAAGGATGAGGAGGATAGCACTGCCTCAGGCTCCAAGAAACGCACGCATATTGTTAGTCGCTACCCTTCGTATATCGACTTTTACTAATTTTTGTGTTTGATAATGCCAGTTGCCCGAACTACGCACGGTGGCCCTAAGCTCAACAAAACACAACTACGGCGCGACCAAGACGCCTACGCTGGGTCGCATCTCCTCGATACTCAACAACTGCCCGAACCTCGAGGTATATTGCACGCCGCTTCTAGCTATGTTTGATATCAATAAACAGCCGTAGGATTTGACCGTCGGATACACACAACGTCGAGGCGGCGACTACCTAAACCCCATAGCCGATGACCTTCTCTTATGCGGACGCTGGCCACACCTCCGCTCCCTTACACTCTCCAACCTCTGGTGCTCACCACGCAAACCAGGCGCAGAGACCTCACCTCCGCCTTCCTCGCCGCACACACAAACCTCCAAACCCTTCACCTCGACCTTTCCTTGGGCACTGGCAACATCGCGCTGCCCCCCGGCGCGCTTCCGCGTCTGCGCGAGCTCCGCGCGAACCGCGACTGTTCGCGAGGCGCAGTTGTTGCTCTGCCCCGGCGCGCGTCCGCTCGAGGTTCTCAAGGGCGTCGCGCTCGGTGGCGGCGCGCGCGACACGCGATTGCTCGCGGGTCTGCGTGGACCTGCGGGCGCGGGCGTGCGACGTGTTGAGCTCGCGGGGTGGGGCGAGTTCGAGGATGTGCGGCGGTTGCTTGCGTGTGTGCCGCGGCTTGTATGGCTCGATGTTGGGAAGCGGACACAGCCGGCGGGGTCTGCACCTGCGAATCTCGTGCGTGCTTTGCCCGTTCCGCTGCGTTGGTAAATTGCTGATTGGGTACGTAGGCGGAGTGGATCACGGTGCTCGCGCCCCATGACGGAGCTCACGACGTTCCATGGCGTGCGGGGCTGTTCTATGAAGTGTCGGCGACGGAGCCGAGCGCGGCAATGAGTCTCTCGGACCGCAGTCGTTTGCGCAAGAACGAAGAGATTGCGGCGAATCTCGTGTGGAAGTGTGCGAAGCTGCGGCGTGTGAGGACCACTGGGAAGATGGGCTCAGGCAAGGTCGTTGTACTTGCGTGCGCGACGGCGAGAAGGTCAAGTACGAGGTCAGGAGGGTCAGGGCGTGAGCGAAGGTCAGAATTTGGACTTGAAGCTTTTGAATTTTACGTGCGACGGCGGTGTACACAAACGGGCTTGCCAAATATAGACGGTGCGCTGAGTATTCTTTCACCGTGATAATCAACGGCAGATACAAAGCAGAGCATGTACGTCTCGCAGGTCTTTCACCCATCACTGAAGCGTCAGAGACAACATACAAAACATGAACAAGTCCTTCACTCCTTGATCTTCACGACCACCTTCTCTCCCCTCACCTTCTCCTCCGCAAACAGCCCAACCCCCTCCCTCACGCGCTCGAGCAACGTCCCCTCACTCACAAGCCTCACCTTATTCGGCACCACCTCCCCCCTCTTCAGCAGCTCCGGCAACAACACCGGCATCGCCCACCCCCGCAGCACCTCGTCCTCGCCAGGCGGAACGTATACACCGGCACAACCTTCACATTCACCTCAGGCGGGAACAACTCCTCCACCCAATCTGGGACGCCGAAATGCATCGCGCTGTCCTCCGCGTTCGTCACGCGCGCGCCGTCCTTGAACGGCGCGAGCACCGCGAGGCGCGCTTCCGCACCCGGCGTAGCGGAAAACACAGCAGCGAGCAGCGCGAGGCTGCTGCGCGCGCCGACGACGTCGATCGCGAGCGCGGGCCGGCCGTGCGCGGCGAGGTCGGCGGCCGCGGAGGGCGCGGTGTAGTCCACGCAGGCCGTCGCGCCGAGTGTGCGCAGTGTGCGCGTGGTGCGCGGGCGCGGCGGTGCAGAGCAGGTTTGTGTGGCCTGCGAGGCGCAGTGCTTGGAGGAGGTAGTGCCCTGCGGAGGAGCCGAGCGCCGGAGATGAGGATGGATGCGGTGGTGTCGAGCGGGGGGCGTCGTGGGTTGTGTGGGGGGCGGAGAGGTGGGGAGGGATGGGGAGCGCGAGGGTTGCACTGCTGAAGAGGGTGTAGATGGCGGTTGTTGAAGTTGTCGGGGAGTGCAGCGGCTTGGTCGAGCGGGAGCGAGTCGGGGATCTACGGAGGCGCGCTGTTAGCGATAGGTCGGGGGGCGGAGGTGCACCTACGGCTGCGACCTGGTGCCGTGGGACGACGTACACCTCTTGCGCCGCCTTGTTCTTCGACTCCGGGAAAATTGAACGTCGCAACCTGCCTTCATCAGCATCCCACATACACACGAAATCCATGCTACGCACCCTATCTCCCACCTTCAAATCTTTCACCTCGCTCCCCACCGCACGCACGGACACCTGCACCCATGCAAACCCCAACACCCGCGGGATAATCCCCCGGCTGGAGCGCATACCCACAAAGTTGAGCTGGTACCCATCAAACGGGATGAGCGCGGCATAGTGCGCGTCGACGAGCACCTCGTCGGGACCATGGCGTCGGCGTCGAAACCTCGATGAGCTGCAGCTCTCCGCGCGCGGTCTGTCGCGAACAGCGTGGTATGGTCGCCATGGGTCGTACTGTTCGTCTCTGGTGCAGTGCTGCGCGCGAGTATGCTTATATGGCGCTTGGTCAGCAGCTGCTCGCGTCATTTGCGTGCAATGTCGTGCCCCGAGGCCGGGTTTGGGGTGGTCGCTCCCGCGCGGCGTGTCGAACGACTGTCGCGGGCTTGCGTCTCGTGAGCGCGCGGCATGGACGGCTGCTGATCGCGATCGACAGAGCTGGCGGTCCGACTGCACCTTGGCAATCATGCCATCCCCGGATTGCGTCTTCGCGTCTTCGCGCAACTCTGTTTGGGATGACGAGTTTGCAGGGTCGACAGGAAACAGACCCCCACCGGGCGGCTTGAGTTTTCTCGCATCTCTATGCAACGGGCGAGACATGCCGCATCTCTTCAATCACAACTCAGCCCCGGGGTGCCACCACGACTCGGGCTGAGTCAGCGCACCCACCGATACTTCGAGTCTTACGCAATCACAGACAACCGCAATACTACACCCCGGCGATCATACCTCGCCTAGATTCGGCGACTTCTTTTGCACTTGCTCTCCAAGCGACCGACAAACCCAGCGCCTCGAAACTCGCTTCTGCACCCTCAGTACGAGCCAGGCTCCCTCGGGCTGGATAACTATCTGATCGCCGTGCTGACAGATGACACTTCTTACCACGCCACAAAAATGGGCCCCTCGTCTCACGTTCGCGGGTAACCCAGAGACACAGTGCACATAATCGCGCCTCAACAGCCTGAAAATCGATGCCTAGTGTACAGCCGACACCTACGTTGCCGTCTTAATTGCACGATGGGCCGGGCGGAACTAGGGGCTGATATGTGCTAGGACGTCCCTGTGAGCGCACAGCGCGTGCTGCGGTATGTTAGCGATCGTGTACCACGACGGATATCCTCGCGCCCTCCTGCAACTCCCAGCTCGAGTTGCAGCTTCGACGATAGACGCGGTCTTCCGCAACCCTCTCATACGGACGGACAAGTCGTGCGTCTCAGCCGCCACCTAAGCTCAGCCGTGCGCCCCTGAGCCCTCTGTCACCACGCCACCTAGCATTCTCCGTTTCTATATTTCGCATGGGTCTTCTCTTTTGTTTTTGCAGCCCAGGGTCCAAATACCCTCCATATTCGCTGCACCAGAAAAACCAAACCCGCTCACCCCGAGCCCGAACAAATATTTCAAACCATCACACCAAAGAAAAACAACAGAATAACCGTCTCTCGTTATCTCCACACCACGCGTAGCCGGAATCAAAACACGAGCTCACCACCAGCCAACCCCATCACCCTATCACCCAAGCATCCAAAGACCGCACCGAGGCCCAAGCGGGCACAAAGCGCAAACTCGGATCGACTGTCATCCAAATTCATTTTTTATATTATAGTCAGCTACGGAGACTAAAGCGCAACACGACAGGACACGATCGCACCGATCGCGATCAGCCGCGATCACGATCGGGCCAGACCCAGGGACAAGGCGACAGCGCGACAAGACATCACCTATATCGTGCTGTATTGTTTGGTATCGTGTGCCTGGTATCGTGTGCCGAGGGCAAGAGCAAGCTGGCATGGTGTTGACGTGATCCGGGCGCGAGGAGGCGCGAGGAGGGTGTGCATGGCCCGGGCGTAGGTGGGTGTCGTGTGGCGTGCTTTTTGTGTGAGATAGAGGGGATGGGAGGATGGTGATGGAGTTTAAAGACGACGAGGTATCTGGGCGGGTGGATTTATACGGTTTGGTTGTGTGTGTGCTTCGGGTTTGCGGGCGGCGGCGCACGGGCGGGATAGGCGTCGGAGGCGGCGGCGCGGAGCTCTTTACAGGATGCGGAGCGCCGGTCGGGCGATCACAGCGAGTTCTCATCTTATCCCTCGTCTCCGTGCACGTCGTCTGCTGCTCGCCGTCCTCCTCAAAAAAACTGCGTTCAATTAACCGTTTGCTATTCGCACCAATGCCACATAATTTGTTATCCGGGTTTCATTAAAATCGGCACCGAATTGCCAAAGTTTTAGGTTTCGGCGTCCGGCGTTGCTAACTTCGATGCAGAGTTTGGTGTCACATCCACGGCGTGGGCTCCGGTTGCCACCATACATTCCGCTGCGGTGTGTGCATTTTCCGTGCTGTCTTTGCATCTCCATACGATCATTTTTGAAAGAGTCGCGGAGCTCTACACATAGCTCGCGTTCGCGGGCTCGTTTTCTGGCCAGCGGAACGGAGCCAGTCCCCGACGCGTCGCGGTGCACCGTGCCCACGGAAGGCGGTGGGGGCATACTCTCGAATGTGGAGAATTCACCCTGTCTGTAGCTATCAGTAATGAACCACGCGCCGGTTCGGAGGCTGCGCCCGCACGAAAAGTTACAGCGAGCCCGGACGATTGTGCAGGTTCTACGAGGCGATGAGCCTTCTGCAGATTGGCACGAAGCCCCTGCAAAAAACCTCGATGTCGCAGCTTCGACCTGCCGTTTCGCGTCTGAGGCGCGTCCTCCCTTACGGCACTACGCCAGGCTAGATAAGTAGAAGCTGATGGCTCGTGTGTGGGTCCGTCAGGAACGCACTCACTACGTTCTATAAACCGGCCGAGCGTATGGACGCGCTGTGCCGCCGTTTGCACGCAAAACGTAAAACGTAAAGCGACTGAATGGACGGCCAGCACCTGACGCGAGCATGCGTTGCGCAGAGTCAGGTGTGCGTTCCATTTGTTTTTAGCTTTTTGATTAGGGCTGTTCAATTCTAAAACGTCCTCTGCCTCCGCTGTCCTGCAATTATGATGGCACTCGGGAGATGATCGATGATCCTGCGGTCAGTCTCGATATTCGCCCTGCTCAAGGCTCCTGAGTGTGGGAATGATTCCGGACGGGAGCGGCGCGGCGAGTCCCCCACGCCACCAGCCCGGCCGCCGCGGAGCTTTGGTTTTGCGCGTTTTTTTTACCGGTATTTCCATTTTGCCCGTAGCTTCCAGCATAGCAATCACAGTGCAGCAAATCTTCTTGCAACGGCGAGGTAGGTATATAATTGATAGCACAAGCCTGTTCGTCAATGTGGGCGGGGATGACCGCGAACTCCGCGCGCCCGGACCCCATGTCGCTGTAAAATCGGAATCACAGGGCATCATTCGTCGTGCGTCGGCGTCGGCGGGAACGCGACGGCCCGTGCTTCCCTAATTAGGACCCCTTTTCGCGCGGCAATCCCTCAGACTTCCGCTTTCTCATTCGCTTTTCTGTATGATGTACGTGACTGATAAACTTAGGGTAGTTGCGTCACCCCGGTCACCAACCCTGTCCGCCCACAAAACAACCCCCCCCAACTCTATCCATTTCTCTCTGTCTTTCTGACTCCCTCATTGTCTCCTGCTCCAACAGGTTTGTTTTGCTCACGCATACAGATTACAAATTTGTAAGAACTATGGTCTGCCCTCAAGTGAGCTGATTGTCCAAGGTTCACAGAGCCCGAGTAGTAATCCGGCCTGAGTTTGGACGGCAAGGTTGGAAGCTGTCTCTTGTTACTCGGTCCCAGCTCACGAATGGTGGAACACTGCGCGTTGAAGTGAAGCGCTATTTTGCAAGTCGCGACCGTGACATCACAACGCCGCCCGCGCGCGAAGGACGACGACACCGCAAAAGCCGCAGTCTAGCACGAAAAGGGCACGGTCCGTTCGCCGTGATGGCTGTGTATGGAACCAAACACCAATCCGCCTATTGCAGTCACAGTGCGGACAAGCAAACTCGACTATTATTAGGGTAGAGGGCGAACTTTGGGGGGGGGGGGGTGACAATTTATCTGAGACTACAAACTCCGGAGTACGGCGAATTACATAGACTCAGGACACGACGAAAGGAGTCACCAAAAAATGCCCTTTTCCGAGGGTGTCTCCCCACGCGTAAAAATCGGCCAGACCGGGCCACAAATTTTTGGGCCTTTTTGGCGCTTCATATGGCCACCCAAATAGGCCCAAAGGTGCAATTGTGTCGCGTCCGTTGCGAGGAGACTAACGCATCTGGCAAACAAAACATTAGTCGGGTCGATACTCGCACCTCGGAACCAGCCCATCAACGGACGGGGACCGAAATTGACCACAAATGTCACTTTCTGATGGTTCCACGAAAATGACTAAGCGCAGCGGCGCAACGCGTTGATTTCGGGCAAAATATCTTATCAGACATCACCCCCGACACTAAATAGTGCAGGGCCAGATCTGCCAAAAACAGCCAAAAATCTAGTCGCATTTAGGCGATTCATACCGGTTTTTTTTTTTTCTTTTGCGGAATCTTTGTTCTTAAATGGGAGTTCAGGCATCAATTCACGAGCTATATGTTTTGCGACATTTTTCCGCGAATTAATTCCCAATATTTAGGTGCCGGCCAAATTTTCGGACCTTTTTTGGTAAAAGTACAGATATCAAAAATCTGCTCGTGCCAAACTACTCCCCTATGCTCCAAAAACACGTCTGTGATGTTTAATAGACTTTGGGATGAATTAGGTCGCCTACAAAATTCCACCTTTGGGCGGCGCCAAATTGGTCGAGTTTGCTTGTCCGCAACTGTACACCACCACTCGTTGTGCGCGACCCAGGGTTGACGTCGTATACACCTCGACGGCACACAAACAGCGCATGCAAGGAAGTCTACGCCTAACCTTCACCATCCCTACCTCCGCCCCTCTCCACATACTTGACCATGACTATTCTCGGACCAGCCTCGACCTCGAGCGGCGTCCCCCGCGCCGTCCGCCCTCCAAGCCCACACCACGCCCCGTATCAAACCTCGCCACACCACCCGCCAGTCCATGCGCGCCGCGATCGCGATCGCTGCGATCACTGTCCGCCCAGGAACGGGGCAAAGGCGGCATTGTGGCATCCGCGCAGGGCGTGCGCGCGTCGGTGGTGATGCGAGCTGATGGGCTGGGCGAGTGTGCACGCTTGTGATAACTCACTCGCGTGTGTTGATGAGGGGAGAGATAGGCGGGGCGGGCTTCGTGGAGGCTTTTACGCTGTGGGAATGCGAGGCGGAAGCTTAATAGGCGGGCATGTGATGTGGGCTCCGAGGTTGGCGGCGGGGTGGCGACGCCGGGTACGCATTAACGGATCATTTCGCGGCGTCGGCTTGTAGACTCGGAGGTGCTGTGTGCGATGGAGGCGACTGAATTGGAGCGCGGGCACCTGACGCGCGGCGTGTGCGTCCCATGTGCAGTGCAGCGTGTCTATTTGCGCCGTACGCGCGCGGTTCGACTTGCCCGGTGGGCGCATTTGTAATATTCGTGCGTTTGCGCTCTGGCGGTCTCGGTGTGCAACGGCGGGCGGGATGACATCACGCGGCGTGACATCATCCCGCCGCGCGCGCGACGCGAAGCCCAGACGTCGCGAAGCCCGCTCGACACGACGACCACAACGCCAATGCGCCTCGCATGCCCGCCGTCGCCGCGCGCCCCTCTTCTGCCCGCGCCCCGGCCTCGCGCCCACGCGCACCCGCCACGCGCACTCGCACGCCCATTCAGTCGCGCGCACCGCCTGACCCCCGCGCGCCCCGATAGGCAGAACGCTGGCTGCCCCCGCACGAACGCGCCATCGCACCATTGCGCATGTCTGCAGCGATAGCAGCTGACACGCCCGCCCGCGTGGGCCCTTCCCCCCCGCCTGCGCCGCCGTGCGCATTGCGCGCGGCCGCGTGGGCGAGGGCAGGGCTGCTGCCTGGAGAGCAGTGCTGCGAGGGCGCCGCTGATCCTGGCGCGCCGCGCGGGGGCATCAGGTGGCCGGCGTGCGCTGCTTCGTGCTCCGGCGTGCACTGGGGCAGCATCCCCCGCGCGCACAGCCTGCGTCTGCGGCCGTGCATTGCAGCACGGAGAGCGGCGACGGCGACGGGCTCGGGTTCGGAGTGCGGCGAGCGGCGAGCGGCGGGCGGGAGGGGCAGGCGATCTGGGGCGCGATCAAGCGAATCTCTTATCTGGGGCGCGGCAATTGGTCCTTCGCGCCGGCGTCCATCGCGGTTCCGGGCTTCGCGCCGTGTGCGTCGCGGCTGATGGGATCGCGGTCCGCGGGGCTCCTATCGTCACCCGACCTGCTATAAAGACGCACCAGGGCAGCCTGCGCCGCCGTGCGATCGACCCCGCAACAAGCAGCCCGCCATGCAGCTCCCCGCGTTCTACACGTACGTCCGCCGTTTCTGTCGCTTGTGGTGGGAGAGGCTGATGCGGTGTGTAGGTCGCCCATGACGCAAATCGTGACTCCGTGGCATCACGCTTGTGCGGGTCCGCCCGTCTTAGGCATTCGGACCCCCCGCCACAGCGCGCCAGCTCCGCGACGGTGGGCCCGCAAATGTGTTCTACGGCCGTGATCGAACCTCGGCGCGGGAACACCCATGACGTGTCCTCGCACTCATCTCGGGTCAACAGTCCAACGAGCGTGCTCTACACGCATGTGTTCGTCACCGGCCTCACAGCGGTCGGCTATCAAATCAACCGTGCGCCCCTATCCTCCTCTTCTTCGTTTACCGGCTCGTCTTCGTGCTGATACACCCCCGTGTGCTTCGGCCTCCAAGCTTCACGCTCTTCTTCGGCCCGCTCGGCTACTCGCTCTACGTCGGCGCGTCTCTGGTGGGTGCGCCCCTCCTCCCCTCCCATTTCTCACCCCTCGACAGGGCCCGCTCGTAGCTTCCAGACCCAGGTCAACTAGCTCGCTGGTTCCTCATCATTCGATGGTGAACGTGACTGGTGCTCGGCTTTCAACCGCCGCGCTGCTGTGGTCCGCGCGAATGAGGGGTCGCGTAAATCGATCGATTAGCTAACCCGACGCTCGAGCAGAGACAAGGGCAAGGCCTTCCCTCCGGTCTTCTTGGCCATCTTCACAGTTCGACTCCTTCATCCGGCATGCGCGTGTGATCGCCCTGGTCAGTGCGATCAACAGAACCGCTATCACTGCGGCCATCCAGGTAATTCCTAGCGGTGTCCACCTCGACCTACATCGTGCTTTACCTCCCTCATACACTACCCCCTGCACGTATTTGCTGACGCGCTACTTCAGGCGTTCCTGGTTATCATCTCTCGTTCGGCCAGTCGCCTTTCCGCCTTATTCCTCGTTATGGTTTCTCTTGAACCACAAATCTTTTAAATGATTGTCCTGCCGACCGCGTCGTGCGCTCGGACGGCACACAGCGTCGCTGACCGCGACAAGTCCGCCGTGCACGAGAGGTCGTGCAGGATGCGTCACGTAACGATCAAAGGACTGGCGCATGCTCCGCGCTGCCTGTCCCATGGTCTTTTGCGAGCACCTACTTTATCGCTTACCAGGGCAGGTCGGTTAATACTGCGGACGGGGATGGTCGTATTTGACGGCGCCAACGCAGCCAGCCTTCTGAACGCGACGCTCAGAAGGGCGTCGGATTCGCGATTGTCGGCGCGCTGTTTATTGGTTCTTGTGCATTCGATGTCAAAGTGTGGCTCGGTAGGGGCGGCATGCGCAGAGGGGGTAATTCGCCCTGGGAGTCGTCAAACCGTGCTGAACGATCATCGTGTGGAGCGGCCGGGCTCCTCCGCTGGCAGGTCACCTTGCACAGCAGCGAGCTAACAAGGCGAGACCACACGGCGGCGTGACTGTAACTCATCCTACAACGACAGCGACTCAGAGGGCAAAGGCAGCGCTCATACTTCTTCTGTACGCCCCCCTCCCCCTCATCTCCTCTCGCCCCCACACACACCGCTGACTGCAGATGGCCAGACATACTTCAGCGACGCCGTGCTCTCCATGCCTCTCGCGTACTAGGCCTCAATGTCCGCGCTTCAGGGGGGGGTGGTTCGAAGGACCCCTTCGACTTGCGTCGCGCTGCTTACTCGCGGGGCTATACAAGGCCGTGCATAGCGCGGGCTCGGCCGGCAGCTACGGCATGGACGCGGTCCTCACGCCGCTGCTCAACGACGCACCATCGCGAGCTGGATCGATGATGCTCGTGTCGTTTGTTCCCGCGCTGCTTGTCGTCCGCACGATCCAAGGAGAGCAATTACGCGGAGGAGGGCGTCGTGTATGCGGGCGAGAGCGCAAAGTGACGTGGAGAGCGCGCGGAGGACGAGAAGGCGAGTGTGGGCGAGGCGGTGGCGTGAGCGCCCGGTCTCCTCTCTCTCTCTTCTCTGATTTTTTTTGTTGGGCCTGGGTTTGGATTTTTGTTGTGATGTTATGCTGTTATGATTTGATGGACGTGCACGAACGATACGAACGGTGGCGAGATTGCGCAACGACGGCCTTTGTGACGCATATGATGTAACGATGCGTAGTGTAGATCTAATGTAGTCTCCCAACGCTTTCTGCCTTCCTATCCTTCTCTACTATTCGCGGGTTAAACGCCCACAGGTGAGTCCAGTGGATCGACGATGCTCACGATGCTTGATCGTGCGACGAAACAGCTCGCGATCGACAACGTACGATCAGCATGCTCCGGCGTTTGTGACACATGGTAGAACGCGACTTTCTCGTTCTCTCTCTCAGGTCGAGGGTTGTGGCGCGGGAGTTTGATCGGGGGGGGATATCCATGGCTCGCGCTGAGCATGCGGCGAACGGCCACGTGTCTGCACGCCTGACGTTGTTACGCATTCCATGTGGATGTAACAATGCTGTCGAGCCGATGTGAGCTAGTCTCTCACGCCTATTGTCCTCTCTCGTCTTTGCGTTTTCGCAGACAGCGCGGCTGCCCATGTCAGCACGCTATGACGCAGTACAGGGTCCTCAGGCGTCGTCCGGATGCGATCTCCCCGCGTACACACAGCACCCCACGAACGCCGAGCGTATCAACAGCAAGCCCACGCTACGCCACCCAGGCACGGAGCCCACACACACGCCTCCCGCGCAACCGCATAACACTGTCCTTGATACTTACCCAACACAGAAGATCACACTGGGTCAGTAAAAGGAGCCAGGCTCGAACGAGTCCACAAGCCCATACATACCATTAGGCGCATCCGCGTCTCGCTGTCCGGCATACCCATTCGCCCCAAAATTAACTTCCTGGGAACGCGCGTCCGAGCAGGCTCTCCTTTCTCCTCCCACGTCCGCAGCTGCTTCGCATCCTTCTGGACCTATCTCACCACAGCAAGTCTCGACCAGAAGCCCGCCGCCGCACCTCGCCTTCACGCATAAAGTGTCTCCGATAGCCACCGATGCCAACCGCCGTTACGCTATCCGACCAGAACAAACGCAATCACGAACACAACAGGCTCCCCACTGCGTAGTATCAAGCCTAAGACCGATACGTCCAACCGCAGGCCCTAATGCAGGGGACCGTTGGTCGCCTAGCGGGGGGGGCTCTGGGAGGGAAGAGCGTCCAGAGGGAAGCAGCGCTGGAAGTGTGAGCGCCCGGCCGGGTAGGGAAGGGCTGCCCCGCGATCGCGATCGGTGCGATCAGCTGGGCCCAGGAACGGGACGAAGGCGACATAGCGGCCATCGGTAAGCAGTATCGCGTGCATCGTGTAGCTCGGTCTGCGCTTTGTGGTGGTGGGATGGGGGGGTGGGAGGAGTGTGTGCAGCGTAGTGGGTGCGGTGGTGGGTCTTATGGACAAGTCCGTGTTGTGTCTGCGACATGGTGACGTGGTAGATGTTAGAAATTGAGCAAAATGCCGCGGACGCGGTGTGGTGTGGCGTCGTCGTGACGCGGCTCGCGGTGGCTCTCGTGTGCCCCTATGTACGTGGATTTGTCGTCTGGTTCCGCACGGAGTGATGGTGCGGGGACGAGCTGTTCAGCAGCCGGGCGCGACGAAGATGGGTATGGTCATTGGTGAGTCGACGTTCGTCCATACGTTGTTTGTAATGACCAAGGGTAACTGGTGAACGCCGATTGTTCATGACCGTAAATGCGTGGTGGAGGATTGTTGCTTAGTTCGCAAGAGGATTATAGAGGCTCTAGAGGTTGTTAGAATGAATTCGGTAGCAGTGAGACGGACCGCGTACGAGCAATGGGTCTTGCCGCGCGAGGTGTCGAGGCGGGAGCGCAAGACATTTCGGGAATGTACGTGCTCATGTGAGCGGACTCGGATGTACTGGCCGGTAGGAGGATAGAATGCATCATAGCATGGGCTAGCATGGGGGTGGACGAAGACGTAGCAAAGCGGAGGCGCCTAATTTCAGGCGTCTAGATTTTGGGCCGTCAGTCAGATGCCTCAGATGCGCATTGCTTGAACTTGACCACCAAGAGCGAAACCAAATAACGAGCACCTTTCAAACGTACCTTTCGCAAGTGCTGCCCGGGAGGTTCTCATGCTTGAGAGATGCATATATGCGCGCGCAAGTCGGGCATACGCGAAACATGGTGCGAGGATGTCATCCGTGACCATTGGGTTTCAAATCTGACTGTACCCTCCAGATGTCCAGCCCACTGCAGTCAGCCGCCTTCGCAAGGCTGACCCCCAGCCTCTTAGGGCTAAAAGCCCGTGGTCGTACTTGAATGTCCTTGAGCTGCTTCTCCTATCGACACTCCTCGCCTGCACCATTCACCATGGTCCCTGCTCCTCTCGTTCCTGTCCTGACCTTCGGCAAAAGGTCCGCGCAGGAAGACCACGCCGCAGAGCCGCTCGCGCCCTCCAGCACTCCATCGACGCTAACACCACCCGCATCGCCGAGCTGCAGGCTGCCCATGACGCGCTGGAAGAAGACGTTACCGCGAAGCAAGCCGCATACGACGCGCGTCTGCGCGTCTTCAACCAAGAATCAGCCAACCACCGCGCGCGAAAAGACCTGATCCTCGCCAGCCTGCGCGCGGACAAGCAACACTACGACGCGCTGCACGCCTCGGCAGCCAGACGGCAGAGGCACGCAGAGACGCAGATCGCAGAAGCGGAGGCGAAGGTCGCGGCGGCGGCGCAGGAGTCTATAGAGATAGCGATCCTATCCCGCGCACTCGACGCGCACCTCGAGGGCCGCGCGCGCGCAGAACGCCAGCGTCGCCGCGTCGAACGAGTATTTGGCGGCGTGCGTGGGCGCTCTCAGTGCGGAGGGGACGAGGCTCGAGGGGGTGCGCGCGGAGCTGGAAGAAAGCGGGCGAGGAGCGCGAGCGGGCGCTGCGGGTGCGGCTGCGGCGCGCGGAGGCGGATTTAGCTATGTGGTCGCTCCCGAGGCGGAATGCCTAGCGCGGGCTCGATGCCGTGCTCCGCGAGCTCCAGAGCGAGGAGGCTAGGCTCACCAAGCGCCAGGTTGAGCGTAGCAATGAGTTGGCTGAGGTACAGGCCGAGGGCCGGCGGCGTTGTCACGAGGCGGCGGCTGGTGGCGGCTGAGGCGACTCGGGTAGCTGAGGAGCAGGCGAAGGTTCCCTGGAGCGGCTCGCGTTTGTTCAGCTCGGCATACTCCCCTTTTCCGATTCCTCCTCGGCATCGACATCCTCCAGCGCTCTCGACGGCCTTGGGCTTGACGACGTCGACGTGCTTTTTGATGCGTCGTTCGAGGAGGCGCTGTGTCCGGTGGCGTTGCCGACTCTGTGACTCTGCAGGAACGCCGAGTCTCGCATTGCTTCACATGATCATGGTCTCGGACTTGTTTTGTCATGATTACAATTTTGCCAATGGACAGAATATTGGCGAAATATTGCCCGTAAATCTTGGATTTGCGGGAGCCAGCTAAAGTGGGAGGCGGGCAGTGAGACGGCCCGGCGTCGACAGGTCGTGACGCGCGGACTGTCGAGGCAAGGAGCGATGTGTATGTGGCGCGAACTCGGATGTAATGATGGTGATAGAAGTTGGAGTGTATCGTGGCATGGGATGGACAAGGGATGGTCATGGTGAAAGGTTAAGTGTGGACCCCCGTCTGATGCACAGAGCCCCGCGGACGGGTGTGAATCCGTGTATGCGCTGTTTGTGTGTAAACCGTGAAACCGTATCAGATCGGCGCAGAGAGTGATGACTGGTACTGCGATGGCTAGCATGTCTGATTGACCCACAAGAGAGGGAACGAGTTGGGAAGCCGTCTAAAAGCGTCGTTAGGATAGGAGAGGACAGTGGTACGAACCGAACCACGAGTGAGTGGTCCTATGTCACAGGAAAACTATCAGAACTGGGCGCAGATGCTTTCGTGGACATCGAGTTCATGGATTGCGTGGAAGGGTACAGTGTTTCGCGAATTACGGCTGCTATGAGCCCAGTACGAGGATAGAGGTGGCGAAGTAATGCGGATACCCCGTGTATACGCTGTTTTCATGTGGCGTTGGCCAAAAGTCGGTTGTGTACATTGACTATGTCATCCCGATGGTTGATTGCTTTACAAGCGAATGGGAGAAGCCTCTAAAAGCCGTCAGATTGTGGCAGTTATAGGCACATATTACACACCAATGTATACACGGTGTGCGCACTGCCGAGAGCGGCTCTGACATGGTGCCTGATAAATGGGGTTGGAGGGGTCGCCTATGAGAGTTATGAAGGTAGAGCGTGGGTTCTGATGTATGCGAGGTTTCATGCGCAACATTAATGGTGACTGAGATAAACATTGACCGGAGTCCTTGATGCTAAATGACGTTGAGTAGCATGCGTTCGGACACTATTGCTTCGAGCACATGTCCCTATTCTATTAGAGAGAAAATAACCACGTACACCAGCCCGACACCACCACCACAGCTACTGCTGCCCTCTCCGCTGCCGCTCCGCCCGCCCCTCCGCCTCAAGCTCCTGCAGCGCAACCCGCGCCCAGCCAGAGAAACCCACCCGTCTCATACGCCGCACTCAACCTTCGCTCCGCATCTGGCCACGCCCACTCCTACCGATGCCCCGCCCAGCGCAGAGTCGGCCGGCTCGACCTCGTCTTCGCCGAGCGCACGTGCAGCCGCTCCGAGAACCACGGGCATACGCGTGCGCACGATCTCGCGCATGCGTTGGTGCAAACTCCTGCGTCTGTGCACTCTCAGCACTGCTAGTCTCTAGACGTCAGAAATACGAAGACTCACGTCCCGCACGCCCATAGCGCTCTTCACACCCCACCCGACGCCCAACGCACCCGCCGTCACGAGAAGCGTTGGCATACCCAAACGCCTTCGCACCATACACCGCCCCATTGAACTCGTCCACCGGCGCGCGCCCTAGGTGCCGCCGATACCGATGCCGGAGCAGATACCGGAGCGACGACGCGCGGCAGGGGCGCAGGGACGAACCCGCCGACGGACGCGGTGCGACGGGGCGGGGCGGTGAGTGTGCCCTTGAGCGCGTTCGCGCGGTGTCGTTTAAGAAGCACGAGGGGCACGGCGAGTGCTGCGGTTGTTAGTGGTGCGAGCTGTGGTTGCGTTAGCAGTGTGCCGTGCGGCGGGAGTTGTGTGCGTACGAGGGAGATGGGAACACCAGGGCGGTAAGGGGTCGGATTTGGCTTTGGGGAGAATGTTGAGTGTTGGAGGCGTGGTGGGTGTGGTGGGTGCAGTGCTGCTTGCTTGCGGAGGGGGGCATTTTGAGTTGGGAGGTGGTGGTGGGGTATGAGAAGGAAGGCGCGTCGCCGAGCGGCCTGATGCGGCGACGCCACGAAGGCGAAGACAAAAATTTGCCGCCCATATTCCGATGCCGCGTCCTGCGAGCGCGATCACATTGCATATACAAAAAAAAAACACGGTTAGATTTGCTGTAGTGATGTATCCTAGAAATATAATTGGCAGTGCTACAGAGCTATAATACATGAACCCTAGTAATTTTATGCAGATGAATCCATCTGCGTATCGCCTTCACCCTTATCCCACCACCCCTCTGCCGGATCTGGCTCTTCATCGCCTCCTCTTGCACCGCCAAACCCTCCTTCCTCCACTGCGTCTTCTCCCATGCGTCGTATTCATCCCGCGCGTTCGATCCACCGCTCTTGCACGTCTCGGACGTCGCTTCTCGGGCCGCGCACGGCGCCCATCGCGCTCGAGAAAAGCCCGTGTTCATTCGGTCGTTGACTTGGCGGCGCGGCGGGGTTGTCCACTTGCGTCTGGCGGGAGCTGTGCGTTTGCAGGCGGTACGAATAACGCAGCCGTTTGCTTTGTCGATCATGCGCGTGAGGTGTAGCATAGACTCTTTGTCCTGGATGTGTTAAGTGAGCGAAGGAAGGGCTACACACATGGTCACACGTACCTCTACGGCGAGAGTCTCGAACCCCCCCACAAGGCCAAAGTCTTCGATTAGCGAGCATATCGCCATGTTAAGTGCTTTGAACCGAGGTGAGGTGGACGATAGAGCATTCTCGAGGTATGAAAGGTCTTGAACTTCGGTGTAAAAGTCAAGGGTTGAAGTCTACGAAAACTTAGTGCATGCGAATTTTTGCGTCGAGGCCCAGAGGCGGGGGACGCACCTAAGTCGCCATACTGCTTTATGAGAGTCCACCTTGGATAGCACATTCACATGTGGCAGCTCCAGATGCAGCATCGCGCGGAGCGAGAGCATGAGTACCGAGATGAACTTCGACGCGTCCGTCCCTCTATGCGCATCGCACAGATGTACGGCCGCTAGCTAGCACGCGCCGGCCTGTGTCAGTCCTGGGTCAGACCTACAGCGAAGCAAGTCCCACGCACCCTGAATCCCCCGCGCGTGAGCCTGCGCACAATCCTCCGCACACTCTCATGATTCGTGCTGAGCTCGACCTGGCCGGGTAGGTCAAACAGCACATAAGGTCTCATCCCCGAGCGCACGCAGCCGCTCCTCGAGCCAGTCGAAATTCGCCTCGAGGTACTCCATACAGAAACAGCATCGCGCCGTTCGGGCCCGAGCCCGTGCGCGTCCATCGCGGTCCTCTGAGCGTTGACGAGGCCCGCGAGGTCGACCGCGCACGGGTACGGCAGCGCGTCGTTCGCCGGCGCGTCGAGGTTCACGATCGCGAGCGGGCGGCCGAGGGCGGTGAACAGCTGGTGTTTGCCGTAGCAGTATGTCGATTTGTGCCGCTACCCGGGCGCCGCCGCAGACGACCTCGCCGAAGGGCATACGGGTGGTGAGGTGGTGGTGGTGGTGGTGGTTCGGTGGGGGCGAGGAGAGCGGTGCGGCGCTTCCGACGACGCGGCCGCGCGTGCGAGTCAGGTCTTCCGCGTACCACTCGCTGCTTACTCGTCGATCGATTAGCCCCAATGCAAAAAGACGATGTGCGAACTACAACCGTGCCGAATTCAGAGCTTATCATACGTGAGCAGCGCTCAACCATATGGATATGCATGATGATGAAGATGAGGATTTTTGATGGTGACTGTTTCTTGCAATTACCCAGTTAGCAGCTCATGAGCATTGACTATTTTGGCGCATCAAGTCTGTTTATGAGCAACTGGTTGTAGATGACGGCATGGGAGCTGTGACACCGGTTGCATTCAGCAGGGAGACCACTCTCACCGTGGATGAGGAAAATGAGGTGGACAGGTTGTAAATCTTTATCAAAGCTGATCAATGCTCATGCTTTCTGGCTCAGGATTGTCACTGATGATACTGTCATGGGGGCAACACAAATAATGTAGACTATATGAATGATATATTTCCATGGACAGAAGAGCTAGAGGAGTGTTTAAGGACAAGGTTCAAAATACAAAGTTTCCGATTACACTGTCAGCGGGGGTAAGTTGTATAGTTTGGATTAATCTACATAATGATTGTGAGAAGGATTATTAGGTAGCATCTGCAATGCCTCATTGGACAACCAAGAGCATCATATCTATACTCCCACAGTCTGCGCTAATATGCTTATTATCTCAGGCTTAATGAAGTTAATCATTTATTAGGCGGTGGAAAATCTCTGACATATCAACTCTACCCACACGTTATCAAAAGGAATAACAGTGGTTCTCTCCACCACTCATTTCATTAATGGTAAATTCCGCTCTTTTCATTTATTCTAAAATATTTACAAAATTTATATATGTGCCAGGTTGACCAAACAACACAATGGTGGGAAGAACTTGGAGGTATACATTTTGTGCTAGCTTAAAAAACCAGAATATAATTATTTTATTCAGTGCCTGCCAAAGGATGCTGTCATCAGTCAACTAATCGGCCCACTACCATGATCATTGGGCAAAGTATACCATGAGCTGGAAACATGCTCATTGATGGCCCTAATTCACAGATCCAACTTTCAAACTATTATATTTGGCAGTAAGAAAACATCCCACTTTATTATTTTCCTTACCAACATTACATATATAGCCTGAAATGTTGTTCTCCACAACAAGCAACATATTTGAGAAATTGGTACTGCTAGCTCAAACAAGGCTTATTATGGTGAGTGCTTAGAGTTAAATTAAATATATCGTTATTTTTTTAAATACATATATAGCAAGATTTGTTCTTGACGAAGCACATAATATAATAGAAATAGTCACAGTCATTTAGGTAATTACTTTTCTTCATCAGTGGAATAACTTTCTAATTTTTGCTTATATAGAAAAATCATGCCAATTGGCTTGAAGTAAGTTTATTTATTTAAATCAAGGATATCTCTTACTCTATTTAGACTTTATGATACAATATGACAAGTTGCACACACATTCCTTTCACACTGCAACTACAGCTACCCAACACTGATATGCCTCCTGAAAAGCATTAGCTCTTCAAATTTAAAAGCTACGCAGATTTTTTAACGGTGAAGGTAAAGTTTATAAGCTTGAAATTATAAGTCCAATTTTGGTCTGATTCATGCTTTTAGCTGCTATTTCAAAAAGTAATTTTTTTTACTTATAAATAGGTAATAAGGCTAATATAATTACAGCTCATTTGCAAAATGCTGCATTATTTTTCAATGCCCCTTTATATAGAAAAAATCTTTCTTTCAATGGTGGCATTAAAATTATCATCTAAACATGTGCTCAGCAAATATTGTTACATTTATACTGCAAAAGCATACCAAAACATACTGGCATTATCTTTTGTCACAGCGTCAAAGTTAGCGCAAACACTTTGTTTTATTAAATTTATATTAACTTAAAAGCTTCTAGGACACAGAAATCTATTGCATCGAAGGCTTGTGTGTAGCTTTGAGTGCCAGTAGAATTCAAAACTGCTTTCTATCATTCCAAAATTGGACAATAGGAGAAAAACTACAAATTATTGGAGTAAGTGGAAAAAGCATGAAATTCAAGTCATTTGTACAGTTTACTGAACACTTCGTGGCTACGTAAAATTTTTGAGCTTACTCACTTTGATAAAAATTATTGACACTAGCATTCATTACAGCTTTGGTTTAGGTATTCAGTAAAAAGTAATGTTATTACTTTTGGCACTAATCCATTATACAGTAAGCTTTAATAACTATATATATATGTTTTTACTAATGCTTAGTAATATTTTCAGATACCTGTGAGATATTAGCTCATGCTTTTGATATTGATAGATATTGCCTGGATTATCGATCAGGAACGCCTTGACTACTTACTATCCAGAAGCTGGTAGAGGTGTGCCACGGAGTGGACACACCAACAAGATTGTCGGATGAGTTTTATTAAAACCCCACATGATTTCACTTCAATCTCTGGTGGGTTGGGTGCTTCCCAAACAAAATGGTACTGCTCAATGTGAGTTGTTGATACTTATTATCAAAATTCCACCGGCTTAGTCACTTAAGTATAAGCGACCAAGGCCAAACATATTGTCATGATCGGATAAAGTTTAGAAATACTTTATGTTTGCACAGTAAGCATATGATCCTCATATTTTTATATATGCTAAACCTTTTTAGACACTTTAGGTGCAAACACCTCACACTTTATGGAAGAGTAATGATGAAGATCCGACATTTACCTTGTGGCTTATTTGATAACTGCATTTATAACTCTCTCCAGCCCGAAAACCTGCACATTGGTGGCCTGGTAGCTTCTCCACGTGATCCAAGAAAATCATATCAATGCCATGGCAGGAGTTCCATTCTCAGCCGACACTCGACAACAGTCAAACCCACTGGACAGATTGTCTACCACACATACAGTAGTGCAGGGCCCACAAATACGACATTAAGAAGACATTAATTATCGAAGAGTAATCGCCAGCCTTATCAACTGCGTATAATCCATCAATATTCAGTAGTGGCCCTCTTTTGTAAGCTTGGTGACGGATTATTTAATAATTGGTTATCGTAACTGCCAATTAATAATAGGAGCATGGCCTGGCTATGTGTAGGCTACTTGTAGTGGTTAAAACACTATTTACTTGAAGGACCACTATCCCTACACTATGTATGATAATCAGAAACATACTTCTAGCTCTTGGTACCTAAAGAGAAGACAACTCAACCTACACACCCCAACTAAGGATGATGGATTGGATGCGATAGGTAGAAGTTTGATAAAGTAGAGGCTTTCTTTTTGAAGGAGAAGGGAGAGGATAAAATACAAAGGTGTCAACAGTTACAATGCTGTGGGGATGGTACTCAGAAAGAGACACATATAATGAAGATAGCATTCGAGAGTCAAACGATAGTGGTTTAGAACAAAAGGAGATGTTTAAGCCATAGATAAAGACTGACACGCATCAATGTTTAGGTATTAAATAGAAGATTTCAAGAATATTTAGAGACTTGAAATTAGTAATCTTGACTGCAAAGAAGAATCGAGCATCGACATATGCGTCAAAGTTCAAACATCACCTCATGAGAGTTTTCAACTCAAGAATTTGAAACAGGAAGAATTTAGCTATTAGACCACCATACACCTGATGATACATGTGAATGCATTGACAAGAGTGCAATACTATGTCGAACAGCAGCCATGCCTTTTTACTAGTAATCTGACATCTGCTAGGACGAAACACTGTTCACATGATGAAAAGCTTTACAGGTGAAGTGCCACTGGGTCCCCATCACACCCACATGGCGTCGCCTAACGCTAGGCTGCGCGCGGGCTTCGTTACCTAGCTCCCTTCATGGCTTAGAGCCCATAAAAAATCGGGGCGCGAAGCCCACAGGAAGGGGACACCCCAGAAGTGTATATTCATATTAGTAGAGAGCCTGGGCCCGGAGCCGCCGGGATGACCCGGGCGAGGAATGGGTGAGTGGGGACTCTGCGATGCCAGATCAGCATGCAGATTGTGAGGAGCTGATCTTGAGAGCCCGCGTGGACGTAGGTCTCGTCGAGCTGGTGTACCGAGGTCGCCGAGGACGTTGTTGTGACGCCGAGGAAGCTGTCGGCGGAGGCCGTCATCGATATCGGGCTCAGTAAGGAACTCGACCGCGCCGAGGTCCTGCCCATGGACTAGATGTAGTGACATATGCTCTCTTTGTCGGGGTCGGAGTTAGAAGAGGTCGGACCAATGGACATGGAGCGAAGAAGGCGGGGGAAGTGCCGAACGCGTCTTCGCACTTTCCCGAAGCTGCGACCGACCGTCCTCTGCCACCTGCATCAACTATCATCCGGCAGCCGCACGAGGATCATGGAGCTACAGCTGAATGGTTGGCGTGGGCGGGAGAGATCTTGGTTGTCTTCTCCAGGTATCGCCGCGGCGGTGAGGGTACGTACGTCTGAACCGTCATCGACCGGCTGAGGAGGATTACGGGACGCGATTCGCGGAACGCTCGTCGTAAGGGGTGGCGGTGGCGTAGGTGCGCTCCAGAGCGGTGAATGATTACGAGAAGGTTTCCGCGTCCTGGACAATGGCATAACTAGGTGGTAGCACTTCAGCCGAATCGTAGTGCTCCCGACGTGGGAGCCTCACATGAACGCTTTATAGCGCTATGGGCCCTCCTTCGTTCTATCTTGTTCTTACTCTTCTCCGTGACGGCGTTATGCTCGTGCCATGATTGCCGCGTTCCTCGTTTGTGCTCCCCCTTGGCAGTCATAAGCTTCAGCCAACCTTGAATAAGAGAAAAGCGGCTAAGCGACGTCCCACAGGTTTTCCTCTCAACTGGATTTGCCGTGGCCGCACTCTCACAACTCCCAGCTCAGCCCATCCAGGTCCGTGAACTCCGTCTGCACGCTCTCGGAAGGTCTTGCGCAGTAGATAGCAGCGTACTGAGCGGGTGTCATGGCGAGGTCTCGAAGATCTTCCGCTATTCCTGCTCCCGTCTAGTGTTCTAGCTGTCTGACGCGCTCACGTCGCAGCTTGAACTTTCAGCTCTCGCCTTGCATGCTGACATGGTGGGTCTGCAAGACAATGGCGGAGATTCGTGGAGAGGATGAGGGGATAGAATAGGGGCTTGCTTCGATCAACGATAATGCTCAGTGCAGCTGCTATGAAGTCGTTTAAACGATGTCACGGCCACCTGGCTCGAGTACAAGTACGGCGAAGAAGTAAGACCGCGAAGAACGGATACCTGGCTTATTCTAAGCTCTTGTGCGGCTAGCCATTTGTCGTGTGCCTCTGCACGCTGGAAGAGCCAGAGGCAGAGGCTGACAAGTACAACGAACACGTCGCAGTGCTGGTTTCTAAATGCTTATTTGTTTTAATACCAGCCACTGGCCATGGTATCGGGTCAATTTGAACTGTTCTTATATACCTTTTGTAGTTCACGCCGACATAAGCACCGAGCCATCGACCTGCATCGTCGTGAGGACCCGTGGATGTACGAAACCAATTTAGCATGCGATGGACGGGGGACAAGGTCTGTGCCAGTATAGGCGCCCGTGGTGCTCGCAGAAGAGTTCGCGCCTACTGTCGCATGCAATTAGAGACACTCGAACAGTATGCCTTCGTTACAGAAGCTCAGAAGTGCCCAGTGCATGTCACTTCGCACTCAGTCATATTTGTTAAGATCGTACTAAAAGGAGTTCCATACAATTCTACCTCGAGTCCAGACTCTACGCGTGAACATTTGCTACAAGTGCAGTATATACGGGTACGAAGACGCTTTTGGTGCCGTAGGCAATCGCATGCATACGACGGACGGAGAGCTTACAGCCGCATGATGAGCTGCTTGACGCCAGCCATCCACATGCCGATGTCCGTCCGTCAAGGAACCTGTCCTGAGTAGTTCGATGTGGATCGCCAGAGCGGACTCGCGGTCCCGTGCCTTCCATGGCTGACACAGGAAATCAACCCACAGTTCGCAAGGTTAGTTCTAAAACCACTCACCGCGTGTCAAAACAAGAAGCTGGTCGCAAACACCCTTCGACAGCGTCTCGCAGTTGAGAGCGTCGAAGAGAGGGTTGATGCGGCGCTCCAAGTCATCGGCGAGACGCTTTTGCTGGGGCTGCGAGCGAAAGGTCAGGAGGTGTGACGGTGCCCAAATATAGCTTTACTGACCGGCGTCGTCTGCTTGACAATATCGAGCTGTTGCGAGATCACGACAAAGACCGGCTTCAGGTGCTCAGGGATGTGACTCCGGTCACCAGGCGCTATTGAGGTGTCATCAGCAGGCCGTCAAAACACCTCATAGCGAGGACGTACGATATTTGGGGCTGAGGAGGTCCGGGCTTCGCTCTAGGAGGGGTGGAGCAGACGGCGTCGCTTGGCCTGGACCAGGAGGCGGGGCCATAGGAGGCAGCGGCCCTGCGCCTGGTGGGCCCTGCGTGGGGCGGCGGCGCGAATCCTTGTTGCGGTGGAGGCGCGAATCCTCCCTGCGGCGGTGGTGGGGCGAACGACTGAGACGCCTGGTGGTGGGCGCATACGGGCCTGACTGGGGATGGCGGTGCGGCGTGGCCCTAGCAAAGGCCGGAGACGGCGTGCCGCGCATGGGGGGTGGACCGGGAGGGAGGTGCGTGGGTGCCAGCGGGGAGTCTGCTGAGGGACGTGGCCGCGCGTGGTGGAGGTGCGGCGAACTGTCCCTGGGGTGGAGGCCCACGAGCAAGACCAGGGCCTTGTGGGGGGAGACATCATTCTCAGACGGTGGAGGCTGCATCATCCCTTGGTGCCCTGGCGGTCCTCCTTGAGGAGGATACTGGCCTGGCCCAGGCGGTGGTGGTAGACGTGCCCTTGCGGTGGTGGCGGAGCTCGTTGTTGTACACTACCCGGGACGCGGGGGAGGGGGCAAAGACTGGCGGAGGCTGACCATGAGCGGGAGGCGTCGACGGGGCGCACGATGCTCGGCGAAGGCGCGTTGGGGAACGGAGACATAATCGCCGAAGGCTTGCTTGCGCTGTGGCGTTTTGACGTTCGCGGGAGTGCGCCCGTGCAGAGACATGAGCTGGTGCGTCATTCCATCCTCCGTTGTCTCGCTTGATGGCGGGCCCTTTGGGAGGAGGCGCCAAAGGTGCGTGACGGAGTGAGTGTGCCACGAGGAGGTGGTTGAGAATGCTGCAGCTGGCTGTCATGTTGCTGTTGCCCGTATGGCCCCAAGAGCGTACCCCGCAGGTGCTGGAGGTTGCATAGCCGGACTGAGAGACTGGGGGTACCGTGGAGCAGAAGGCGCAGAAAGGCGCGCAGATAGGTATTCGAACTGGGGCGGCTCCATAAGACTGGCTCGCTCCGTAAGGGGCATACGTAGAGGGAGGTTGCGCAGGTGCTTGAGGGGCGCCGAATGACGGTTGCTGTTGCTGAGCCGGAGCACCGTACGGGTTTCCGTAACCGTAAAACGATGAGCTTGCAGGGGCCGGGGCTGATTTGGCAGGAAAGGGTGGTAGGGGCGGACAGAGATGAGGTCCTGGCTGGGCGTACTGCACTGGATACCCGCAGCCAATCTGGAGTCGTTTGCGTCCTTCGGAGAAGTCGAGATGGCTGCCCGGCGCGCCGTGGTAGCCCGAAGGAGTAAGCTTGAGGCATGAGACTGCTTATCTTGGACCAGGCACCTTGAGTGGCTAGAAGATCCGCGTACTCCGAAGTTTACAACGTTAACCTATCATACAGAGCGGAAAGCTTATTTACGAGCGTGCTTCTTCCTGTTCTGGGACTGCCTCCCTGGACGAGATCGCTGTCTTCAACTGGATCGCCTTACGGAATACAGTCACCTTCTCAATGAACAGCATCTTTGCAATGCGGACGCGTGAACGGTGTAACGCGAACCATGGAGGCTTTCCTTCTGTTCCAACAAGCTATACTTCTTCTTCGCCACTAAGGCTCCTCGATACAGATGTTGACGAGCCTCTCAAGTCCGGCCTGCAGAGCCAAGTACGTCAGCGTCGCGTTCTTTCGGAACTCCAAAGCCCTTTACTCCGCAGTCTCAGGTGTCGCGGAGCCTTTAGCACGAGGGCTGGACTGGAACTACAAGGCGTTGACCAGCTGTTCTGCACAAATTTGCAAAGTCATCTTGGCTGCTGCAGAAGGTGCCTATAAGATACACGAAATTGATCTCCATGCCACTACCTGCAAATCCGCGTTCTGCACGATGTCCCCTTCGAGGTCGTCCGTGACAAATCGACTGGAAGAGACGGATACTACGAGTTACGGAAGCTCGGTAGTCCGGACGCCTCGAATAACAAGTATAGGCTTTCTGTGTCTTCTGGGAGCAGCGCCATCGGCAGGACCGCCCCTCTGACAGCAAGAAGAATTGCGTCGGCATAGCGCTCGCGCGAGAGACACAAGGAAACTGCACTCTCGAAGTCACCCAAGCACGAGGGCCTTTGGTCACGAGACGGTCAGTTTCGGACCTCCGTCGTTGGGGTAGATGCGGAAGGTGTTGTTCTCCTGAGTGCATCGGACGCAAACCAGAGGAGGGGCGAGAGCCGATAGTAGCTAGCCACCGAAAGAGTTCGAGGGGAGGCATAGTTATGATGTGGGATTCTCAATATGAGGTTCTTCGTCCCCTCGAGAGGTTTTGACGATGCTTGCCAAAAAGAAATCGGCCCGCTGCGTCGGTTTGAGGAGTGTCTGCCCGCAATATTCGTCGCCACAAAACAAGCTAGGAGCGGTACAGTGGTGGGGACTCGCCATCAGCGTCGGGTGGGTCGCATCCGACGCAGACCACTTCTCAGCGAGCATCGGTGCTAAACTATCTTAGGGATTGAGGGCGTTAGTTCTACTGCTAGCTAATGCAAGCTGTTTTGGGTCAAACTTCTATTCTTCAGTCCGTCCGGGATTGTTAATCACACCTCGCGCTCGGGCCGTGCAACCAAAACGCGTATTAACCGGGAACTTGGCTTCCCTGGACAACTTGCAATTGTTCCGTCTCACCTCAGTCACGTCCCAAGGTCGGTCAGTCTCAGCACGGGGAAAAATTCTCCACTCCCTACTGAGCGTGGCGGAATAGCCTTGAGTTTTTCAACAGCCCTCCCATCGACGCGAGTGTTGCGACCCCACCACTACCGAACCAATGGCCCCCACTGCCGCTTTGTCGTGAGAACGCCAAGGGCAAGGGTGGTAATGATGACTCATCCGCGCGGGAGTTGGCCTTTGAAGATGGGACACTCTGAGACAAAGCGCCTTGCCAGTTTCCGGCCGAGCTTTCTCGTCTTGCTCCTCTGCACCCCCTTTTCTCTTTCGGCGAGAGGAGAGGCATCGAAGAGTGATCCGACTCGATAGCTTTCTGCAGCTTCGCAGCGCGTTTGGGTGATCGTATGAGCTTCAGTCGTGGGCACAGTTCTGAGAAGTGAACCGAAGCGCTTTGATGTTTGCCCGGTAGCAGCAGGTAGTGTTTCGAAACAGTGACCAAAAACTTGCCTGCCCGATAGCCGACAAGAAGAAGGATACGGTGGCGTCCTCACAGCCACGTTGGGGGGGGTTGCTTGAGGGACAACGTTGTGCTTGGTGTAGGCCCTCGATTTAAGCCTGGCACTGTCAAACACATCCGAATGCACATCACCCACAACAGCGGGAGGTGGGGGCTGGAGCCTCACCACTGGGTTTCGTTCGTCGATTGGATGGAACGTGAATTAACGTGTATGTAGATTTCTCGTGGTCCTACGTTACACAAAATATACAGGGCTGGGTGTGCCGCGAAAAGATCTGAGATTACGTGGGACAATCCAGTCGATTGACTTAGAATTGCCCAGGGTTAATCCTAGCCGAAAAGGAAAGCTACAAATGTATTAAGCACTCCGGGGCCTGGTGGTGCTCAATTGTGTTCCTCGCTATACATAGCTTTTATATGGGGACCCATGAAAAACGTTATGATATTTCTAAACACTCATCGCCCAATTATGGGTCACGGAAGTCTTGGGGGGGGGTTCCCAGCACAAAGCGCGATTATCCTTGCCGCAGGACAGTAATAAATCTGCGTCTTGCTTGCACACATGAGAGAGAACAAAACGCCCTTCTCATGGCCAGTCAAAATCTACCAGTGATGTCAGCAATAACTCCCCCACACGGCGCTAGACACTACACACCGTCTCCGGCGCGCGGCATTGGCGAAGATCCCAAAAACCATGATAACGGGCGACGTGTGTCGTCCCGTCACACGATGTCACCAACGCGTCGGGGCCTACCCATTCGATGAGTATGCGCGTCTTTAATCGGAGAAAAGAGAATGCCTCACGTTGTCCGGATGCCAGGGAGCAACAGATCGCTCATTCCGCGTCTCCCTCCAACCGTCGAGGCTGCACCAAAGCCCTTGCAAGCCGGCCTGCTAGTTTGTCCCAACGCACCGGCCGCCCAATACGCCAAAGCATAAAGCGCACCTCGCGCTTTGCCTCTGAGATCCCACACCACGGTATATCCGGTACTGCTCGAAGCAGCAAGCGCATATTGAACGTGATAGATTCCAGGCTAATGACGTGATCTCATCCAACTTAGTGCTTCGCGTTACCGGGCGAGTAGGTTTACTGGGATCCTTCAAACATCCCAATGTATATCTGCAGAGTATTAGTATTTGACCCCGGAGGTGTCCCTAATCGTACATACCTCTCCGTTGACCGCGCCAGACGCGAAGAAGGTTTGGATCCATGAATGGGGTTGAAGTGTCCAATCCTCGCACAAGGACCGGACCTGTATGGGTCTTGTTGCGCAAGACCAAAGACGTCGGACAACAATAACTGCAATGAACAGTTGGCAATATTTCACACCAAAATCGACAGAGGGGCGATCCATACTCTGGCCTTGGGCTAGGATCTTAGAAGGATCCCTAGATGTCCAATTCTCACGTTCTCCATACCCGCTACGAGCACTTGCCTCGGTCGCGTCCGCCGTCGGTGTATCCCCCAGGCTAGCCGGTTGAATCTTGAGCTCGTCGTAATAGATTGCTTTCGCACCAGCCTGTCCTTCGCCCCCACAGTTCATACTCGTTCTTGTCCAGGAAGTCAGGCTCCCATATCTCGAGTTGTCCGTTGTTAGCTGATCTAACGATTCGACTCAAGTGCGCCTGCAACAGTACCGGTGGCGAGGAGAGGTAGCGACGGCAGCGGCGACCATGCGAAGGTCGACGTCCGGCGTATCTCCTTCAGTTTCATAGTCAGAGGATGTCGTCAAGTGGAAAGTAAAGAGGTGTGCACTGCTACGCTCGTCATACGTGTGTCGAGGGGCTAGACGCTCAGGGTTGTGATCATTGTAGGGCGTGCGAAGATCCCACGGTCTGGGCTCTTGGTGAAAGTAAGCTCATACAGTGACCGGTAAGAAACGCTGCTTACTCCTCGCAACAAGGATAGAAACGCGCCTCCGCGTGTGGGTCAACTCCGCGTCTTCTGCTTCTGACCTTCATCTGTGCTCTACTATTCGGTGGACTTGGTCTATCAGACTGGAACATCCAACCTCTTGGCTTGATATCGTGCTCAGCTGACTGGAAATACCTTTCATAGGTCACAAAAGCTGAGAATCATGCAGGCTCTTCGCCATGAGATTCTGCCGCCCAGCGGTGGTCGAATTTGCCGCATGTTTGAGACTTACACCCGCCACGGTAGCCGGTAGTCCCACCAGCAGTCAAACAGTCGGCCAAGCCCTTTTCAACGTCGTCGTGGCGCGGTCCAACTACTTGCGAATCTTTGAAGTACGCGAGGAGCCTCAGCCTATCTCGAATGCAAAAGATGATGAACGCGAGAGGAGAGCGAGCGTTCGCAAGGGTACGGAGGCCGTTGAAGGAGAGGTTGCTATGGACGCGTCTGGAGAGGGCTTTGTCAACATGGGTGCAGTCAAGGTGAATTGTGCGACTATCTACTACTACTTCATACCAGTGTCATTGTTTTACAACATCAATGATATTCACGTTTACCATCATACCGTGCGAGTGTAAGCTCTTTACAGTGCATATACTGACCATATTCTTGCCCTCAGTCTACCGGCCAAAATGGTCCTGGAACTCCTCCGACAATCAAGCGTTTCTATTTTGTACGAGAACATCGCCTGCATGGCACTGTTACTGGGATGGAACCTATTCGTATAGTAAGCTCTCAAGAAGACGGTCTCGACAGATTACTTGTGTCATTCAAAGACGCCAAGGTTTGCACCTACCCTTCGGTTTACTCGTATACTGATCAGGACGGTGTCTAGGTTGCGTTATTGGAGTGGTCGGACGCTACTCATGACCTCCTAACGGTGTCCATTCATACTTACGAGCGAGCTCCACAAATGGCGAGCCTTATTTTCCCAAGCTCTCGGGTTTGAAAGGCGCTGACAGCGTCGCGTAGATGACTCTCGACGCTCCCCTATTCCGTTCAGACCTGCGAACGGACCCGCTGTCACGATGCGCTGCTCTTCGACTTCCCAAGGATTCTGTGGCCATACTACCGTTCTATCAGTCTCAAGCAGAGCTGGATATCATGGAGCAAGAGACACAAAACGAGGCAAGTACTGCATGGACCTCAAAGCATTTGGTGCAAACGCTCACAGGCGGCAAAAGAGACGTTCCCTACTCACCTAGTTTCATTCTCGATTTGACCAAGGATGTGGATGAGCGCATTAAACATGTTATCGACTTCGCCTTTTTGCCCGGCTTCAATCCAATAGCCCCCACCCTCGCTGTGCTATTCCAGCAGACACAGACGTGGACGAGGTGAGCTGTGTCATCCACAACAATATTGTCAATGTATTTAAATCCTATTTCAGGTCGACTGAAGGAACATAAAGACACGATTGGTCTCGTCATCTTCACCTTGGACCTTGTGACCCGTAACTGTCCAGTGCTCACCGCAGTGGAAGGTTTGCCATACGACTGTCTCTCGTTGGTTCCTTGTGGACCCACCCTTGGAGGTGTTATAATCATTTCAGCGAATGCTCTCATTCATGTCGCTCAAACGTCGCGACGAGTCATCCTACCTGTTAATGGATGGCACACGCGCATATCAGATCAGTCGCTGCCGCAGCTATCGGACGAGGAGAAGCAAAGGTGTCTGAAGTTGGAGGGGTCATATGCTGTCTTTGTGAATGAGAAGACCCTGTTCGTGCTCCTCAATGATGGCACGGTATACCCAGTGGAAGTACACGCGGACGGTCGGACGGTATCGAAGCTGACCATGGGTAATGCGGTTGCAAAAAACGACCATACCTTCGATGGTCAGGAGTGGTATCGGACGAACACCTCTTCATTGGTAGTTCGGTTTGGGCCATCGGTTCTGCTCAAGGCCGCTCGGGTAGAGGAAGAAATCCCAGACGAGGAACGTCGACATGTTAGCTCCTGCAGCAACTGTGGTCGATCAAAATGACGGGATGGATTTGGACGACGACGATGGTACGTGACCAAGCTCGTCTTTCCGATCGGTGTCTTACATACTAGAAAACAAGATCTGTATGGCACATCTAAGGCGGACGGACGAGCCCACAGAAGGAGCCACCGCCGGCGCTGGCACGTCGGCTGAGGAAGCGCACCGTAGTGCACCTGTCGTTGTGCGACTCAATACCCGGGCGTACGGGCCAATATCTGACATTGGCCTTCTCCCTACTGGCGCGAGTAGGAGTTACGTTTGAAACCATGCATGTATGCTGTGTTAAGGTTTACCTGACTTGGATACTCACAGGATCGTCCGGTCGCGGAGCTTGTCGCCGGGCCACAGGCTCAGGCAGTCTGGGTGGCTTCACGCTGTTTCCAGGTGAGGACTACTGTTTTTGAATAGACGGTCCATCGTGTTAAACGCTGCCCTCAGCGTGATCTGCCTTCGCGTGTTGAAGCGGAGCGAAAAACTCCAGCCGCGGATCGGTAAAGGCGGACACGGGGAATGTGGGGTCGCGTTCTTAGGCCTGGCTGTAGCCTCAGGCCGTCAAAGTGGGTGGCACACGGTTACGAGCGGTCGTCTAACCCACACGTCAGCGGTGGTGGGAACGACGCTGTGATCATTAGCACGGAAATGCGCAATCCGTCGCCCGGTTTATCGAGGGTAACGGTGTTTTACAGTGCTGTGTCTTCGAGGTTCAGGGTGGGGCCGTTTACCGTCATCGTTTGCGCAGATCGCTTCTCGGTCTCCGAAAAGTCGATTATTCAGAGAGATCACCACTAGAGTTGCCCTGGCACCAACCATTGGTAGCGGCTCCTTTCTTTGCCCAAGGCACGGCCATTTCTTCATGTTATGTCCTAATGCAATTCGAGTTCTGGAGCCAGGTATGTGATACATAGGTCTGGCCAGGCTTTCCCTCCCCCTGATTCATTGTACTATGGATGGCACGGAGCGACAAATCATTAAGGATCTAGATGGCAGCGTACCGCGTCCTCAAAGAGCAAGTACTGTAGTAGTTGTGTGATCCCATTCATCATGGTCATTAGGGAAGACGACTCGCTGGTTTATTCATTCGGGGAGCCTGAGCGCGGTAAGATAAGACGAAAGGGGACATGTCCCCCATGGGAGAGAAGGTGAGGTGGCGGATGATAATCATTCATTTCCGAAATTCCATGACTAACGTGCGTGGGTGCCAGACTTCCAACATATACGGCGGGGTGCTTCTTCACCGACACGACTGGGATCTTCAGCGCAAGGGTCACGCCGGGCCGCCGCTGCAGTGACAAGAATGTGACGTCAACACTGCAAGAATGTCATGAACGCTGGCGTCAAAACGCAATGGTTGCTTCTTGTTGTGGCCGTCCACAAGGCGTGCTCGGCAGGTTTGCATCACCGCCATATACTGCAAACCTCTACCGTGCCGCTCAAAACGTGATTTCGTCAGATCTGGACTTTGCCGAAGCTTGCCCTCGTGTTTTTCGACGTCGTTGAGGGGATCTGCACTGGAAAATGTACTTGTGGACACAGGTGACGCACCCGCTCTGTCTCCTACCCCAGGATCCCCCGCGCAAGCCACAAGAACTCGACGTCGAATCAGATTCTGATCTCTCCGCTGGGTGAGTCCAACACCCAAACCATACCTACTGGTGAGTCCCCCCCCCCCCCCCCCCCCCCCTTCGGAAAATCCTCGTCGAACGCCATTTGTGACTCACGCTAAATGTATCGGAAAGGTGTTTCTGCGATGCGGTCTGTTCGCAATCTACGAAGCCCTATCCTGCACCCGCATCCATTGAACCGCCGCCACCCCACACGTTCATCTACCCTATTCGTCAAATTTGTCAAGGTCGTCACCCGCGCCTTTGACATCCAACAATCGGAGGAAGTTCGAGAAGTCGGGTTCTTGGCGAGCAGAAGCGTATCTCGAGGCAGCTCATACCATCGTCACTTCAACCTGCACCAGCGGCGTGACCTTCTCTGTAGTCTTCTTCCCACTGGCGATCGGCCCTTGCTGGATCCATGTCAACCGACGCAGGGCGGAGTCCAAAATTCTTGCCCTCCGGCCACTCGTGTGTCCACTGCTTTTCACCGCACTGTTCGTTGTGGGAGTGCCAAGAAGCGACTTCCTCCTGTACCTATGAGGATGTGGCGTGTGCCCGCCCTCGGGCCGGTACCGTCCTCACTGTGTGATGGATTTCTAAATTCCGAGAATGAAGCATAGGGCCTTTCGTTGATTGAATGGATCCCAGAGATTCAGTTTGAAGGCCCATCCCTACCTTTCACAGATCAGTTCCGAAATCTGCGAAGGCCGGATGCACACCGGCGTGTTTGGATCTATATTGACCAACGACATCCTACTCGTAGCAGCCTCCTCTCAATACTCTACTTTTCACGTCCTTTACGACGAGGATCGCAAAGTCGTTTGGGAGCGGTGGAGGGGTAAGTGCCCTTTGGTATCGAAACTCATGCGCCTGCTGACCACTAGGAAAGAATCCTCGGCTTCTCCCTTCCGGTGTGTGAAAACTCCACATTGGAAGTTTTAATCTCTCCCGGAAAGGTTGGACCACCACTGAGAACTGGTTATGGACAGCATCATTACTGGTGCACTGCCTGCTGAGACTAATTGAGTTGCATAGCTACGAATTTTGCCGCAGAAAGAGTTCGTGACCTGTGTAGAGTGCGTCTACGCTGGAAACTCTGAGTTACGGAAACCGAGGACGGAAAGACTTTATAGCCGTGAGCACGAACGATTCAAGTCGCGGAAGACGACTTGGCTGTGAAAGGGAGCGCGTTTGGTGTCTTCCATCTCTTAATCATACGCCACCGTGTCTAAGATTTCTCCTACAGGTATACGTTCTTCGAAGTCGTACGGAAGTTGTTCCGTACCTGACCACATAAGGGTCCCAAGCGATAGGTTCAGACTGAATATGAATTTGCCGGCGGAACGTGTAGGCCGAGCGGTTCCCTGTCACCCCGGCGCTCTGTGGTCATGGACAACTACCTCGGTGTCATCCATGGGCATAAAGTTACAGCCCGAGAAGTCGCCCTGTTGAGCGATCGTCTGCATTTCCCTTGGTAGATTCTTCGTCATGCGCGTTTGGATTTAGACGAGCTCGGCTTGTTGGGGTAGCTTTCCCCTGATGTCCCCCAGTGTATATGTGACATCGTCTTACGGTGCCGTCCAAGTAACACTTCTCGTCCAATTGCGCGATGCGCTGAAAGGAGTCTTGGCTTGTGGCGGCTTTCCAGGTGAGTGAAAAGTGTTATGATGCCGCACCACGCTCTCCAACTGGTGGCTGTTTATGCTACAGGAGGATCCATACAAGCTGGTCGTATTGGCCAAAGATTACTACCACCGTCTCGGTCACTTGCGCGGACCTTTTTCTTCGCGGTGATGGAACGAGCGTCTGTCGTGTCTTGTGATGAGGGCGGTGTCCCTTGCCTGCTGAACACATTGAGTATGATCCTCATGGGCGAGGCGGTAAAATCTTGCCTGCTTTTTGCAATCTAAACCCGGATATTCCAGATCCCGAATCGAGGCATGGCCAAAGACTACTATGGCCGCACTGAGTTCGATGCGCACACGGAGTACCGCACTTCCTGCATCATTTGCACGCAGGGGAAAGGGAGTGGAACGCGGAAATGACCCCAGGCCAAGTTAAATCTGCGGTATGTCTGTGTGTTAGCCTGTCAAGCGTGTTCTCAAACCTATCCCCCTTAGGCATGGTAGACGGCTCGCTAGCGTCGCTTACCTACGTGGATGAAGACGTGGTCCCAGAGACTTCATTCTGTTTACAAGGACAATTGACCCGGAATGTGCAACACGTAGCGGGGCTAAATCCAAAGGCGTTTCCGGTATGGGGGCATTCACGCTATTTCCCAACACGACTTCCTGCTGACGGGTTACGTCTAGCGTCGTCCATAACGATCACGTCTCTAGACCGCTAGCCAGAGGAAATCTTAGATTGGAAACCTGCTTTCCGCATTTGAAGACCTGCCTGTACCGCGACAGGTCGAAATGACCCGCCAGATCGCAACGGAACGAACGACGGTGCTGAAAGATTGGCTGGACTTGGGAGGCGCTTGGTAAGATCGCTCGTGTATTAGCATGCGATATGCCTGTGCTACCTCGTTTTACATCGTATTATAAACACTTCGTTTACAATAGCACACAAAATTTCAAGTTTATTACGGGCATACTGTAACACTAACTGGCGGTTGCCTCACGCATACTCACCACAAACACGACGCCTGCCATTTTTGGAAGACGATCAAATTGATGGCACGCCACCATTAGGCTCACCGATTCAAACATCGTGCTAAACATACCCTTGTCGCACGCTTTGCAACGGTCAGGGTTCGAGGGGCATGCAGGCAGAGCGTACCCCGCATGCCTGAAAGAAGGTTCTCGCATCGCTCAGAACCGTTTTAATTTCAGCGGTTGCGCCCGCACCGGGTAGCCTACCTCAACATTGGCTCAACTTTCACTACTTGATCGTCCTTGCCTAGATTTGTCGCAGTCTAGCGTGGTGCGACCGTTCTGCGTATGGTGACTTTCATTCCTCACGCTTTTCATCAGAGTCCCAGCCTCTACGTCAGCAAGTCAGATGGTCGCTGACCATGGCCCGTGATGGCTGCTCAACGTGTATTGCCTCCTGGCCTATGGAAGTTGCGGGCAGAGGTGTCCCCAATTCACCCGGAAATGCCTTGCGTAAGGCTAGGACAGTTCGGGTTCTTCTTACCTGATGCAGCAACTCGTGCGAGAAGCATGCAGCCCACACCGCCACGTCTCCCAGCCTTGGAGTATAAGGAGAAACGCATGTCGCGTCTCCTACGTCGCACCCCGTCCGTCACTTCCGTGACAATTGCCCACTATGCCTCTGGCCAACCTCCTCACCGACGTCAACCATCCACACGCAACGGCGACAAGGTCAGTTCAATATTGTTGCTCTCACATTCAACCTGACCCCTTCAGTACCTCGTGGATAGACCTCGGGGGGGCTGTTCGATACACCGTCTTCAACGACTCATATCGACAACCCAGCCTACAGCCCATGGCAGGCACCATGAAGCATTCGCTGACAGGGAGCGTACGCCAAGTCCTGGTTCAAAACAGTCACCTACGCGCCACGCCGAGCCGCGGCAAAGACGTCGTTCAAGTGCGTGCGACCGAATATTTGGCCCCCCCCTGATCCAGGTCCAACGATACGCATCGTCGACTTCACCTCACTGCACGCTCCAAGCCCCAGAAACCCTCCATATACCCGGGACTATCCCTGATACCTATATCTATGAACGTTCGATCTCGTCAATGTCTGACTTGCCTGGCAGCCCAGAGTCGTCCTCCAGTTCGTACAACCGAGTCGATTCGATACCGCCTATCAGCGGAGCGCTGCTCTATTCGCGGCCCTAGGTCTAGCGTCGAGACCACCTCGAGGGCGGCGACCGCTCTACGCTACAGGAAAACGGTCCAGACGAAGCCCCTGGACAACACGCTCCCCGTATTCAGCATTTATTTCGTCCCGCCCTGGGGCCCGCAACTCCCAACGCAGGACCGCCCCGTTCTGTCGTAGCCCGCCCCCTTGAGTCTCACAACAGCAAATATTCGCCTGCAGATGATGACGAGAGCACAGTTGTGTCTGACCGCGACCTCCCCCGGAGCACGAGGCCAACGCCAATTTACTCAACCGGGCCCGCAGCGCCCGTGCCGCTCGTGGTACCTCCTCTCCCGCGAGGGCAACTCGACGAGAGATTCGTCGTCATCGTCCGTCTCGCTCGCAAGCCGCACCCGCGCTGTCGAGAGAGAGTCCACGCAGCAAGCCCTCGCGGACAGCCTCCACGTCGAGACCAAATGACAGCAAACGCCAGCGTGCGGCATGCACGGTTCTGCAATTACGAACGCCCCCACCGGCCATGCCCCCGCCGGTATCGGGATCAGCCCCCCACGACGCCCGGATCCGCGCCTCAGCGATCCCCCGACGTCTGATCAAGCCCGTACAGTTCGCGGTACAGTCTCGAGCTGGCGTGGAAGATGCACCCGTCCGCACTAGCGGCTGTGCGGTGTGACGGTGAGAACCTGAGTGTGTCCATCACCTGCTGCCTCGATATCCGAGCGTGCCCGAAAGGGCTGGTGGAAACAGACCGAGGGTTGAGTTTTTCTTTGTGGCCCAACTGACTGAAGGTCAGAAATAATGTTGCATTTTCCCCGCCCAAGCGATCAACTGTGGACACAAACGACGGGAGATTATAAAGCGGTCGATCCGAGTCAGGAATATCCTCCATGATCCTCGCGGTAAGCACCCCACCCGCCTACCGGCAGCCTAGTTCTCATCACGCTCATAATTGCAGGAAACTATCCTGTAGCCCGGGCGCGGGCGGGGGATGAAACGAGGATGGCGGTCGCATTGACTTGTCAGCAACTGCACGGTTGGTGCCCGCTCCGCCTCGGCGTTGAAACGTTCGCAATAGGCGCCGCCGGCTCAGATAACTGTAGCTCACCTCCCCGCCATAATCTGCGAGGCCCTTCATGGAAAAACTCTCACGACACCTTCATGATTACTTTAGGACCCCTTGGGATACCTTTGATACCTCTTTACTCAGAAGCCCAATCTGTGTAGCAATAGTTTCTAAGATATTGAGCTAAGCATATGGGAGGGCAGGAGCCTCGTCTAATCTATGTATTTAGTCCCCTAATTATACCCTCCATGAAATACATTCTGTTTTGGCTCCGGATATTATCTAGTACTAAGTAGGACCGAGTCTCTTGAGTCTATAAGCGCGAGTACGAGAATGAGGTTCGCGGGGTCTGAGTCGTATAATTCTTGAGGACCGTCAGACTGCTTAGGGATATTCAAGGGCTCTGGACGAGATTGTGGTACGATAGAGACCCATGGAAAACGTTGAACGCGGCCTGCTCTACGGAATAACGGATCGCCGACCCCTAGGTTTCTTCTGCTTCGTTCTGAACTAGTGTCACCAAGGAAAATACAACTGACATTCTGCGGGGATCAAGACGAAGCGATCAGGCCTCTAATGAGTGAAAGTTGTTGCTTCCGCGGCCGATCATGCTATGCGGCAGATATAGGAAATATCAAATCCGACAGACACTACAGGGAGTATTAGTGCATGTTAGATGTTCAATTGACCACGCATTCTCTACATTCGACGGTTACAGAGTGTGGTCAAGGCCGGTTAAAAGAGCGCGTTTCGTGAACCCGTTCGACGCGTTTCAAACCAAGGTACAAGAAAAGGCAACAAACGGTCGAAAAAAAGTTGGTCATTCAAAAGTGCATAGTCTTGGGCTACTCGCCGTGACAAGGTTTTTCAAGCTACATCATGAGTAGGCCCGTCTTTTATCCAGGCAGAGTGAGTATAAGCTGTCTCAAAATAAATTTAAATATCAGCTTCTATGCTCTCCATAATTTTCCATGCGCGCGACTGTGTGAACGAGAATAGAGAAAACGTGTCAATGGGCAGAGCCAGGGGGCAAACCAGAACCCGAAATCGTCGCGACATCATCTTATGTAAGGCGCTTGCAATAGCGCCCAGGCCCCGAGGCCGTAGATTAGATTACATGGCATAGATAAGACGTCAATAATGGTACAGCTTAATGTCTGCAAGCCTTTGCAGCCCATTTTTCTATCCTATTATTGACCAGACCTGTCTCCATTTTACTATTACAGTTTCTGCAGCCTTCTTACATGATAGCTGTGCGAAACACCCACTCGCTAAGTTCTTGGATGCAGCTCAGAACTGTAGCAGGTAACGCAACTCCCATCCTCTTTTTTCAATAAGAAAGATGTGTAGGTCAGCCACCAGCTAGAAAGATGTATACAGAAGTCTTTGACCATGAAAGAGTGATGACTACTATGGACAATCGCGCAGGGGGATGTGAGCAGGGGAGCGGCAGCCGGGGGTTCAGGTCACGTGGGTCAAACCCCCCCCCCAAGTGATGTCGGGCGCTTGCTCGTGTGAATGCCCCTTGGGCAGAGCAAATGACCGTGACATTCGCTCTCAACGATGCCGAGGCACAGGATTTCGGGGTTTGAATACTTTCTTACCTTGATGAGACCTTGTAAGCGACGGGGGTACAGAATGTTTTGGATAACGATAAGCTCCGCTTCAATTCCAAGAACGAACTCAATTCAATCATATTCTGTCTACTCTCAACTTCATCACGGCGTCGACGTCGTCGACATTCCCGTCGGCTCCCATCTCTCCACCATGTCAGGCAAACGGTGATCTCTAAGGCTACAACTATGCCGCCATTTCTTCTCTGGTCTTGACCGCAGACCGTTTCTGCACTTCCCACGTCGTGACAAGGAGCCAGATGGCGCTCCAACGTCTCTCGCTGGACGCATTGACCCCCCCGCGAGATGGGTTCTCGTGTCCAGCGAGAAGCTCCGAAGGACATGCAGAAGAAGAAGAAAAAGGCTATTACTTGATGCGCAGGAGGAGAAGGTCCCGAAAAACGACGAGCCGCCGAGACCGCTGGTTTCGGGTACACCGAACATTATCGAGGCTACGCAGGACGTCGAGGGCTTGACATATCGCCCACGGACTGCGGAGACACGCGAAGTGTACGAGCTCATTCTCTCCTCGTACACCAATCACTCGGTGACCAAGCCCAAGACGTAGTCCGCAGCGCGGCGGACGCAGTGCTTGAGGGCTTTGAAAAACGAGAACCTGAAGGACTTTGACAAGAAGAAGGAGGTGGAGAGACGTACTCGGCTCAATATCGAACGACCAGTTCTCACAACTCCTCAACTTGTCGAAGAAGATCACAGATTATGGCGCCGAGGACGAGGCAACGGTCGACCCCCGACATGGAGAGGAAGGACGCGGAGATTGACGACGAGATGGGTGTCGCAGTTGTCTTCGACGAGGAGGAGCAAGAGGAGGAGGATGAGGAGGGGCTTCGAGATTCGGGAAGAGTCTGACGAGGAGGAGGATGCGGAGGCGGAAGAAGAAGGCGCTCCGGAGAGCCTAGAGAACGACGAAGAGCTTGTCGTTGGTGGCACGTCCGCTGCTCAAGGCAAGACGAAAAGCAGACGAAGACATTGTTACTCCACATTCCATCGACGGCTTCTGGGTACCACCAGCGGGCAGATATCTAAGTATATCCTGAACCCTGTCACTGCAGCGCGACAATGCTGCTAACGTCTTGTCCATGCCTTGGCTCCGAATCTAACACCTCCGTGACTGCGAAAACCAGCTCATGGCAGCTCTTCGACTACGAGAGCTTCCAACGTCATCACCAAGTTCCTCAAGAACCGAGAATGTCATCGTCTGGTGTATAAGTACGAAGTTGATGCGTAGTGACGCGGATAGAGGAACGCGTCAACGTGGTCGAAGTCGCAACAGTCGCATGCGGGAAAAGGGACTTGGCTGGATTCTGCGCGAGCTCGCTGGCGACCGCAAGGCTAAGGCGAAGAACGACGACGCGATGGATGTTGAACGAGAAGCCGAAGGTCCAAGCCGTACCCAAGACGGCGACCCTTGCCCCCGGCTCAACCGTGCAGCCAAAGCGGACCGTTGACCTTGAAGGCATGGCTTTCAGTCAAGGCGGACACCCTCATGTCAAACAAGAAGTGCAAGCTGCCGGAAGGCTCGTTCAAACACCGCGCCGAAGAAGGGCTACGAGGAGATCCACAGTCCCGGCACCGAAGAAACCACAAACAGAGGCTTCTGACCTTTGTATCCCATCGGACAGCCTGCCAACCTGGGCGCAGGACGGCTTCAAGGGTATCAAGAACCTTAATCGCGTTCAGAGCAAGCTCTACCCCATTGCGTTTGGCACGGATGACCCCCTCCTTCTTGCGCGCCTACGGGTGCCGGAAAGGTACGCTTGACCCCAGCAGTTTCATTCAGAAATACTCACACTTTTCACTAGACAAAACGTCGCCATGCTTACGATCCTTAACGAGCTGTCGAAGAATCGCGACGAGACCACCGGCGAATTCGACTTGGATGCTTTCAAGATTGTCTACATCGCCCCTATGAAGGCTCTCGTTCAGGAGATGGTCGGAAACTTCAGCTCTCGTCTCGGCGTATTCGGTATCAAGGTTGGCGAGCTGACCGGAGACTCGCAAATGACCAAGCAGCAGATAGCCGAGACCCAAATCATCGTCACTACGCCGGAGAAAAATGGGACGTCATCACTCGCAAGAGTACGGACACCAGCTATACCAACCTCGTACGACTCATCATTATCGACGAAATCCACTTGTTGCACGACGAGCGTGGTCCAGTCCCTGGAGAGCATAGTTGCGAGGACGGTTCGGCGCATGGAGCAGACTAGCGAGTATGTTCGGTCTGGTCGGCCTCTCGGCGACTCTGCCGAATTACCAAGATGTTCGCGACGTTCCTTACGTGTCGATCCCGAGAAAGGTCTTTTCTACTTCGACGCTTCGTCCCGTCCCTGTCCCCTTCAGCAACAGTTCATCGGCGTCACGGAGAAAGAAGGCGATCAAACGTTACCAAGTCATGAACGAGGTCTGCTACGAGAAGGTTCTCGATCAAGCAGGCAAGAATCAAACACTCGTCTTCGTGCATTCTCGCAAGGAGACCGCTAAGACCGCGAAGTTCATCCGGGACATGGCTATCGACAAGGAGACGATCACTCAGTTTGTCAAGCCCGAGGGCGCGACCCGCGAGATTCTGCTCGAGGAGGCAAACAACGTCAAAGACCCTAACCTGAAGGACCTTCTCCAGTTCGGCTTCGGTATCCACCACGCTGGTATGTCGCGCGAGGATCGTGGACTGGTTGAAGAACTCTTCGCGGATGGTCACCTCCAGGTACTTGTTTGTACTGTGCTACTCTCGCTTGGGGTGTCAACTTGCCGGCACACACCGTTATCATTAAGGGCACACAGATCTACAACCCTGAGAAGGGTCGCTGGGTTGAGCTGTCGTCGCAAGATGTCCTCCAAATGCTTGGCCGTGCTGGTCGCCCTCAGTTCGAACACGTTCGGTGAAGGTATCATTATCACCAACCACTCCGAGCTGCAGTACTCTACCTCAGCTTGATGAACCAGCAGCTACCCATTGAATCGCAATTCGTGTCGAAGCTTGCCGACAACCTCAACGCTGAGATTGTCCTTGGTACTATTCGGAACCGCGACGAAGCTGTGCAATGGCTTGGGTATACCTACCTGTAAGTTCTCGGCTTTTTCTTGAGGGCAACAACGACTGAAATAATTCAATAGCTATGTTCGGATGCTCAAAGATCCAGGGCTTTACGGCGTCAGTGTGGATTACCAGGATGATGACGACCCTGCATTTGTACAGAAGCGTGCCGACATCGTGCATTCCGCCGCTGCATTGCTCGAGAAATGCCACCTCATCAAATACGAGCGAGTATCTGGCCGTTTCCAGAGCACCGAGCTGGTCGCATCGCTTCGTACTACTACGTCACCTACAACTCCATGTCGGTCTATAACCAGCACCTCCGCCCCACGATGTCCATGATCGAGCTCTTCCGCGTCTTCGCACTGTCCAACGAGTTTAAGCTGATTCCCGTTCGCCAGGACGAGAAGCTGGAACTCGGAAAACTCATGGAACGAGTACCAATCCCCGTCAAGGAGAGTGTCGAAGAGCCTGCGGCCAAGATCAATGTACTCCTGCAAGCATACATCTCGCAGCTCAAGTTGGAAGGCTTCGCGCTTGTCGCGGACATGGTCTACGTCACACAGTCCGCGGGACGCATCATTCGTGCGATGTACGAAATCTGTCTCAAGCGCGGCTGGGCGGTACCCGCAAAGGTGCTGCCCTCGACTTGTCGAAGATGATCGAAAGGCGGATGTGGGGCTCGATGACACCCTTGCGTCAATTCAAGGGTATTCCCAAGGATATTGTACGCAAGGCCGAAAGCAAGCAGTTCCCATGGTACCGCTACTTCGATCTCAGTCCCCCGGAGATTGGTGAGCTCATCGGCATCCAGAACGCTGGCAAATTGGTCCACCGTCTCGTTCATAGCTTCCCCAAGCTTCAACTCCAAGCGCAAGTTCAGCCCATCACTCGTTCCCCTCCTTCGCATCGACCTGACCATCACGCCGGACTTCCGCTGGGACGAGAAAATCCATGGTGGCGCGGAATCATTCTGGATCGTCGTCGAGGACGTGGATGGTGAAATTATCCTCTTCCACGATCAGTTCATTCTGCGACAACGGTACGCGGAGGACGAGCACAACGTCACCCTCACGGTCCCCATGTTTTTCGAGCCGGTCCCCCCTAACTACTATATCTCCGTCGTTTCTGACCGCTGGCTTTCACGCTGAGACCCGTCTTCCCATCTCTTTCAAGCATCTCATCTTGCCAGAGAAGTTCCCCCGCCCACACCCCTCCTCGATCTCCAAACAGCTTCCTCTCTCCGCTCTCCACAACCGCGCATTCGAGAGCATATACTCATCCGGCATCAAGACCTTCAACAAGATCCAGACACAGGTCTTCCAGGCGCTCTACAACGACAGATGACAACATCTTCATCGGCGCGCCTACCGGGCAGTGGCAAGACCATCTGTGCCGAATTTTGCGCTGCTGCGTCTTTGGAGCAAGCGGGAGCAACCTCGTGCAGTCTGCATTGAGCCATTCCAAGATATGGTTGACTTGCGGCGTCGCGGAATGGAAGAAGAAATTCGGGGGCCTGCAAGGCGGCAAGGAGATTGTGAGCCTGACTGGCGAGAGCAGCGCCGACCTGCGGTTGCCTCGAGAAGGGTGATTTTGATTGTGTGCACACCGACCCAGGTAAAGTCGCTCCCCCGCCTCGTAAGGGAGTACATCTCACTCATCATATTCGATACAGTGGGACATGCTGTCAAGGAGATGGCGTCAACGCAAGAATGTGCAAACAATTGGTCTTCTCATTGCCGACGAGGTGCAGCAAAGTTTGGTGGTGAGTTGGCCCGACATACGAAGTCATCCTCTCTCGTACGCGCTATGTCTCGGCCCAAACCGAGATCAAGACCCGTATCGTCGGCGTGTGGGAGTGTCGCTGGCGAAATGCTCGAGACCTCGGAGAAGTGGATCGGTGCGCCGTCGCACGGAACCATTTTCAACTTCCCTCCTAGGTGAGTCGCCATCGTTTACGAGCCTGACCAAGAGCTGATGCGTTTTTAGTGCCCGTCCCCTTGACATGGACATCCACCTGCAAAGCTTCAGCATCCCCCACTTCCCGTCACTCATGATCGCCATGTCCAAGCCCGCTTACCTCTCCATCATTGAGCACTCACCTACCAAGCCTGTCATTATCTTTGTACCTTCTCGCCGTCAGTGTCGCCTTACCGCAGACGACCTCATCACCCACTGTGGCGCCGACGACGATAGCAAGCGTTTCCTCAACATCGAGGAGGAAGATTTGCAACCCCACCTTGACCACCTCACTGACAAGGGGCCTGACGGAGACGCTCAAGTATGGTATCGGATACTACCACGAGGGCGCTTGATAACAGGACAAGCGCATTGTCGAGCGGTTATTCCAGTCCGGCGCCATCCAGGTCCTCATCGCGTCGAAGGACACCGCATGTGAGTCTACCGGTTGCCTCGTACATGGTCGTCATCATGGGAGTGCAGTCTTACGAGGGCAAGGAGCATCGCTATGTCGACTACCCCAGTCATGGACGTTCTCCAGATGATGGGTCGCGCGTGTCGCCCAGCGGAAGACGAACGCAGTCGCTGCGTTCTCATGTGCCAGCAGACACGCAAGGACTTCTACAAAAAGTTCTTGGCGGAGGGTCTCCCCATCGAGTCGCATCTCCCGACGCACATGCTTTCATGATTACTTCCTCGCAGAGATCGCCGTGAAGACTATCGAGAAACAAGCAGGACGCCATGGATATCCTTACGTGGACGTACTTCTACCGCCGCATGACCCAAAACCCGAACTACTACAACCTCCACAATGTCTCTCACCAACACCTGTCCGACCACCTGTCCGAGCTCGTCGAGAAACACCCTGAACGACCTCGTCAACTCGAAGTGTATCGCGATCGAAGACGAGATGGACGTCTCGCCCCTGAACCTGGGTATGATCGCCGCATACTACAACATCTCGTACGTCACCGTCGAGGTGTACACCCTCTCGCTCAAAGAGCGCACGAAGCTCAAGGGCCTGCTCGAGGTCGTCTCGTCGTCCGCCGAGTTCGAGTCAATACCGATCCGGCGACACGAGGACGTGCTCCTGCGGCGCATCTACGACCGCGTGCCCGTCAAGCTCGAGCGCGCCGACTTTGAGGCGCCGCACTTCAAGACGTTTCCTCCTCCTGCTCCAGGCGCACTTCTCGCGCATCCAGCTCCCACCCGACCTCGCGGCGGACCAGGTGCTCGTCCTCGAGAAGACGCTCAATCTCCTGTCGGCGTGTGTGGACGTCATGTCGTCGAATGCGTGGTTGAATGCGCTTGGTGCTATGGATCTGTCGCAGATGTGTGTGCAGGCGTGCTGGGACACAGCGACTCGCCGTTGAAGCAGATTCCACACACTTCGAGCCCGATGTAAGTAAATGGATAGCTCAACAGTTCTATATGTGCTGATTATTCACTCCAGGTCGTCAAGCGTTGCAAGGAGGCAGGTATCGAGTCGGTGTATGACATCATGGAGATGGAGGACGACCAGCGCAACAACCTCCTCCAGATGGATGCCCGTCAAATGTAAGTCGAGATGAGGGTATATATGAACTGCTTGACTGACCTTTCTTGTAGGCGTGATTGTTGCGACGTTCGTTAACTCCTAACCCAACGCTCGATGTCAGCTTCGACCAACGCCTCGCGAAAGGCGACTACACTGCTGGCTCGCCGATCTACATCACGGTCGCGCTCTCAAAGGATGCCGAGGACGAGGACAGCAGCGCCGACGTGACCAGAACGTCATTGCACCCTACTTCCCCGTCAAGAAGAGGCGAACACTGGTGGCTCGTGATCGGTGAAGCCGAGCACAAAGACGCTGCACTCGATCAAGCGGGTGGACGGTGACAAAGAACCCTCGCGATGAAGCTCGAGTTCACGCTGCCGAAGGGCACACACAACCTCAAGCTCTACGTCATCTGCGACTCGTACATCGGTGCGGACCACGATATCGACCTGGACCCCTCGAGGTCGCCGAGGCGAGGACAGCGACAGCGACGAGGAGATGGAGAGCGGGGCGTGAGTGAGATGGTAGGAGTAGGCGTGTGTTAGTTGTCTCGTTTGTTACAGTGCTAGGACCGTAACGCTCAGCTTTCAACGTCATTTCGTTGTTGTAATTCCTAGTCAAAATGTATGCTATAGTTTTCTGGAAGCCGTGACCTGTGGCAGCAGGTCGACCGTGCGCGAAAGAGGGCGTGAGTCCTCTGTGTATAACACTTCAGCAAAACTGGGGGGTCGCGTGAGACACAACGTCAAATAATTTAGAGTTACAAGGTTCATTTTAGTTTACATACCTTTGTCATTTGGCGTATGGGTCTATCTCCCGGTCAAGTGGGATTTCCTGGTGCACTGGAGACATGAGATACGCGATCGACCTGGAACGCGACAGCACGATGCGTGAAGACATGTTTGACGCGGCATGCGTCTGCGGGTACGCAACTTGGTCTCAACCTTCACTTTCCGCCTCTCTCGTCCTCCCGCGTCGTCGAGCTCTACCAAGAAACCGTTGAGCAGACCAATCATGTCAGAGTACTCGCCACCGAACATTGCGCCGCATACTCGCGCCGCAGGATGACGGCACAGGGAATGTGCCCGAGCCCGCCCGGGAAGTACCGCCGGTACCAATCACAGAGCAGGAGGTTGGAGAAATACCGAGAGCAGGACCGGTTCTTGCCAGTGAGGTACCTACGCTGGCGCTGTCTACTGCTCAGCTTACCGTGTGCAGATAGCGAATGTATCGCGCATCATGAAGTCGTCTGTGCCGGGCCGCACGGCCAAGATCTCGAAGGAGGCCAAGGAGTGTGTGCAGGAGTGCGTCTCTGAGTTCATCAGCTTCATTGACGTCCGAGGCGGCAGAGAAGTGCCAGATGGAGAAGCGCAAGACGATTGGTGGGGAGGATATTCTCTATGCGATGCTCACGCTTGGCTTCGAGAACTATGCGGAGACTCTCAAGATCCATCTCGCGAAGCTCAGACAGGTGTGTCCATGTTTCAGTAATACAATCAATAGTGGATTAACATCATGCTATAAAGCCACAGCATCTCAGCCAACACTGGCGGAAACTCGAGGCCGACACCACACTGCGAACAGCGACCCACGCGACGACTAGACGTCGCTAGAAAGTACGGAAGAAAAGTGTACCATTAGCTCCCTGAGCCCATCTTGCGTTGCGTACGTTACAGTCTTCGCTTTCAGCGATGAACCCCACGAAGATGATAGCTTCGATCCTCTCCCCACTCTTCATTCCGACTGACCTTGTCTCCTTGCTTTCTTCGCATCTGTATTCCCAGACGTAATATTTGGTTCATGATTGTAGCCGTTGTACAGTATAATCTCAATGATCTTGAGCTATTCACGAAGCTTTCCCATACTAGATCGCATACTCCGCTATATCAGAGCGAGTTGGGGCGCCGTTACCTTACACCCTGAGCGAGTAAGCCAATCGTCACTTTCATTATCGCGTCTGAGAACGTCAGCTAAGACACATGTACTGACCCAAGCAGCTTCATCCGCGGTTTATTCCCAGCCCAGCAGCTATGAATCTCTGTAGCGAGTTCAATTACATGAACCCCGATTCGAATTCTAGTTGCATGTCGTTGGTAAGAGGTTAGGCAAACTGAATCTGAGCATGCAATGTCGATAAAAATGTATTCTTAAGAGTATTCATATCAAGTTCATGCTTTCTAGAGCTCGCAATGATAGTAGTCGTGTGAAAAGCCAGGGTCAGTATTCAGGACGCAAAATTCGGGACGTAAATTCTCGGTAAATGCACGCCCACGTTGTGGACCGAGGTGGAAACCCAATTGTGTTTCTCTCCGCCCTGAGGCCCACGAGCAGTGCCTCGTGAGTGGTCATAACTCAAGAGAAGCGGACGTCAACGTCAATAAGGCCGCGACCCTGCCATACGAAAACAATAATGGGAGGCGCACTTTGAATGGAGGAAAGCGAGGACAACGCTTATTGTCTAGACGCCTCTTACCGCTTTTTTGGTACTCCCGACAGCATACAAACAAGCGTCCACATGGGAAAGTCCCGACATTGTCCCAATACGGCAGCCGAGCGGTGCCAGATCCCCGTGAAGCGCCCGCTTTTGTTCCCAAACCCGGTGCGTGTTGACCTCAAGAACGCCGTGAAGACAATGGTTGTGAGCACAAAAGGACGTCCCACTATGCAACAGGCCATGGTATATTATCCTCTTCGCCTGGAACGGGAGGCCTTGTGTCCTCCCCCATACCCTCGTCTCGAAGACGAAGACGACCTCGACGACCTCAAGCATAGATTGCATTTACGACTACCATTACGATGAACTCTAGTAAGCATGTTAGCATTTTCTACCACAACTCTAAGAGACTGATGGGAATCTGTAAACTTTAGTCCTGTCTAACCTTCGCCGCTCTCTCGCGATCGCGCGCACGCACCAAGTCGTCTGCAACGTCCTCGAAAGCCAAACCTCTCGACATCTTACCTGGTCTCACTGAACAGGAAGAGCAATCAGAAGATTGATGTTCGATTGTCGATATCGTCTGCCTTTTCGGCCTCTAATAAGGCCAAGCGCGACACACCACTCTTCTACGGTCACGAAGGACTCTCCATGGACGGTGTCTTCCCAGAGTTTCTTCACCGCCAACGACCATCTCCCCCAGCGCCACGGGGCCACGCAAGGCTGCACCCTGCGCCTCTTCACTTGGGCTCGCCGCTTGACAACATTGACTTTCGCTTCTCTGGCCTCGAGCTCCCCTTCCCAGCAGTACCAAGCTCTCCCACATCCCTGCGTGCGCGTAGCACATCCCCAACGCCATCAATAGCTAGCGTCGCCTCAGGGAGCACGGTTTCATCCGCCGCGTCTTCTTCTTCCCCACACGCGAAGATCATCACTCCCCATCCGACCTCTGACGACGAGTCGCAAGGTTCCCGCCGCAGCCTCGTCCGCAAACGTCCACGATCAAGTCGCACCGGGGTACCATCGGCTATGTTCCTGGCGCGCGCAAGCAACGTAGTGCGAGTGAAAAGAGTGTCGTCGACATCAACGTTGAGAGTGCAGATGACGATGCTGCGTGGTTTGCTCAAGACATTAGCGACTCGTTCGCCCTTTCCACCGAGCCTGAACTCGTTGCACCCGCGCCCCCGTTTGGGATCCAAGGGCCGGGAGTCGTTTTCAGCAAGCCTCTTCCTATCGTGCCTCGGCTCTCGATCCAGGTATGCACGATCAAATGCATGCATACAAGTAAACTAGCTCACTCTTCTTCAGTCTGTTTAGGAGTCCGAAATTGAGTCCAAGCACCCAGCTTGACCCAACTTTCCCTCTCGAAGCGCCGCGTCTTACATCCCCAGTCGCCCGCCACCTCCTCCGCCAATACGCATTATCGATGTCGACTGCGACACCGACGTCTTCATTGCGCCGCCAACGCCCGAGACGCCGACTGCGAAGCCCTCGCCTACTATGGAACGAAAAGACAGAAGAGCTACTTGCATTACTTGCGACCGCAGCTTTGTCCACCACCGCAGCTTTGGCCGCGCCATGTGGCCCATCCCGCCTTTCATGTGTGTCCAGTCTGGCCCCAATGAGCGCGACCGGCAGTAGCTACGACTTTGTCATCGCGACTCCGACTATGGTCTCTCGTAGCGACTCGGAACCTACCACGCCCGAGACTCCTCGTCCCCCTCCGCGCTCGTCTGTGCCAGCCGATATCGCCGATATGTTTGCTGAGGATGAATCCAACGATGCTCATGCAAACTGTTAGCAATAAGCTATGGTGTCTATCGCGCATCCAACGACTTTGACCTCGGTGAGCTCGAACTCGAATGGACCCCTGACTCGGACGACGAAAGTCCTCTCCGCCGCGACGCCACGCAGCATGGAGAGCGCCAGCCTTTACTCGCAATCTTCCCTGCCCTATCCATCCAACCTCGACCTCGACTCCATCCCGCTCGAACCCTGCACACCCGCCGTGTCAGTCTTCTTCGAGTACGAGGAACGACATGCACTACGGCGTCGCAATGCCCGCTGACAGCCCCGCTCATCCGGGGACTCCGACGACCTCTTCGACGGGCCCGGCGCCGGATGCGCGCCCTGCGCTCGCGCTGGTCGTCCTCGACACTCGCCGAGTCCCTCGCCGAGGGCCGCGGCTCGCGCTGGATGGCCGCTTCACGTTCGGCGCCATCAAGCAAGAAGTCCTCGCACTCGCCCACGCGCACGTCGTTCCACCTGCGCTCGCCGACGATGCCCTCGTTCAACATCCCGCTCAAGAAACCCACGTCCCCGCCTAAGCCTGCGAAGGCCAGTCGGTTCGCTGCGCCGAAATCGCGGGCCTACAACCGTCGCATGAGCACGGCGAGTATCGCGTCCAAATGACTGCGGCGAGTATCCTCGTGTCCGCTGACGACCATACGGGAATCATGTGAATGCGCGTACGAGTAGGGACGACATCGAATGGGCTCCAGGCGGAAGCCTATACCCCATTGAAATCTTCATGCGGTCTTGAAGACTCGCGGGACTTCCTACACTCCTGAATCATACACTACCGTCGACAGCTAATTGCGCATGCGTCATTCGCGTTCTTGTAGATATCCGCTCCTTTTTCTTCGTCATTCTAGGCTCCCCAGCATTTTGGCTTTACCGTGTCCATGCGGACATGCCCCACAATCGTTCTATGACATTGGACTTTTTTCTGTACAAACTGTAGCTCTAGCATGCTCCTACGTCATCCTGGTTAAACAAACCACATGCATCTGCTATGTAGCAATTTAGGCTGTAGTGACAATCATACATTTTCCATGCAAAAACCCCGATCGCGAGCAAGAACGTTTCTCACAACAGACTGATAATCTCGGCCGTGAATATGATAGCTGTACACAATTCGCTCGCTTGATAACGTTAGACAGTACAAAGGTCTCTCTCTGCAATGATCGAGATCTCCTATTAAATAATCGCTAACGGTCATACGTCCCTGGTCTGGGACGTCCAGTAAGCCTTCCATTGGACGAATGAAGGAGCATCGTTGTCACCCGTCCCAGGGGGGCTGAAGGGGTCGTAGGGGGGAACGTTACTCCACTCGACCTCTGCCATGGGAGGCGCAATCGCCGAATGTTGTGTCTCCCAATGCCGCAGTAGCTTCTGGAAGTCTCCCGCAAAGCACATCAGCTTTGCCGAGTGAATAGGATGCCGACGTCGGCCGCGGTGTCGAAGAAATGCATCCACCTCGCTGACCTGCGGTGGTGTATGGACTGTGATGGCAACCGAGGACAGGGCGGGGGCCACATGACGCGCTCCTCGGTTGTTTTTTCAGAGCTAGATCGCAGCGAGAGGCAGTTCGCCGCATTGTTACATGCGAAAAAGAGAGACATCCTCTACCGCAGGGAATACGGTGAGATACCGGCTCCAAAAGTAGGCATCCGTGTACGTCAGACATCCGATGTGAAGGAACAGCGAGGCTAACAAGCGAAACACTTGCAAAGCAAAGATCGCGGTCCCTTTTTCATGATGTAATCGAAGGTTGTTATATGGAGGACGTGAAGCGCTTTCGATGTCGGCGGGCAGCTGCGTAGTAGCCGGCTCATAAACCGTTGAGTTGAGCAGCATCGCCTTGGCAGGTAATACTGGCCAGAGTTAGAGACCGTGAAGGTGAGGAAGCAGTAAGCGTGGGTCAGCTTCAGATGGCCCACCGGATCAATAATACGGAAATTGCGGAGAAAGAGTCTCTTGAGCGTAGACGACAGGTTGGCCAGGATGCCAGCGATTTGGATGCCAGAGATAGTATCGCCGTCGAGTGCTAGATCTGTCAGTGTAAAATGTGCGAGTGAGTTCACCGCACGAAGAATATTTGTCCGGAGCTCTCGAAGCTTTGGAGCGGTAGGAAGGCTCAACTTATGGCCTCTGAGCGAGTTCAGACTAGACAGAGAACCCATGAAAACCTGGAGGAACCGCAGACACGGGAATGTGACGTCGCCTAAAGCCGCAAAACAGAGCTGCCAATTGATGACCATTTCCGAGAAAGAATGCGCATTCTCTCCATCTATGCTTGTGCTTCAGCAGGTGGGAAATGTGCGGGGTGTAGCGAGGCCATTGATCCTGGAAAGGTCTTGCCGCTGCTGGCGAGTTCCAGCTCCGATCTCCCACATTGCTGTAGCATACCAAAGAATCGAGAGCGGGTGGTTGCGAGATCGTTGCGTGAAGGCCTCAGTGGCGTTGACGTACCCGGCTCCCTGGTTCAGTGTGATGTGGATGCAGGACCACAATCCAGGTAGTTCGAGAGCTAGCTGTCGCCACCGTCTGCAGACATGGGTTTATGACAACCGGGGAGTCTTTGAGGAGCCCGCTATGGAGCCGACAGCGAGGGAAGTCGTCGTTGTAGATATGCCGCTTCAAATATGATATATAGGATATCATCCGACAGGGTTTGCACGGGTGACGATGTGATATCCGAGTTCATTCTGCACTTTGCACCGTTACACATCATCACATTGTCACTTGAGGAGCAAAGAACCGCACCTAAGATAAGTGTAGGCTTAACAGTGTTCCTCAGAACCCTACTCTTGCAGGGTATGGGCTGTTCAGAAGTTTGTCACGGTAAAGATCAAGCCAAGGCTTGTCGAGCATCTGTAGACACGTATGTCCACACAGTCATGTGATATCCGATCAGTGCGTGACCACTGACGCGGACGGCGGCCATGATGTCGATGCCAGTCGCTGATGCAGCGAACGAGTATACTGTACTTACTGGCAGTGCGACGTTGAAATTTGAACGACGACCCACGAGGTCAGAAGCAGATTCGATTCAGCACACACATTTCGATAATCATCAAAGGCGTAGCTCACAGGCTGTACAAGCCGATCAGATAGTATTTGTTTACGTGATTTCGAAACCTTTCCAAACATCCGCACGTAGCTGTCGCGCGAAGTTTTTGCGCCTACACGCCGCCGGTAAGTATAGTGCACCTGTGAGAAGCATGTATGTGGGGACTTACTACGTTTTATTTGTTGAAGTTGAAGTCGAGGCGGAATTCTATACTTCCAGATTACTTGGTCCTCAAAGTCCTGCAGATTTTTCCATGGTCTGAGTGTGGGAGCGTTGTTGTTCTCATCCAAGGGTCAAACGGGTCGATGAAGCGGTTTACTGTGGTACCTGAGGTTTCCAACCCATCTTCACGACATCAAGAATTTCCCACTCCCGAGTGTTCAGGCAAATTGGCAGCGCTGCTCATCAGAGCACAACAGAGTGATCGAGGAGAGAGGATGCCGCCGATGTCGACCCGATGTTCACGAAGGCGAGATCGTGTCCAAATCCGCCTCTACGCGGACCTTGACCGTTGCTTGGAAGCGTGCGCAAATCTGGCAACGAAATGCAGCCGCGAGTAATCGTCGTCGCATCTTGACTCCACTGCAAGATACTGCGGATTGCAGATATTGACATCTTGAGCAGGGCGCAACATGTCAGTTAGCGCAACCCAACAGGACTGTAAGGGTCTTCTTCTTATCCTTGCATGTGTGTGACTCGGGCCTCCGTCCACAATCAGAGAGCGGATGTGGTGGAAACGGACTGAGAATGTGGATTTTATAATATAGCTGAGGACTGTGAGATCAACCACGGTGGGAGGGTCCCTGAGGTTTTGGAAACATATGGTAGTATCTGTCTGTATGAATTTTGTATAGAAAGCTCTCCAGTCGGGGATGGGGTTCCGGCTAGGGGTCAAATTGAGAATCGTGAGCAGAGAGGGGCTGCAGGGGGTCGCATGTAGTTGCGGGTGGGGGGATGTTATCCCATAATTGTCTCTAAATGCAAGAGCAAGCCCTTCAGAACGCAGCTTCTTCGAGCACTCAATGAAAGACCATTGTGGATACTGATTGAGATGTTTGATGCTAGGTAGTCAACGAGAATTATCGGAGCGGGAGGGTCTGTAAGCGCGGTATGAAGGAAATCGAGGGAGGCAATGGTACTGGATCACACTGACCAATGGGCAGGTACTTCCGCGAAATTTCGTTTAGTTGATCGGGGTTAGTATTATTTGTAGGGAATTAACCTCATCGATCAGGTGTGGCAGTAGGGTCAACTCTCTCGTGAGTATTCAGGTCATCACTTGAAGGGAGAACTATGCCATGGATGGGAAGGTTCGGCGCTCCGTGGTAATTGTGCGGTTAGAAACTGGCCTATAACATGATGTCTGCGTGGGTTGAAATTATAAGAAGCCGTGCAGTTTTTCGCTACACCCCCCTTATATGCCCGCAGATGTCCATCGCCTTCAGAGAGCGGCAAGGTAGGAGCAGCGCGATATTTGCGAATTTTCACCCGTCTTGCATGCATGAAATTGAATTGTGATGCTGCTGAGGTGACGATCTCCACGCGAACGCTTCAAGAAAGGCATCCAAGGCCTCGGAGTAATTTGGGCACCTTGTTTAGGGGGGTAATGTAGAATGGCAGTGACTCACAAAAACGCGGATAGGTCGAGAGCAAGCTTCCCTCCACGTCGGACAACCGTGCGTCACCACTACGCGGGCACGCTCTGAACGTTTCCAGCTGTGATAGGCGGCAGAGTGGGAAGTCGTCGTAAGTACTGTGTAAGTACGCCATCTCAAGCACAGGATAGCGTACATGATGTCGTCCGATAACTTGAATGACTGGGGCAGGCGTGGTAAGTTTCTGTCTATGTCCCTGTTGTACAGGCCTATACAGCGTGTGGCCGATTTGACGTACATTTTGCCCCATCTACTACGGTTCCTTACGGCTGTCGCGGGTCAACCTCGTTTTTCATATGTCGGAACACGGATCATCTACATGTTTGTGAGCATTCACGAGCTGCTGGAATGACATGCACGTGACAGACCAATCGACTGACCTTGACACGGTGTTGGGGATGTTGTCTGTCTTGTTCGTTCTACTGAGCCGTGACAGGGCTGACAACTGTGATACTGTCTATTTATCGTGTTATCTCGCTGAGAGTGACAGATGGGGGGTCTGGGTTCTGGCGCAAAAGCGAGGTTCGCATGCTTCGAATTCTTTGAGCCTTGCGGCAGTCGAACTTCCGGGGACCTCACGGTTGTCACAGTTTGCGTTACAGGCTGGTTACAGGACATTGTGCGCTGGGCTGGTGACAGGATACTGTTTGACACACTGCAGCTCGACTTTAACTGTGGCATACCTCACCTTTTGTATGTCGAGCTTGATTTCTCTTAGTATAGGAGGAGCATTTGTATTCTCAGTCAACGTTGTACGAGGGAAAGCAAAAAAGGTGGAATAGATCGTGCTCCTGCGCCGTCTCCTGTCATTCAAAAAATCATCGGCCTTTTTAGGACCACAGTAAATGTGTACATCCGGACTTGAGTACTTAGGATCGAACGTTGTGCGGTCGCGTGGACTCGAAGGACATCCTGTGTGCTCCTTCAGGCAACTAACCTCAGTAAATGGAATGCACTCTTACTAAGAGTTGGGAAACGTTCACAGAATCGGCGCGTTGGCCAGAGATCTTGTCCGGTTGATTGGGTGTTGGCAGGAGGCATAGTTCCAACTCCGCTTTGTCGTGGTATGAACAAATTCTCAGGCAGAAAAAAAAAAGAGCGACAGACCTAATTTAGCATTGGTCATCAAGTGTTTGCCCCCAAAATATCCACGTTTAAGTATTAAATGTTGTACATAATATGCATGGAATGTGTAATTAACAGTAGACCTAACTGGGACGTTCTAAAAAGAGCTAATTCATAAGTTTCAAGTTCTTAGAGTGTTCCTAATTCAGTGACTCTGGCACAGTGTGAAGGACGTCTTGGGATCTATAAATGTGTCCCGCTGATTCTCCGCCACGCGACGTGTAAAGCGTCGTGGGGCGTTTGCGATCATTATCCCAAGACTCCAAACAGGGTGCTCAGGAGCATCTACCGATCGTAGTATGCGGTCCCCATGTCTCAAGCGGGTACACACAAATACATCATGACCCTGTGCTCTGTCGAATAGACTCATTGCAAGAATGCGGGAAACGTTATGCGCTTCGGGACATAACAGGGTCAATCGAACAGAGAGAGGGTGGTTCCCAAATGTCAGCGGTGCGATTGTTCTCAGGAGTGAAAAAGACGGCGTCCCCAATTGTAATGCTGCGCGATTTTTTAGAGTGCGGTCTGCCAGGTCGTGTCAACATAGCCCGACCACGGGGTTACATCATAGTCCTGGATCATAGGCAAGAAAATTCTCCACGAATTTGACTGGCAAATTAATACGTCCGGGCCGCGTGAAACGTACTCCATCAGTCTAATCCAGTAGGTGTGCCGCTGCGCTTGTTCTCTGTGATAAAACGTGGGCCCGAAAAATTAGGGAGCGGATATGGGCAAAATCTGACTGGAATGACGCGGCGGCCATGACTTGCTCAATGAACGTGGGGTTCGAGATTAACGACATGGAGAGTTTCAAGGTTTGGACAGAAGTCAACAGTTTCCCTGATGTGCGTCGACAGGGAAGACCGCACTCTCAACGCGCTGCACAAAAGCCAAGTCGTGAAGGCGCAGGAGTGGTTGCAGAGGTTTATGCGGGATCACACAGGATGGGCCATCTTCATCTATAACGAGCTCCTCAGTACAAGCCCTTCTCAAGCGTCGATGAGGCACCGTTAAGTATATCGACTAGTCGAGATGGCGAGATCGGTAGTTGTCAAGCGTAAGATGCGTAAGTCCCTTGTAAAGTGAAGGACTAGTCGTATAGATGACGTTCTCTCAGCTCGGAACTCTGCGTAATTGCGGTGAGTGTTGATCTGTAGAGGATAAACTTCGCTGAAGAGATCCGTTTGGGGATGCATGAGAATTTGCAGAGAATTGTAGCGAACGGGAAATCGGTATCATTCAAGAGGCGGTTAAACACCCCTCAGCTGCACTTCATAGTCGAAGTAAAAACCACAGTTTCGCCACCGATCCTTGTGCAAGAGCAATTGTTGAAGGCATGAAAGATGACGTCGCGCTTGCTTTCCATCGTAATCATTGTACTGGTCCATGCAATTAAACAAGACGTTGAGGTGACGGTTTTGAGAACGTTCGAGGAAATGCGTCAAGAGCCTGAGGTATTCGTTGACCCTGTTCCGGGCGTGATGTGTATGCACGACCCAACGCGGGCAGCTCGAGAGCAAGGCGACGCCAACGCCTACAAACTTGGGTCACAACGACCGCGGAGTTCTGCATTTGGCCATCGTGGAGGCGACATGTGGGTAGGTCGTGTAGGGTACGCTGGCCTCGAAGACATTGATACCATGATGATCGTCCGACAGTTTTTGGCACGGGGGCTAGCTGAGTCGATTTCCACTTCTCTTTTGGTTGATAAATTCCTACTGCTGATCTCAAAGACATGCGGCCTCAAAAGCTGCGTGCAATCGTTCTAGTGAGTTTTGACATCTGTAATTATCGCGCGTCGGACAGCATCTATGTTTCATGTGAGGATTTCGCTATGTTGTGTGTATGAGCAGGCGTGAAATGTACTCTGTCCATACTCAAACTAAGTTGAAAGCGGACAAAGCCCGGCTCGTTAGAGGAAAAGTCGAAATCGAATTCGGTCTACGATCTTAGCAAGTCGCTAATGTCGCACAAGTGCTTGTCGTGGTGGCCGTCGAGGTCAATGTTGAAATCACGATTGTCACGCAGTGGTGCTGTGACCTACCGCTATGTGACGGCAATTGTGACCGAATCGCGGGAATCGTGAATGGTGACATGAGCTCTAAACAGACAGCTCGTTCAACGATCAGTCCCTTTCTCCCTCGACTATCACTCCTTTCCTTCTCCCATCTACCGAGCTTCGTTCCTCACTAGCCAGCACTTCTTCTATACTACATAAACATCATGCTTGAGGCTTAAAACTCTCTGAAGAGTCAGGCATCCTGAAAAGGCTCCTCGAACGGTATTGCGCGGACGTGAACCCCAACGCGAAAACGTCACGGAACTATACTATCGCTCTAGCAATCAAGGTGACGAGGCGTCACCGACGGGGCGAACTTGCGAATTCGAATGCAACGAAGAGGGTATTGTAAGTGATGCTTGTGGCACTTTGATATTGGGCCAGCCCCCTGAAAACGGCGTCTTGCGACAGAACCTGCAGGCTATGGACAAAACTCCGGCCGGGACGTCGCGCTCGTCTCAGTCAAGCTCGACGCGGACAGGCTTCAAACGTTACCGCTGTGAACCGCCCTATGCCACTCGGCGTGAACCTTGGCTCGATTGACCAAGGTTCCAATGCGCGGAATGCGACCGGACGTACACACGTGCACTCTGTCCGGCGGCGGACGACTTACAGATATTCTCGGTTTGACACATATGGAGGCGCGAAGTGAGTGCTTTGCGCTCGCGTCATTTCGCTCACTATAACCGTTTATCCAGACACCGATCGTATTGCTGTATACGAAATGCGAGCTCTATTTATGGACATCGACGCGGACACAGCTCGCGCTATTTCCATACAACCGACTACGATGCCCGGGGTCACCATGCCCTTTCTTCCGGAAAAAATTTCTTCGCGCATCGTCCGCGATCTCTTCGCAGCTCGGCAGTAGATGTTGTACGCATCGATGGTGGTCGAAGGCAAGGTGTCAGGTTTTGGTTAGCGGGAAGGCGAGCCCGCCAACTGTAAACACTCCTTTCGTGATGTACATTACGGACACCTAACTGGTATCCAAGCAAGGGCTGAACTCGAGCCTAATGCTTTAAGAAGGAGGATAGTATGAACGAAGAGGAGTCTGGTGTAGGGTGAGGGAGGATGCCAGATGAAGATGAAGCATCGTGGGGTGAAAAGAAAGAAAGAAGGTCGAGAATGGAGAAGGTCAATGGAAAAGAAGGAATGTGAGGATGTGTAGATGGAACTAATTGTAGGATATTAGGACGATGGCGTAGTTCAAAGCCGAGATCCGTTCTACAGGTGAAGCATATAGCAGAGGTGAGGCTGACTCTTGCCAGCAAGACAGACGGAAAAAGTCAACCGAGCAAGGTATTGCTTGTTGTCGCATCACGGTTTGAGGTTTCCTGTCCTCGCTTACTCATCGCGCCAGGACTGAAAAAACAAAAAAAAAAAAAAAAAACCGGCTAAGTAGAAAGCCAAGTAAGGGCAAGTCTGAAAGACTACGACGACTACGGTTCGCCAGACGGCGGCCGCATTGAGCTATTGAACAAGGCCACTGTTCAACTTATACCTTCAGTCCAGTCTGAAGTTATCTGAATATTCATAGCTTTTATCCACAGAGCGCATTCGCTGTCGACGCGTCGTTCAAGCTGAGATGATGAGCAACGACCGTCCCATTGCTGGTTCGTGCATTATCACGGCTACTCTGCCTGTACTACAACCTGATAAAACCTTTCTGCTCAGTGGTTTCCTATGATTTCAACCAAGGGTTTATCCGTTAACTACCTCGCACCAAAAATTGGGGATGATTTAGAGACTCTATCTTCCTTCACACCACTTGCTCTGTAATGGCCTCGCAATATCGTCGTTTTTGCTGTCTTCCACAATCATCTACGCGTACATTTCTCTTTCGCCTTAACTGTAATCTTATGTTTCTTCAAATGTTATGGTGCATTCTCAAGTGTTAAACATCCCTGAATGAATTAAATATAATCCTCGTGGCGTAGATAACGATCCCACGCAAAATTGACTAGCGAAGGCTACGAAGAGCGCTACTGTAAGTACACGGTTCACGGTCACTGGGTTCGCGACACGAGGTGGTTGCAGGTTCGTTGCACACTAGCCTATTTCAGCTGACACATCTCTTGTTCTGACTTCAGTTCGACGAGTTGCGTTCCCATAGCATAATTTAGCTTTCGCATGCGAATAATGCCCAACACATTCTAAACCCGTTGTGGGACAACGTACCTAGGATTGTCAGTTGTCCCAGCTCTCGGCGCACGCGCCCCGAGGAGCTACGAAATGAGACTATCACAACTTACAGACAGACCACCAAAATGAACGTTATGCATGATGAGAAGAACTCGCGACAAACTAGAAGTGGAAATCGCTCGCGTTCAAGATGTTATCCAGGAAAAGGAATATGAGAGATGATGTCCTCATTCTGCGGCTCCAGTGTATACCCTTTCCTGTAGGACCGTTAACCCGGTCTCGTGGTAGAGATTCCTGCAAGACAAGTGTCCTGACCCCAAAATCATTTCCCCCTGCATTGTCGTTGGACGATGGCATGCCTCATACCCATTCACACCCTCGCGATGGAAGTCACGTATCTCTGCTGGTGGGCGCTGCCGACACGCTTGTCTGTGCCCCAGATTTGGGTAGGTGCGTGCATCCACTCGTCACGCATACAGCCAGCCTGCGTCAAACTCCTACAGACGCACAGTCATCAAAAATGCATACCTACCCCATTCGCTCAATCTAGAGATCGTTTCCTTCCCAAATATCTATTTCTTTTCTCTGCCGTTCGAGCTATCTGCCGCAGCGCTGGCGGGATCCGTGGCGCAAGATTTTCGGGGCAGCATATCTGGCCCCGGTACAAGTACATGTTGTTGTATAATACACTCTTGGCCGAGGCACATCCGTGACTTGGGAATAACTGCGCCTATATACGCCTCCCAAGACGAAACGGTTTTTCGTTCGACCATTGCTGAAGTGTTCTGAAGACATAATGAGGACTTCCCGCAGCTGGAGTATTTCAGCTTCTCCTCCCCCACGACCTCCTCATTTTCCGACCAGGAACAATTACCTGAATTTGAAGCTCCCCCCAGCCTCACACACCTCCGAAGCGAATATCTGCCGGAAATTCTTGATTCCCCCAGAGCAGCTTTACTCCCGCGCATGCTCACGCGAGCTCAAAATACTAGAAATCCGGACAGACGTTGGAAGTTCATGCGATTGCTTCGCCAGGCCGCACCAACACAGTACACCCCAACAAACTCTCACTCGGGTTTCCATCTTATTTACAGCAGATGAAACTCCGGCTGTACTACCCTCAGAACTCACCGTCACACTGCCTCACCTCACACCACCTCACACTTTCTTTCGCAAAATTCAGGAAGAGGACGCAGGGGGCTCCCCAACATGGGCGCAGTTATATGTCGTGCGGCAACTTCCCTTCTGATCTCTCCATCGATTCTCTCTGGACGATCTGACCTCCACACGGTCTCCTCCTCCCTACTGTTCGTCGTTTGAACTACGATTTTTTACCGCCCACGACACGCCGACCCGCACGCTCTGTGCTTCCCCTTCCATCCCCAGTCCCTAGAAACACTCGAGACGTCGCCATGATTCTGTATCAGCTTGTTAAAACTAGCGGCAGTGCTCGATACGAGCTCTGGGGTAGGATGCATAGCCTGGCCAGAGCTCAAGACTTTGATTATATCGCCTTTGGCCAGACCATTTCATCTGGAGTTAGTCAGAGTTTGTCGAGCATCGAGTCCGCATCAAACACCCACTAACAGATTATTCATATTCTTACGAGGTCCATCCCGCCGCGACTTGGCTTCAGCGATATGCAGCGATGAAAACCTTGCAGCAGCTTAAAGTCACCGTCTCTGAAGACACGTCGACAGCGACAATGATTGGGATGCGTTTGAGGACTTGCTGGGACAGGAAATTAGACAAGCCGAGACTCGTCCCCTGGGGAAACTCTTCTTCTTCATTCTCATGACCAGTTTGAGCTCCCTCGTACAGGTGTCGTCAATACCTCTAACCAGTCACCTCACTTAACGCGACCACATCTCCAAAAGTGGAGGTTCCCTCGCGTCCGGAGGTCAATATTCGGGCTATATCCTGCGAAGATGTAGATGAAGATGAGATGAAGATGAACGATGAAGATGAAGATGAAGATGAGGACATGGAAAAGGCGAAGACCTCGATGAAATGTAATTCTATGTAGGAATAAGTTCTTCTCATTATGTATATTGAACATGGTGAACCGCAACAAAACACTCCATAGCGAGTGCTAACGCTGAATACACCACGACGATTTCGAAGATAAGTTCCTTCAACATTCTGCCAAAGTTGCCTCTCCGGCGAAGTTCAGGCTTCCACGGCTTCCTGTGCCCCTTGTACCCCGTCAGCAAGTTACTCACCCCAGCTATCTGCTCCCTCAGGCCGGGGACTTGATATCGGTTCTTGGACGGAAATACGACCGTCGCATTCCCAGGACCCTGCTCTCGCCACGTACCAACCATGTGCTCCATTACCCTCCTGCGTTTCTCCATCCACCCCCGACGCGGATACGCCTTGGCTAAGCAACGACCAGCAAAGTTCTCCCCGAGCAGAGAAATTCGTAACTGGAGCGCCGTCCACAATAGCCGTTTGGGGGAGGCCGAGATGGTTAGCAAGCGCGTCTCCCGGCATCAACTACGCGCGCGCGGGCCGCCAGTGCGTTCAAGGAATGGGGCGCTGCGAGGTGGCCGGTCGGATACAGCGCGTAAGATGGACACGGTGGGTATCATTCGTGGCGTCGACCGGCCCGTCGTAGGAGAAGAGGCTCGATGACGATAGAAGCGAAGAAAGCTGTCGTGATGATTCTGGGCTCCTGAAGTAGTGAGGTATTAGATGGTCGGTTCGATTGCCGAGGTAGTTCCACCTATGTGCTTCCAGAGAGGCAAGATACGCGCAGACGTGTTATGATTGACGGCGAATGGCCCCTGTCGCTTTCATCGCCCACATTGGGCCGTAGAAAACAAGGCCCCAAACTGCAGACTGTCTGTCAGCGAGATACTCTTTGGCGGTGAACAGAAGGTACAAGACTAACGTCGCAGCCATGTCTTCTTGACCTGATTGGTACTCCGTCAGTTAGTAGATCTGAATAGGCTTGTCTTCCCTCTCGCTAGCTTCTGTCGCATTCGTCGCCGGGCCACAGCGTGTGAGTAGTCGCACTCTGATAATTGAACTCCAACCGCGACCTCCGGGAAGAAGATGTGCGCCCTGAGCTGTGTCTTCTGACCGCTCCGATAGGGCTCGACGACGGCCGGGACCCACGCAATCCATGACGTCCAGGACAAAACTGAAGGGTTTCTAGTAACCGAGAGAATGATCGTTCCTCGGCGGCCTTCGGTATCTTGTCGTGGCCCACACCGGGAGACACGAGAATAATGAAACGGTGGCGAAAGAAATTCGGGACCAATTCGTCTTAGACTAATAAATATTAGATTAGAAGAATGCGGAATTGAAGATGACAACGAACCCTGCAAAAACCGGACGCAGACTGAAGTGTAACAGTGCTTGCGCAAAATATGTATGGCGTGGTTCAAGAAATAGCTCCCCGGCCAAGTTGCATATTGCGAGGGCTTGCATGAAGACTTGAAGGGAGGCGGTTTGGAGATCTCTTCCCAAAATCCTCGTGGCGCGCCCTATCTGCTTCTTTGTGCACTGCAACGTGCTCGCGAAGAGCTTCCAGTAGGTCCTTTCCTATGTACTCTGTGTCACGGAAGAGTGTATTGACAGCATCGTCGCAGGTAGGGTCGCTCATAGATCGCCATCTATGGAGCAATATCAGGGCTGACACGGTCACGACTCCGTCGTTCATAATTGCATAGACTCACCGCCTACAAAGCTCCTCAGAAACGCAATCTTGCGAATCCCAGGTGAATACATGCCCCAAGAATTCGACGAAACTGCCCATCACGTATCGACCCTGTCTCCCGAATGTGGTTTACATGCGCAATGTGTCGACCTCGCCGAGTCTTCTTCCCCATTTTGCGGGCCGAAAATGACATTGCCAAAATATACGAGGGGGAGAGAGCGAGGTAGTTAGTTTCAGACGGAGGAGACAGCTCAAGGAGTGCCTATCATGACACTGGGACCGGAACCTTGTATGCGCGCGCCGCGTCGGACATGGCACTTCGACTACTGCTTATCACTGTGACTCATGCGGTTTTTAGGAAATATCATAGGGTGGATGTACTTACCTTCACAACTTAGACTATGAGCCGGAAGTGACCCTGACTGACTTGTGTGCGTAGCCTGATGCCAGCCACACCTTTCCTTCCATTTCATGGCAATGTCCGTGTACCTCTAGTCTCCCCGAGAGAAATGTAGAGGCTTTCAACCGTTTCTATGCGTTTTTTAGTTTCATTTCAAAAGTATATACCCCCTATATACCATTGAATATGTTTCGGCCGGGGGAGACGGGCTGGCTGAGGTGTTGGCTACGGTGCCGTTCGCGTTTTCGTTGGCACCGATATGAATTCCTCGTCGCGCATCGCGAGATGACGCAATCTATGGAAGAGCTTATTGCTTCCGCTTCATAGTCCGACCCAGTCTAGCAATTCGGTACCTGTTTAGGACCTCGTGTCAACAGTGCCATACATCTTTTCTTATCATGTGCGAAGGTTATACAGCCCCAAGGGCCAGCCTGAAAGCCACGCGACACCCCACGTTTCGTCAGCAGTTTCAGACATCCAGGCCCGATGGCTGGCGGCTGCGTTAGGTATGCACTGCAAGCAAGGGTGTTTGCATTGTTGATTGATTGCAAACGAACTCTTTAGAGGCCGGTGCACGACAGCCGCCTTTTGCATATCTTCATTTCTAAGTGGTTCTCCGACTCTTATCTTACCCGCAGTAGTTTGCAAATGCGGATATGAATGAACGGCTAAACTCTGAGATATTGTTTCGTGCACGCGGAACAGAAAGTGGGCTGTTGCGTGCATGAGGGGTCACGGTTGCAAGCGCGGAAAGCATGAATGAAGGTTGCCTTATTGCGGGCTAGAGACTTCTGACGGCGCGCGATCACCGCGACGTGCGATGTTCCAAGTCGATCTGAGATCACGCATTACGCAAATGCGCACGGACCAGTGGCACTTCAACCCCTCCTCGTCATGGATGGCTGGTTGACGGTTGACGAGACATTGGCCAGCTAGCAGACGCGCAGACCAGAACATCGCCCCGCACACACATGCACCAAGAGATCACCCCAAATAACCCCAAAGGAAGATGCATCAGCGTCCAAGGTCCCAGACGGTGTCACCAAACCCGCGTTCCCAGCCGACTTCATCCTCCCCACACTCCGCCACCACCTCCCGCACGTCCGGATACTTCTTCGCAGCTTGCAGAACCTGCAATCTCACACTCTGAGGATGTAAAGGCCTCTACTTCTATGACGAAGCCGTGCGTCCATTGAACGTCACAGACGCTCTTGGGGTATCTGGACTGGTGTCAAGCAAAACAGCGATCAGTTCGCCGACCAGTCCGACGTATACAACCGCTTTCTGGATATCATGAAGGACTTTAAGAGCCAGATGTACGTGAACTATACAGTACACCATGATTTTATATGCTTAATACTTGCATAATAGTATTGACACGCCAGGAGTCATCGAACGTGTCTCGACGCTCTTCCGCGGGTACCCTGTCCTCATCCAGGGCTTCAATACGTTCCTTCCTGCTGGGTATCGTATTGAATGCACCACGGACATCAACAACTCCGACCTTATAACTGTAACAACTCCAACGGGTACTGTTACGCAAGCCATTATACGCGATACGTTTCCATTCCCCTCTTCACGCGACCCCATTGTTCCCGTCGTAACTGGCTATGATGGCACCTCAAGAATCGGAAGTCGAGGCGGATATCGACCGCGCACTCTTATACGTTCAAAGAGTCAAAAACCGCTATGCGAACGATCCGGAAAAGTATAAGGCGTTCCTGGAAATCCTGTCTCCAGGCGAGCTGGCTGGGGTACGTTGCGTTGTCACCTCGTAAGATAATGCGCCTCACATGTTTACAGGACAACGTCGTACATCGTGTGCAGCGGTTATTCAAGGACGACCCCGACCCCGACCTCATGCAGGGTTTCTACCACTTCTTACCTGATAGAAACCTTCCAGCAACGAATGGTAGCGCGTCTGGATGAGATGGAGATGGCGCCCTTTTTTCCCCTACCTAGACTCTCGACATTCGAGAGGCAAGAAACAGGACGGAGGCCTGAATGTACCACTTTCCAAAGCGCAGTCCCGCATCGGCATCCACAGAAGAGAAAACGGAAACCTGTAGACAAAGATAAAGGGGAGATAGACAAAGACAAGCATAAAGACATTGTGTCGAAGCCCGGAGCAAACAAGGTGGGTGATACATCCTGTTCGGGCCACAGACGTCCATTCATGATCTATAGAGGAGTAAACAGCAAGCTGCCTCCAGTGAAGCCCCGTCACCAGCTCTCGCACATCTACACGCCATTCCCTCCTCTCCTCATCGATCACAAGCTCAGGCCGCCGTTCATATGCACCAATCACATTCACATAGCCTACAGGGTCACGGTTCGATGCCAGCCGTCCACCACAACCAGACGTCCGCCCACCGATACGACGATGCGCAGTTTTTCGACCCGCGTAAAGCGTGCATTACGCAGTGAAGAGACATACAACGAGTTCTTAAAGCTCGTCAACCTCTTTACGCAGGACATCATCGACACAGCACGCCTCGTGCGCGAGGCGCGAACATATCTCGGAGAAGGGGAGCTTATGGCCCAGTTCAGAGATATTCTTGGTTGGGACGAGCGTAGGGACCGGTACGCGGGAGCAGAGGACGTGTGGTCGAGACCTGTCGGCCGTATTGGACAGACCAACTCGGAATCAGCTTAACCTTCGTTACGGAAGCTATAGGAAACTCCCTGCTAGCGTACGTCTAAGACATTATCTCATTATTATCTACCGCTTACACTACAAAAGGAAACGAATGTTGTTTGCTCTGGCCGTGACGACATGTGCAGGTCTGTTCTCAACGATGAGTGGGTCTCCCAGCCAACATTTGCTAGCGAAGACGCGGGCTTCCTGGCGCACAAGAAAAACGCACATACGAGGAGGCGCTTCATCGAAGCGAGGAAGAACGGCACGAATACGATTTCCACATTGAAGCCATCCATAGGACGATGGGAGGCGATCCAAGCGCTTGAACCATACAACAACAAGATCAATCAACTCATCCCTGAAGAGAAGGCGAATTACAAGTTCAAGCCAAGTCTGCAGGGAGCCACAAAGAGCATTCATCTGCGAGTGATCAAGAAGGTGTACGGTCGAGAGGCTGGAGTTGAAGTCCTTTCAAGCCATGCAGGACGTTCCCGTTGTCGCCATCCCTCTTGTCCTACAACGGCTCAAACAGAAGCTTGATGAGTGGAAGCGTGCACAGCGGCGGGAGTGGAATAAAGTCTGGAAGGAGGTTGATGCGAGGAACTACTACAAGTCTCTCGATCACCAAGGCATCACTTTCAAGGCCGCGGACAAGAAGGCGCTTACCTCCAAGGTCTTTGTCAGCCAAATCGAGGCGGCGCGAGACGAGCAGTCCTCGAGTCGAGCGTCACTCATCGACCCATTAATCAATCGCACGAGACCGCGCGACATCAACTCGAATACGCCATGGAGGACACCGACGTGCTGCAGGATTCGTTGAAGCTCGTGTGCTCGTTCCTTGATCGAACGCAAGGGCAAATCAACCTCGCGGACCGGAAGAAGATCGAAACCTTTTTTTGCGCACCTTCGTACCCTTGTTTTTTCATGCTGGACACGGCGACCTTCAACGGAGCCCTTGTCCCACCCAACGGCCGGACCCGATGCAGACGCGGCCGACACGGACAGCATGTTGATCGATGATCCAGAAGGTGGTCCGTCTCGCGTCGCGGATCGCTCGTTTGGCCAAAGGCACCCCTGGAGACCTGAGGAAGCGACTACTCAAAAATGAGCAAGCCAAGTCGAGTCGCAGGACGAGGGGGCGCAAGACGCCCCATCCCCAGCCTCATCCAAACAGGCGTCACCACGATAATAGCGGACGCCGGGACGCGGTCCTGCCAGATTGTAGACGCGCAGCCCGTTACGAATGGTCATCCTGCGTCTCCGCCTTCTAGCCCAACGGAGCCACGCTCGTCGCGAAAGGGCACTTTCTTCACGAACACCTACTTCTATGTTCTCTTCCGTCTTGTGGAGGTCAGTCTCGTCCCCTTGCGCTGTCTAGAAACAGAGGCTGACGTCGTTGCAAGGTTGTTATACTCACGTCTCAAGCTGTTCAAGGACAAAGCTGCCAGCATGTCCGACGACCCAGCGGAACCCTTCAAGAGCAATCCGCTCGCCTGAGCACTTGGGCTCTCTTGTCGACCTGAGCAAGCTGGGAGGGCGGGCAAAGAATGTCTCCCTTTACTACGACCTGATGCTTGAGTCCTGCGAAAAGCTCTTTGACAATGAGATTGAACAGCATGTTTACGAGGATCAACTTCGTTATATGTTCGGGATTCAGGTAAGGGCAAACATGCATTATGATGTCTCGATCTCATTATTCGTAGCTCGCGTACAAAATGTTCACCATTGACAAGGTCGTTGGTTCGATCGTAAAACAGGTATGTACTTTGTAGCGTCTTAAAGGTCGTACTGATAGTTGCGTAGGTGCAAACCATCCTCGCCGATGCCAAGAGTCAAGAACTCTTCGAGGTCCTTCGTAGAGAGCGTGCTCTTGTCTGCCCCACTCCTCAAGACCTGGTCAACCTACGCGAGAGCTACGGAGAAAGCCATTGGACCCGATGAGAACCTCTTCCGCAGCATGGTTTGGGTGTGTTTGGCCGTTATGAATATGGGAGCATTTGACTGATTATCATCTTCCAGCTTTCGGACCCCAAGAAGACGGTCACAATCCAGCTCATTGGCAAAGACGACTCGGAAGTCGATGACACGGAACTTCAAACTGGGCGATGGGAGGCATATGTTCAGTCGTTTGCCTCGGTCAGTACTTCCTTCCGACCGATATCACCTGACCACTAACAATTGCATAGCCCAATGAAACGAGCGGGCTGTCCTTGCCTATATCTCGGCTGCCGTATTTGAAACGGTAAGCAGTGCACATACAAATGTGTCGATTTGTCCACTCATCGCTTGTGATAGGACGCTAAAACGAAACACCGGATGATGACGTTCGGGGCGATGATAGCTCACTGGCCATGCGGATCTGTGTTCGGACCTACCGACTCTTCTATCTACCCCTATACCGAGGAGATCTTTTGGCGAAGGACCTCGCACGATGAACACGCCGAAGCTTCTCGCAGGCTTTCAGCGAACAAATCACGCAAGAAAGCGTGGCTGGAGAAGTTTGCTGCGCGGGGACCGACGCCGGCGGCCAAGGTCGAAAGCCCCCCTTCGACAGCAAAATCGTCCTAATCTATATCCTCGTCGATTGCATATTCTAAGTTATTGCATTTATTCTACATATGCTGTAATTGTTCACTGTTGTATTCATGGATCAGAATGTATTGCTTTCTCAAATGCTATCGCCCATAACTTGACGGAGCTAGCTAGAGTCGACGAGTTGTGAGTCATATACAGTCAGGTTTTCCACGCTAACATCTTTGTCCCTTACCGTCTACTTACCTCCAAGGATTTGGTCTCTGGTACGTCATAATAGCTCCATTTCAGCAAAGCGGGCCGCTCACACCCTTTCCTAGTGTGCGGCTAGTAATGTATTATGGCAGTCAAGGCACATTAAATATCTCACACGCCCACTTTCACATCCTCGACTCGAACAGCGTGGGTAGTTCGGACTCCAGTACCCGCATGTCCATAAGAATCTCGATTCCCCCGAGGTCTTCCTGATGGGGTAATGAAATCTTCACTCTTCATGTGTAGATGTGCTAAACACGCGCACTAGGGCTCATCGAGCAGGGGCGGCTAGTTTGTATTCAGCGCCTCAGACGATTTGCAAACCGGGCGCATTAGCTCACGGACGCTCGCATTGCGCAAGTATCAACGAGTTTTTTCTCGGAGGAACGGGTCGGTGTTGCATCCGGCCTCAGAGTCTCTAAGCACGCGAGGCTCAACAGAAAATAAGACGTCTGGTCGAGAACCGCATATTTATCTTCCTTTTGTGCAATGTCCTTTGCGACATTGCAGAGACTAACCCGCGAGGATAACTGCTCCGCCCTGCCCTGCAGCCTGGTACGACGTTATACAATGATGTCATTCCAAAACGTCTCTATAATTGGCTCTCACCATCACTGACCGAATGATAGCTATATTTCGACTATGACAGTCGATGTCTTTGTCAAGTCAAGTATCAGTGCCATCCTTCTCGTTCGGTCTGACCACACGGTGATGTTGATCTAGGAAATCTGTATTGTCATGAAGAAAATACATCATGGAAATTGCAAGTATCAAATCCCGAAAAATAAGTCCTAACTTCTGTGTAGGGAATCAGTCTTACGTAGAGTCTGTACAGCAGAGAGCGGCATCGGCTTATGATCGCATATGCGGGACTCGGTGTGACGAATTCCGAGGCCATTTGCTGTCTGCTCTGCGATGTGACTGAATACCATACCAGAGATAGATGAACGTCGGTCATAGCCTCGTCAAATAGGAATCCCGACCTACGAACTCCGCGATCAGCACAATGTCGGTCACGACATCCGGGAGCGGTTTACCAGCAGTAAGGACATAGGCGAGTATTGGCTTTCTGGCTGTGTATAAAAGGCTGGACGAACTCGCTGACAATCCCCAGCAACAGCTACTCAGTGTCTTTTGCAACCAGCAAACCTCGCTCTCAAGATGTCTCTCGCCTCGCTGCCTTCTCTGTTCTCGCTCTCCCCCTCTTTGCGGCTGCCACACCCGTTGCACTGCCAAATGCACGCCAAAGCACAACCACGGCCTGCTGCGCCAACACTATCCCAGTACGTCCCCGGTGTCCATCTTTCGTAGTCACTAACCAATTACACCCAACAATCCAAGGCTAACTCTGCGTGGCTTCGGCCCTCCTTGGGTTGCTCGGTATCGACCTGAGGCGACATCAACGCCCTCATCGGCTTGACCTGCAGCCCCATCTCCATTATCGGCGTCGGCTCGGGCTCGGAGTGCAGTGGCAACACTGTCTCCTGCAGCAACGGCGTAACTGTGAGTGTCCGGCAAGCTCCGGCCATAGAGAAGGAATTAACTACGTGAACAGGGAGGCATTGGTGTTTGGCTGCGTTCCCCGTCTCTGTCTAGGCCGACAATTATATCCGAACGAGCGAGTATCATCGCAGTGGCAGGGTGTCTCGTTGTGTGGAGTATTTGATCATAGCAGCGGGGATGTAACTTTGCTCGTGTAAGAACATGCGGAAGAAATCTGAGATAGTGGTGGGAAGACTGCGGTGTCGTTGCGAGCTCAAGAAGCATTCTCGTCAGGCATATCCACAAGGCCGTCGCGCGATATATAACATGACGAGTGAGAAGAAGCAACGCATAAGAGTGAGATTGAGCAGTGTGAGTTACAATCGAACATAACGTAGTATATCTAGAGATGGTCTTTGGGACCACTTGAGAAACCATGAACCGATCGACGTTGGACATGAGTGGGGTAGGAATATTTGTCTATTCAATATACCATGGGCCAAGAGTATCAATGACGAGGCAGAAGTCTTCACCCTTTTGTAGAGCTCTATGGAGGCGAGCAGGAAAATCCGAATCCCGCGAAAGCGAAGACCTGAGAGGCCACCAGTGAGAATGAGAGAGAACTATGAGGCTCTGAATGAGCTTACCCCAGCGAACACGGCCGGCTTCCACCACACGTAGTTGTCGCCAAGCAGCGCACCGCTGATGGGGGAGCCGATGAGACCTCCGAATGCAGAGATTGCGAAGCCAACACCCATCCTTGCGCTACACTCTTCGTTAGTATACAACGGTGTGCATGTGAACCACTGATACTCACCCAATCTCGCCAAAGTTATCTGCAAGAGTCGACAGTGCATCGGCGCGTTCAAAGCGATATCTGCGATTAAAATCCGAGTCAGAAGACGCAGAGGACTGGTCTGTGATCAAAACGCTTACATGCTCCAGCAAAGATCCGAAGAACATACCAACCAGTACGACGCTGGTCACCGTCTTGATTCCGATCATAAACCGCCTAGGATGACCGCGCCGCAGCACAATGAACAGGTTGTGATTGTGATGTGCGCGCCGATCTTGTGCGCAACGACGCAAAATGAGCTCATCCGGCCGACAAAGCTGGAGAAGTTGAGGATGACGAGCTGTGAGTACGGGATGTTAGTGGTATAATGACTGGTGACACAAAATGTGGACATACACAGTAGAAGGAGAAACTCTCGGGCTCAGGTTATGCTGGTGCTGCGTCCAGCTGAAGGTAGTACAGAGGATAGTAAAAGCCAACAGTGACCAAGCTCAACCTATTGAAAGTAATAAGTCAGAACAAATGCTCGGGTCTTTTCTATGGGAAACGCCTGACCCTAGGGTACTAAGCACGTAGGCCTTGTCTCGCGAGAACTTCCTGATGGCCGGGATGAGTGCAACCCCGTCTTGTCCGGAGGCGGAAATCCTTGGTTTCATGAGAAGCGAGGCATTATGAGCATTCCCGCCACCAGTCCCGCACTCGCCCTGACCAGAGTTGCCGAAGCCCAGGGACGAGTTGAGGTGTTGTTGAGCATGATGGGGTGAATCACGGACGCCCAAGCGAGGAACCACCGGCAACGATCGACATGGCCAGGATGCGTCGACGTTGGAAGTATGGGAGATGATAGCGATCGAGGGGATGTAAAGTAATCCCTGCGCCAAAACCTGCGCAAGGAACGCCCTGGCTACCAAGGAAGATCTAGAAGGAGTGCGTTGAGAATCTACACAGAGTTTGAATGCCAGTAACACACGCACCTGATAAAACGAGTTCGGCTTCGCTAGAGATAACATAAACAGTCCGAAAACGAGACAGGAGCGACCCCGCGGTGATTGTCAGCCGGCTAAGACGCATGTTGAACTTAACACCACGATTAGGCGAGAAGAGTGCTAAATGACATACAAGTGACCGCGGGTCGTAAAGATGCCCGGCGAGAAGGCCGGAGCCGACGACGATAAAAGCGTTGACACTACCTATCCATCTACAAAAGGGTATCTTCCTTAAGCAAAGTTCAGAAAGAGTGGTGAATCGATGCACCTACGAAATTGTCGATGCTGTCTCATTCGTGATGTATACACGTACGTAGTAGTCTGGGGCATCGTACGGGTGAATATGTGTTATAGTTTTGTGCTGGGAAGAAGACCATAGACCTTGATATAGCGCCAAACGAACTCGTGTAGCTGTTTCGTCAACGCTGATTAGAAAATGTGGCTGAGGGCCAGAACGAGAATAAACATACCCAAATCCACACGAATTGGATACAGAATCTGATATATTCGAAATAGTAAAAATGATATAAAAAATATGCGAACCAGTATACTTACGGCCCCCGCGACTGTTGCCCACACGTCCCTCAAGCCACCCTCAGGGAAGTCTTGACTTCGGCGCCTGGGTGACCTGATCTTCAACGTCGCCGTCTGGATGGTATTTGCGACTCTAGTTTTCTTCTGCTTCTCGCTGTCGTCGGCGCATGGCGATGGCGCACGTGTCGAGCCAATCGTGCCCTGCTCTGCGGACTTTCATGAGTAATGTCAGCCATTTTGGGCACGAATATTCTTTTCGAGAGCCGTCTACCAGAGTGTGTCATAAATGTTTGCAGCGGTTCAACAAGAGAGAACCCACAAAAATATTGGCAAGGACAAAGCGAAGAGGTGTCGTAATAAGTCAGAGACGAAGGGACCGATGATCAACGCCTGCTGTTCTGTCCTCCGTCGGCGGGCCATCCATATATACTGGTCCAAAGGCACGATATTTGCCGGGGCTAATCATCGTCTCGTAAGATGAACCAATAACGGAGCCATCTTATCTGCAAGTTGCGGTATCGAGCAATTTCTTGATGGATCTGACTCCTCCGTTTAGTCATCTTATCAGATACACAACGAGATTGGGCGCCAAACTCTGGCATCTTCAAAAGTACCAGATCCGCCTTTTGTACACCGACTAGAGAGGCCGACGACGTTACAATCCTCACTAATAGTGAGCTTGTGGCTTGCTTTATGTGTGCATTTATTTGAGAGGATTATATGTCTTTGTTTTAGGGCCACTAGGCCACACAGGCATCCGCGAGTTCGGGCCTCGGGCCGATCTACATTGACACCGACGCGCTCCCGATGTGCGCAAGACACGGCTCTCCCCACACATGGGTTTTCCATGAATTCGCTGACCAAAGACCCGGCACGGCAGGTGCAAAGAGGGACGCGCGTCGTGCCGTCTGCAGGTGGCAACAGCCACCCGCCTGCCCGTTTTGCCGAAACATTTTCACAAAGGTCAGACCACTCACCGGGGATTAACTTCCGCAGGGCGTTTTGACGACGACGCTCTTACGGCGTGTAGAGTAGGGTCACACGACACTGTTAATTTGGCTAGCCTAGTTTCTAACGGTGCAAACGCACATGCAGCATGAGTGACTCGCAGAAGGCATGCTGACACAACGTTGAATCGGATTGGCTATGGAGGCTCCGTTCTCATCTATCGAAGCTCTGAGTCACACAAAAGACATGGAAAGCCGCAGTAAAGTGTGTGAGCTCTGCCAAGACATCTGAGGCTTCGTAGGGCTACGTGCGGCGCGAGGCATTTGTGCCTCGCTTACCTGAACGCTCCGAGGTGTAATATGTTGCGCATCGTCACGCCTCGCACTGCGTCGCGGTGCAAAGGAGCACCTGGAGCCTTCGGTAGCGTCAATAAGCCATCCTCACTCTAAGCAGCACGGCGGCTTCTGCGCATATAAGGCTTCAATGTCTTATTCATAGCCTGCAGACCCACTCCGGGTAAGCTCACTTCCACGGAGTCACCGAGTGACGGTACCATTTTTATGATGTGGGACGCGGCCACGGACGGCTGTCTCATCTCGGCACGAATGCCAGGATAGTACACAGGAGTATAGAGTCATATCTCATGTTATTTCAGCTTCTGCCCTCAAAAAGTAGTGGTGACCAAACGTGAAGTCCCGCCGACCCACAACACCCGAGGTTGTTAGGAATCCAGGTGCTCTACACTGACTCAGAAAGAGAAGCTGCTTCGGTGATAAAGTTTAAGTAAGAGCTGTAGACTTTGTCTTTGGGGAGCAGTGTATCAGGCCTTGGTTTATAGGTCAGTTGGCAAAACGTGCTGGCATCCATAATGTAGCGGACGGGGTACATGGAGGCGCCCAACGGTCCGAAGTGCACGGGGTCATGACTAGCAAAGAGGGCGCCTTGCTCTGCTCCGGGTCCAACTTGCAACCGTCGCCTCGTGCCATCACCTTCAACTCGACTCTGGATTACTTTCCATTAAGGAAACTGAGCTCACTCAACAATAAGACATTGTACCACAGGAATATACCATCGACAGGATGCTCGTGCCATCCCGTGAGACCCCCCTCATATCCCATATACTGGTCTTGTGCCTGTGACGACGAGGGCGAACGCGTGGGGAGGTGAGTGAATTCGCATCACCACTCTCATGACAGAACTGGACAATTGCTATGAACGATGTATCATACCGGGTGATTGCGAAGTATATAGGCTCTCATTCTCTCGACATCGACCGGTAGCGCAAGTTTTGCTCTCAATGACCAATTTTGCAGCGTTTACTGTTTACCACACTCGCACGTCCCACCACGGGTGTGCGGGGCCTTCGAAAAACGTGTAGCTCATCTCCGACGCCTTCTCTGGTACGAAATCAATACTCCTTAGACCCACCTGTATGACACGATAGCGGTCGTCGTCGTATATCCTTGACGGAATCGGTGTGAGTGGGCCCATCATCGAAGGTGGCAGTAACGGCTTAGTTGCTGTAACCAGCTCATGGTCTCAAAGGATCTCTCAGTATGCTACCGCAGAGAATTCACCGTGTAAATGGGTCAAAACCACGTCATCCTCTAGGATACGGCTATAGTTATCAACTCAACCAACCATGACTCTATCGCCGCAACAGCATCCGTACGCGACGAAGAACAGTTATGACAGTTCACATCGTGGGTGGTGTTCTCTACCTTCCTATCTGTTCTCTATCATGACACGGTACTAAATTTCATCAACGGACTTGCTGTACTGACGATGAACAGGGCCCATGATGCGGATATGGTAGCATCTACTTACATTACAATATCAGGACAGACATTCAATCTTCTAGTGCCCATGATCAGTCTGCCACATCGTTCTTCTCAGGGCGGTGTCAGTTACGACTCCACCTATACGTCTGTCGGAGTTGGCGAGAGCGTTTCAATCAGGTTACCTTCCCCCCTCCGCACCGCAATTGCAGGATTTTTCCCGAAGCTCGTGACGATGTCACCGGAAAGAGAATAACATCTCGCCAATACGTGACTCGCGCTATGCACGACGTCCGGACGCGCCATGACGTTTGGAGGGGCTTTGACTACTAACAAGGCAGGTTCTCCTGCGGCCGATTGCGTATAAAAGGGCAGCAAGACTGGTCGAAAACCCCCAGCAATCAGCTACTCAGTGCCTTTTGCAACTCGCAAACCTCACTCTTCAACATGTTCTCTCGTCTCGCTGCTTTCTCCATCCTCGCTCTCCCCATCTTTGCGGTCGCCACACCTGCCAACGTCGTCCGTAACGACACGCCTACCACGGCTTGCTGCGCTAGCACTGAGCCTGTATGTGTAGCTTTTCGGGGCTTAGCGATAGTGAGCTTACAAAACATCTTGCAGGGCTAATTCCAAGGCTGGATCGGCCCTCCTCTCTTTGCTCGGCATCGACCTGAGCGACCTCAACGTCCAGTCCTGGGCCTGACCTGCAGCCCTATCTCTGTTGTCGGCGTCGGTTCTGGCTCCGAGTGCAGCGGCACCACCGTCTCCTGCAGCAACGGAATTGTCGTATGTACTCTTCAATATCCTCACTGCGAAAAGCATTAACAGTCGAAACAGGGAAGCATTGGTGTTGGGTGTATCCCCGTGTCTGCCTAAGCGTCATGTGTGGCGCCAATGACAAAATCTCGACTCCCGAGGGTGTGGATTTGGGGTGACTTGTCATGTACCATTGAATGTTGGCGACATGTAATCTTCTTCAATGCTATGTCGTATTGTCCGTGAAACAGTCCGCTAGCTAAGTCTCTCAAGGGCCATCTTCAGCCAATTCGATCAAGTGTACGTCAACGTTTGGAATGCTACAAGCAACCTTTGCGAAGTAAAAAATGAGAGCTTGAATGACAGTTCGTGACTGCCGCGGGGACTGTATACATACAATTTACACGCACGTCGCCGTTGCTTTTGAAGATGTGTGGCGTCCACGTGTCCCTGAATCAGACTCCCCGCTGGCTCTACTACGTAGTATCGTCCCGCTCATCGTTACCACTTACCAGGAGCTCCCTTTATACCTACGCTACGTGAACAAAAAAAAAAACGAGCTTAGTGCAACTCAATGTTTTCAGCTCAATGATTTCCTGGGAAAATCACTTATAAGTCTAAGTATTACAAGGCGAAATTAAAGTCTGGATTAAATTGTTTGGTTTGAGAGACCGTCCAAAGGAGTTCGACGCCATGGATTCCGCCCCCTCACATTTTGCGTAGTTTCCAGGTAAGATTGTGGTGAAGCTTCCGTTCCCATTCCATGCACAGGACTCCACAGCAGGAAGCTGCGATTGACGTAGTTCGCAAGGGCGACCACACTCTACTCCGTGTGCATTGCGTATACATTTCGGACGACTCGCATTAGTAGCAGGGTGACGTCCAAATCTATCCGCTTCCATCATGGCGTCTCTGACACTCGGAATCTACACCACCCCAGCACTGTGTCCTAAGTTATCGTGTACTCATAGTACCCGTTTCATTACGCACCGCTGCACAAGAGTGTGGAGTATGGAAAAAACCAAGGATAGCGACGATATGCTCAATGGTTTTGTCCGGGGGTCGTTCGTGGTATGAAAGCTTCACCATTTTAGACAGAAGTGCCTAACACGCGTATTAGGGTCATTCGGAAGGAGCGTTTACTTTTGAATAGGACGGCACCGAGAATTTGCAAGTCGGGCTCCAGGAGGTTCGCGCAGCGCTTTCAACGAATGACGTTGGCTGCTACGATCGAGGCTTGACACCCGGTTTCCCCACCACATCTGACTTCCTGTTGAATGGTGACAGGTGTAAATCATGCCGTGTTGAGTTTCTTCTCCGTACTATGATATGACAATGAGACGAAACTGAACCCAAGTTACTTACTACCACATTCCCAGTCAGATAGTTCTGACACCCGCTCGGCGGTCTCCAAAATAGTTTTTCGTCGACTGACGACATCATCCCTCGCAAATACAAGTAGCCGTCTATAACAGCTTCCATCCTTACCTGATACATGAGCCCTTTGTTTTGTTTCAAAGGTTAAGATGTTCAACTTCCGTATCAAGGTACCAACTCAACGACAGTGGTAAAGGTTCAAGCTCCTACATCATGTCATGGGAATTTCATATGTCTTATGACGAAGAACTGGTAGCTCCGTTCGCCCGTCTTGGCAGGTATGTTGTATTCACTTATGTCCGTGATCAACCGTGATGTAATGTTGCATCGCTGGGCGGTGTCGGCATAGTATCCACTTGGACGTACGTGGGAGATAAGTGGGTGACTACTCTCGGGACCTGTACCTCTTGTGGTGCATCCCTTACCGGCCAGGACGGTCGAGATAGAAGGTTGTGTTGGCGTTCACGAATAGTGGAGTATCTCGACACGCTGTTCGAACGCGACATTCGGATGCAATAGACGGTGAGTGGACTTGGCTTTCTAAGAAAGATACTGTACTCAGAAAACATATAAAAGGACGGCAAGGACTCGCCACGCTCCCCCCAGCCCACACCAGCGATCTTTCAGTTCATTTTGCAACACGCGAATTCCAAGAGCTATCCAAGCATGTTCCTCTCGCCTCGCTGCCTTCTCCAATCCTCGGCTCTCCCTATCTTCTGACGGTACGCCACACCTGTTCGAGGGCGTCTTGCGTCGGACCCACTAGAGGCCCCGCCTGGCTGCGACAAGCACCCCGAAACCCGTGCGCCTTGCATTCTTCCTTTGCATACCTTTCATGCACATAGATAAATATACTGGTAGGGACACTCTAAGGCTGGCAACTCAGGCCCTTTGGCAGCGTGCTGCGGCATCAACTAAGCGACACATCAACGTCCCGTCGTTGCTGCCTCACCTGCTAGCCCTAATCGTCTGTTGCTCGGTGGTTGGCTCGGGCGCCGCAAGATGCAGCAGCAACCACTGATGTCCCTGCACACCAACGGTGTCGTCGTGAGTGTCCTTCTAGTTCGCCGGTCTATTATTGCGGGCTCACTTCCTAGACAGCACGGCATCGGTATCGGCTGCTAGTCCCGTCACGCTCTATCCAGTGGGGCGACACATACGGAGACAAGTGGCGGAGTGAGGTCGCGTCGGCAAGGTGTTTCGTCGTGAATGGTTTGAGTATGCGTATATAAACATTAAACACACATTTTTACGCAGTGATCCGCGGACTTGATATGACTGGAATACATGATTGTGATCTTGTTTGAATGTTTGCGTAACGTGAGGGAATTGCCCTTATCGTAATGGCCCGCCTGATGTTGAACGAGTGTTTTATCTGCGCGAGGAGTAACTGACAATGGAGCCTTGGTGATGAGAATCGCTACGGCCAAATGCCATTATGAGAAAGCTCCGCGATCGATTTGAACTGGCACAAGATTGCGCCCGCCTTGGAATGCTGGTGCGTACTACGCCTCAGTATTAGATGCAACTGCGACGACTTCCAGCAACTAGCCACAGCGTTTTAAACACACACGACGATCAAAACATACATCCTTCGCGCTTATTCAGCCGTTGTCTGAGTGCCAGCGTATCGTAGTGCTGCGGTGTCGGCCGTGTCGTACTGTCATTTCCCCTGGGTCAGTTCTGCGCAGATTGTTTAACCTCTGTAAATAGGTGTCCTCTTTATATTTCTGTTGATCCATGTCTATCTTCCTGGTTATTGTGTGGAATTAGCCCTAACTTGTGCTTTGTGCTGAAGCACTCCGGGGCAATATGTGGACGATAGAGGAATACTTGGCAACTAATTTTGCTGCCCTGTAGCTCTGCGAGGATGGCGTTCCTTAGTGCACTTAAAGTGGTCAAGTGGTTGTGGGCTTCCTCTCCTTGTGTAGGACTAGCATAAACTGTCGTTGCTTGGCTGGTCCGGCTGGTGAGCAGGTAATGTGTTCCGGCTGAGGGCTTCGATCCGCGGCTGTGGGTCTCCCTCGGGAGCTATGTCCTATGGCAATGGCTGGGCGTTTTTGTACGGCAGAAAGTGATCATCATTCCCTCACTATATAAGACACCATCGCATGTCTAATCTAGGTAAATAGATGGAGGTATGGCGCTGTCAGAACGCAGGGGACAGGCGCAGAGCGAGAATATTCCGGCGTGTTATGAGGGTCACGCTGTGACTCGGACCCAGGGGGTCACGCACCCTCAGCCACCAGACCGGTTCAGGAGATCGCGGATGCACCGTCAGGGTCAATTAGCATCCGGATCACGGCTCCGAAAGTCTGGCACGCGAGACTAGGTCATTTCCATGGATAAAGTCGGGAACCTTGGTCTGGGACCGCTGCATGGATAGTGCGTGTCATCGTAGTGTCCACGGAGCGGGGTGTAATGCACGCTACTATGGACTGACAGACATGGTTCACTGAGTGAGGTTGGACCTGAGCTGCAAATTAACGCAGACGGCGGGTGGGTTGGGGTGGCAAATCAATGAAGGCAACTTTCAACCAGTGAACATTTGATCAGGGGAAAACTTGACATTATATTCAATAGATTGACGAAAGTACATGCAGTAGGACGGCGCGTGTAGCAGGAATAGACCTGGAAGACGAATGAGTATGATACTCCAGGCCGAAGAAGAGACAAGGTCAGAGAAGCCGGTATTTCTTCGATCCCCCAGCCTCGCAAAATTCTTACACAACCCAAGACCTGCATACACCAAGACTTGGAGCATGGCAGGTCTACAGGTACCCCGGTACGACTACCCGGATAAGGCAGCAGACACGTTCAAGACGCGTGACAGTACCGTCAACGAATGGATGAAACTTGTTTTCGTCCCGTCGGTAGAGTAAAAAAATATGACACACCACCCCTTTAAACTGGCTCTCACAATCATCTTCCGCAGCGTATGGCTTCATAAACAACAATGAGTCACACTATCGCCTCAGGAGGAGTTGTCAGTAAGACTGCAAAGATCAGGCTGACCGAGCTTCCCCCGAGAAGATCAGAATTGAGAGTTTGGTATAAAGGTTGTCCACAAGGGAGTGGGTCTCTCTCTTTCGGAAGCAGAGGAACTGGACATAGTTGGTCTCATCACACAAGCGAGTGCAGGTGCTTTTGCAAAAATACGTGACGGAGACTCACACCTGTTGTTACTGGCCTAAGAGAATAGTGCTATCGAGCATAACGGGAGCGACATCGTGGTCAACTTTTCAGACGCACTCGCACGCTTATAACCGCGTCCTGTACAGCTCAGAAGCTCCGACTCTAGTTTCAACCTTCCGCAAACCTTAAATAATTGCCGGCGCTGGAATGCGCTCCCGGTTCTTGCCCAGGTTGCGCTCGCCTTTCATGTTCATTTTCGCGTTGAACTGGTTGTTGTGATAGCGTAGGTGAGTATTTATCCCTTCATTTCTGGCGATGAAGATAGTTTTATCCATAAACACCGAGTTGGCGAAAACACCATGAGCCGTACTCACTTAACATGCATCACCAACGGAGCCTTCTTTGCTTTTTGCGTATGTTCTGAAACACGTCGCGAACCTTTGCTTTGCAGATAATCTTCATAATGAAAATAAACTTTGATACGTTTGGTGGGTATTCGATTACCGTTCCGACACGCCACCCTACGACCCGAGAACAACTAGCGGGCGACGAATCATCGATTCCCTCTATGGGCCCAAGCTAGCATACACCACCCCCTGAGGCTCTTACCGCTCGCGACACCCCCAGTCCAACAGTCTTCTGACGTCTTTCCGACAGTGATACGGCACACTCATGCGCGACGTAACAAAATTCAAGGTGAGCATTCCTGTATCCTCCTGTGTATCATCCGCCTTTCTTTTCCGCCGCCTACGATGTTTCAAACAAAATACAAGCATATGTCCGAACCGTTTATGAAGGACAATACATGTGTCTGAGGCTCCCTTCACTTCTTTATCCCTATCCGTTGCTCCATGTGCTCATCCTATTCCCTAGGTATGAATTGGTCGCTCGGGTCTTCTGGCAAGCTGTGTTAGCATTATCAGTGTATCAACATTGCTGTGTATTTCTCTAGTAGTAGCGAATCATAATGCTTCATTATTTATCAACGCTGCGTTTCTCCGAACAGCGCTGGCCTAGTAACATGCTTTCACTCCGCTCCGTCACCGACCACGGTTATGTTCAACCATCAGTCGGCGCATCTACCTGTAAATGTAGGAGGTTTTCTATCTCAGAAACCATCTCAGAAAGTGCCTGTAACATGATATCGTACACGATTACGGCATAGCCTCCAGCATCGGGACATTCAACCGGTCCTCAGCAGTCCCAGCGTTTTTTCCCCACCTTACATCTCACTCTCTACTCTCACCACGACATACGGCCACCTACGGCTACGCAACAACCGACTACGAACTGTACATGATTTTCTAATTCTCTAGGCTCTTGTAACGGCGAAAACGCGAACATTTACCCCGCATATTATTTTTGGGATGGACCGACCTTCTGCCGCGCACGCTTCTCTCAGCGCCCCCGCACTCCCCGCTCAACGTCACAGACTCTAGACTGTCTGATGACGACTCTGTGACATCGCAAGATGTGTCCCATGTGTTTGTGAAGACACGAAAACGAGAAAGCAGGCGAGAAAGAGAAAGGACAACGTGAACATGCCTCTGGTGAAGAGGTCGAGGTCACGAGCATTGGCCTCCTTTCCGATGAGGTCTACGAGCGGGCCCTTGGAAAATGGCGAGCCAAAGTCAGGAAAATGCTCGCTAGGAATATTGCTTGGGAGTCGAAGGTTATTGCTGCGATGCAGGTGCGTTTGGAGTTGTGAGCGCACGAGACCCCTGGAACTAACCCCCGCGACGCAGGAGCGCGTCCGGTTGCCTTTCCTCGACGTGTATTTTGTCAACTCTTCCACCCTAGGGACCCACACGTTACTTCATGACGATGCTCCCAAGTCTCATATTCTTCGGGCATCAAGACGTGGTAGCAGAGTATGTATACTGCACAGTGACCACGCGACCGACGCTGAACTGCCTCCAGCCTTCTTCCCCTGCTCGCGTTCGGCGTGTACATCTCGTCGTTCTTCAAAGATCTTATGTGCTCGCCACGGCCATATGCACCTCCTGTGACCAGACTGAGTAAGTCGTGTGCCGCCGTCCAGCCAAACATTCCCTCATGATGTATACGTAGCCATCGGCAACCACCATCTTGAATATGGTTTTCCCTCGACGCACTCTACAAACAGTATCTCTATGGCGCTGTATTTCTTCACGGTCATCCGTCGCCTCGCAAACACGCCCCGCAACACATCTCGCTGAAGACGCGCTTCCGCAGATGAAGATCTCGGGCACGGCGTATGTGGTCACCACTGTGCTCCTCGTGGTCTACGTATTTTCCATCGTATACGGGCGCATCTATACGGGCATGCACAGTTTCACCGACTGTGGATTCGGACTGTTCCTCGGCACTGCGATCTGGGTGTATACGTGCTCTGTAGGGACGCAGTTGAGACATGGCTGAAGACGTCCGGTTGGATCGGTGCGTCTTATTCCTCCGTTCTAAGGCTTCACACGAGACTCATGACGTCCCAGTGCCCGCGGTGGTCGTCCCCGCATGTCTACTGATGGTTCACCGCCACCCCGAGCCGGTGGAAGACTGCCCGTGCTTCGAGGACGCCAGATCGCGTCTCATGGCGGTAGTGATGGGGCAATATGCTCACTCGGTGGTACAATGGCGGGGGCAAACGGGTACGACGAAGGTTACTTTCCATAGCATGCGAGGCGCGATGTTTGGCCCGTGGCCGGAGATGTGGGAATGGTGGTCAATCGCCGTCGCGAAGATGGTCGTTGGTGCGCGTCCTCTTTCTTTTCCTCGCGGTAGGACAAAACTCTGACGAGCTATGCACTTACGCGACAGGGCATCGTGGCCATCTTTGCATGGCGTATATTTGCCAAGTTCCTGCTGCACCGTATGCTGCCGCCCATCTTCCGTTTCCTGGCGCAGCTTGTAACACTCCCGCACACGACGGTTCTATACGCCCGCGACGGACTACAAAGGTGTGCCCCGCGGACAAGGGCCTGCACCCTATCCCTTCGGTCCTTGACCTCCCGGGCATGGTCGAACTCGAGGTGGACGGGGTGACCACGGGACGCACGGCGGCGGGACAGCATACGGCGACCGGACGCTGAAGCTACGCGCGGGTCGGGGAGCCGGGAGCGTGTTCGGCGGTCGCGCGAGGGCGGCTGTGCGTGGGGGTCGCGAGGGGTTAGGGCTGGGCTGGAAGAGCTTGGAGGGAAGGAGGTGGAGGTGGTCAAACACTACGATGCGGATGGTAAGCGGTTCGGCTGCGTGGCACGGATTGCAGGAACGACCCGCATGCTGACAGCTCTTCTTTGCAGTCCTGACGAAAGTATTCGTCGTATACTGCGGTATTGGAATTTTGGCATCGGGAGTGATGCCCGTGGTGTTTGAGGTGATTGGGTGGGGGCTTGTAGCGCGTGGGCCGGTGGTAATTTAATTGCGGTTTATGAACTCTACATACCCAGTCTACATCATAGTACTAGCTGTCCTCGTCGAAGTCGAACCTAATTAATGAACTGCATGCATCCTTTAGGAACAATTTTGGATGTCGCGGATACTTGCACCAGATCGGCGACATGTAACCATAGTACGGGATTGCCTTGGTGGTGGTTCTCGCACAGCTTCAAGTCTATGGAAGTGCGAAGTAGCAAGTCAATCCAAGGAGAAGACAGGAATTCGAGGGGCTTCTCCTTCTCCAAGGCACTGAGTAGTATACACATGTGGTATCCTTCCGGTCTCAATGAAGGTCCCAATAGAGCAAAACCTAACGCCACATGAGTTGAAGATAGCGAGCGCTGAAGTATCAACAATGCTACGCGTGCGGTTTTCTAACCTACAGTGTAGGACCGGTCCTTGAGACACCCCCACTCCTTGAGACACCCCACACCCATACCAAGGGCTGATACAGCACACAATAAATCGCGAAAAAAATGACTAATATCACTCATCTCGATTGAGCCAGTGGTATACAACTTTTAAAGGGACCAGACTGAGCACGGTGTGAGTAGTCCACCAAAAGGTGGTTTTTGCGTCTCATCCCAAGAAATGATATGATTTTTCACGCAAGACAGTGTCGCGCGCCCATGGCCTCGGAAAGCTCCGGTACTCATACTGATATTACATATGTGCTACAACACATCCAAATATTTGTGATTTACATGGTAGAAAAACGGGCTACCGAGTGCCCGGTGCGTGAGCTCAGCACGACGAGAGAGGTATCGAATTAGCGCCCACCGACGCGCCACAGCTCAAGCGACGTGATGAGAGTCCTTTTAGGGCATTTCATCAGTGATTGATATCCTTTCGTGGGTGTCTCAAGGAGTGGTGGGGCTGGCGCCTCCACCATTCTGTTCGGCATCGCAATGGCTCACATGAATGTAGTTATATCCTTCTATAAATATTTGAGCAACCTTGAATGTATTAAACCCAATTACTGTCCAAAAAAATTGAATAGATTTGCTTTTTTACAACGCCCACATAATATTTTCAAATGGGTGTCTCAAGGACCGGTCCTACACTGTACCACTTAGATCTGAATCGAACGATTAAATGGGCAGCTATCCTAGAATTCCACGTGAGTTACGACAAGATATTTCATTCGAATGGTTGTAGCTATAGATTCAGTGCGTGTACTTGCTCGAGGGCTTGAAACATACTATTTGAAACTATGCGTATTCGTGGCAAACTTGTGCAGAAAACGCTAGGGCTGCGCATCATGACGAGAACACAATGACAAGGACCCGGAGCCCCTCCGCATTGAGTACGTACGCGGTGTCGCACAAAAGCCTGTAAGAGCCCCTCAACGGGAACCGGCTAGCAAAAGTATACAATTCACAGCTTTAAGGTGACCTGTCAGAGTAGAGGTGTCTCACGGTTGGTTGAACGCTTTTGCGGTGGGACATGTCGGAGATTGCCTTTTATAGAAATGTCGAATCGCATAGCGTTGAGTGTCACCCTGGTTGACGACAGCCGCACAATACGCAGGTCCTTTCAAAAGAAGATTGAGAATTCGAGAATAAAAGGGAGGCGTTGTTGGTCTGGGTGGGTCGCTTTATCGCCCCCTCCAAGTCATCGCGGAACGACTACGAATCCAGCCGAAAGCGCACGCATCGCTGCGGCACCGGGCGCCTCCAAACTTGTCTTTCACCACCACCACCCCTCCTTCTCGCACAGCCGAACCCAGACAACACACAATTCCTTCTTGCTATTCCAAGCTGCACGAACAATGACAGAATTCCAACAACAGTCCAACTTCGAGGACTTTTTCAACTTCGAGATGTTAGCGGGCCCATCAAGTGGCTCTGGCAGCTCGTCCCGTTCTTCCACCAACTCCCCGGCACCGTCGTTTGGTGCCCTCCCTCCCACTCCCCCAAACCCCTTTGATCTCGCGTATGATCCCACCAGTACATACTTCAACTTCTTGGACGACGAGTTTAGTAAGCTCGAGCCACAAGCCATCGCGCCGATGTCCTCGGTGTCGCAGGGCTTTATGGGCACTTTCCCTCCAGTCGAGGAGAACAGCTCGGAAAGCTCTGGCGATTCGCCGAGTACCATCGACCCCCAGCTCGTCGAAACCCCCTCCCGCCACATCCGCTCACAGCGAGTTCGGGGGCGACGACGACGATGAGCACGAGGAGGAGGAGCTTGCCATCTTTGATGACGCCGACATGTCAGACATCGCCCCCATCAAAGTGGGTGGGAAAGGCAAGCAGAGAAAGGGAACCGTCCTCGGCGGCGGCGTTGTGAAGAAGACAGGCGGCGGAAAAGACAAAGAGATGAAGCCCGCTGGTATGCTCTCGACAACGACGACTGACCCCGACGATTGGCGACCGACTCCTGAAGAGTACAAGAAGATGTCGAGCAAGGAGAAACGTCAACTCCGTAACAAGATCAGTGCCAGGGAACTTCCGCGTCCGGCGAAAGGGTCAGTCTGCATGATGTTATTCGTCGCATTTTATTAACTGTGGAGCAGAGTATATTACGACTCTGGAAGGAGATATCGCTGAGCGAGACAGGCTCCTCGATGCCATCCGCACAGAATTACGCACCACCTCCGATGAGAACAGGGCGCTGCGGCAAGAGATAGACGCGCTGAAGAAAAGCGCTCTTGCAGGGCCCAGCAGACACCCCCCATTTTGCCTCCTCCGGGGCCCTTGCCCGCTGTTTCGGCAGCAGCGCGCCCTGGCATCGTCAGGTCTCAAGAGCCCGCCCCCGACGCCCGTCTCCCCAGAGTCCAATGGTCACCCCCAACGTGCACAAGGACCTTCCCATGTCCCCTCGCCTCGCAGGACGCAGCTTCTGGGGCGGGAACCTCGGTCTCGGCGGTGCCACCCCGGTGCACACCACCCTCGTTCCGGACCTGTCCAGTGTTCTCTCTGGAAAGCCTTCTATCGCGAGCAAGCGCAGTCCCACACTCCAAGAGAACATCAACCCCATGCTCAACGGCCAAATGCAACCAGAGAAGACGATGGAGCTATCGATGCCAATGACCCCCTTCGATTCGTTCTCAGAAATGAACCCCTTCACGATGAAGACCCTCGACGCGTACGTATCTCGTGAGCTTTTAGGCCTTGTATAGCGCTTGTTAGCGCTAATCGATTTCATTACAGGTATCGGATGCACCTCCTGGACTCGCATGGCCCAGATGCAGGCCCACCAGCATCAACACAAGGACAGTCAAGCGCAGGCACAGCTCTCCCGGAGCCCCAGCGCCAGCCCGCAGCTTGGAGGTCTCGCAGGAAACCTCCGTCCCCACTACTTCACCAAGGGCGGTGCGCTCACTTCTGTTCTCTCCGGAAAGTCGGCATATCCCTCGCCACCCTCCACCCCGCCCATGCTGCACGCTTCGCTCCCTGGTCAGGCTGGCCCGAGCAAGCAGCAGCAGCCAACACCGAACGCCCAGCAGGCGATGCTCGCGTCGATGGCTTCGCAGACTCTGCTCGGCAAGCTCGGATCGGCGTTTTGGGACGCGTTCTCTGGCGGATCCACTATACCGGGGATCGTCGCCGGGTCCAAGTTGGACACGGACAAGGTCCGCCGCGTGCTCGAGGGCAAGGCCCGTCTTGCGTGTCGTCGACGTCGACGCGCCGTCCACGCCCACACCGGCCCCCGCCATGTCGTCCGCGAGCGAGCGCATCACGCCGCCGCGGTCACCGCGCATCTCGACACCTGTGGCCCGAGAAGAGAAGTGCATCAACCTCGAGAAGATGTTTGGCCAGCTGCATATCTAAGCATGCTGTGCCTCCTCCCCGTCGAGCTCCCCTATCCCGTGGTGGAGCGAAGAAGAACTTCCTGGCCACGGCAGAAAAATGGACCCTGTGTTGTATTCCATCCGTTTATCTCTAATCTTTTTCCAAGTCGCTCAGTAGTCGTTCGATCCTTCTGCTTCCCTCGTATCTCCCTCGTTCTCCTGAACCAGACCCGAACCCCCTTCGCATATCCGTCTCGTCCTTACCCCCTCTCATTTTTGTCTCAGTTTTTGCCGCATGGCGTGTCGTCCTAGCCCTTGCGTGCAGACATCGGCGCGCTGTGCCCCTCTCTTCTACTTGCATCTAATCCCTCCCACGCTGACGGTAGAACGAACGAGCCACCCGTCTAGCGTTGTACATACTGTAAACTGGCCTCGCGTACTTTATTGTAGCCATCGAGCAACTCTCAAACGAAATGTTGAAGCTTTCAAAACAACGGAAATAGATTGTTTTCAAAAATCTGTCATGGTGGTGTGTCACATGTCATGTGCTAAGCGGAAGGAGGTTTGTACGAGAGAACAAGCTTCCACGGCCCAGAATTCTTTTTCTCCGCACGTTTCTTTCCTTTCCCTTGTTTCTTGCTCTTGGAACTGCTCGAAGCAGCATTGCCGTCCGATTCCGAGTCTGAAACTCGATTCTTGGACATGTTGCTGAGCAGCAGAACTGCTCTCCGGTATTGAGACGACAGGACTAGTCCCAGTGCCTGTGTGGACGGTTTGTCCACGGACGAGACTGACGTCTATCATGCGAGGATTGAAGAAGTTCTGGGCAAGCAATGTGAGTATGACAATCGCAAATCCCCAGTTTCAATAGAGTCCACATACCTGGTTCCAATGCTCGACGAGCACTGCGGCTGCTTTCCGTTTTTTGCGGGCGCATACCGTACTCTATCCCTTGTGAGGCCAAGATGCCTGGTATGTCCGCTCTCAGCCGCAACATTTCACGCGGGCGAGCAACTGAGTACACACCTCCGACGATAGTAAGCCCGAATATTGCGGGCACCGTACCCGCAACGACATGCTCCATAATAGACAGCTTCGCCGCACGCTGCACGTCCCCGCGACGAACCCGCGCCCAGTCCGCCGCCGTCAACGTCGTGCGTCAACGAACGGGTGGGGCGCGACGGTCGCCCGTGGTGGCAAGGATATCAAACCCCTTGCGGAGGCTGCTGCCCTTGCTGACGAGCGCGCACTGCGGGAAGGGAGGGGTAGGACAGGTTCGGCGGAGCGGGGCAAGAGCGAACGACGGGGGCGGGCGGGTTGCAGCTAGGTTCAGGTCATGGTGTGGTGAGTTTGGACATGATGCCGCTCTTACTTGCCATTCCCTGTGGTGTCTCACTGCCGGGGGATGGAGGATCCGGCGGATATGGGGCCTGCGTACAGCGGAGGGCTTGGAGGAGGGGGCCGCAGAGGTGTAGCATTTAGTCCCTGAGGCGCAAGATACTTTTCCGAGGAATATATAATGAGGCTCCAGCGGAAGGACCTGCGGGACTGTAGTATGGTGGTGGCTGGGTATATGGGCTGGCCTGACTACTCGGTGAGTATTTCGTACCGAGAGGTATCTCGTCGTCATCCGCCTCCTTTTCGCCTATGAGGAATAGTCAATAATCAAGAATGCGGGACAGGATGTCGGAAGAGAGTCTACCGTGGAAATATGGAGCTAGGTGCTAAATCATTTTGGCCTCGAGATTTCGAAACCATGGCACGTTGTGTGCCGTCGAAAAAAAAAACCAGTATCGACGCTGCCTATTAGCTCCTCCTCGAATTATTGTTTATATACCTTCATAGCGGCTGGCTAACGACTGCTAACGGTCAAAGCCATCATAAGCCTTGGAAAAGGAGAGAACCAGGGGCGATGTAGTCAATGGTTGCTGCCTCAACGGAGATTGTCGCGCCTCTGTGTGGAAATACAAAGAACTGCGGCCGCTGCGCACATTTGAAACCAACGGCGAGGGCCGAGCTGTTAACTTGCCGAACGAGTTCTCATTGACGAGAAGTCCGCCCCCGCGCCGAAAGCAGTACGGGAATCGTAAGCAAGAACTGTCAAATTACAAGACGGTGAAGGCAGGCAGAAGGACGCTTGTTGGGCTGGTAAACACTTCCAGATGCTGCGCTTCCAGGCTGTGCTCTCCTGGGATGTCGTAAGGTGTACGGCCACTATGCAAGTCCAAGTCGACGTACCATGGGACAAACGGTCGCAATTTTCCAAGACCTAGAGGTAGCCGTCGCAACTTTGTCCACTGCGGTTGCGACAAGGCAGGCCAAACGAATTGAACTTGAAGCTCGCCAGCCTTGAGTCGAAGTTTGAGTTCTAGGCGCTCAAGAAAAGAGTCTCGACACGAGAACCGAGCCAAGCACAGTTTTTTTGAAAAAATTCCCGTGACTACCGTAGTACTTACGAATTCGAACTGCATGGTGGCGGGAGAGGCTTGAGCGCGATTGGGTGAATGAGGAACAGGAGAATAAATGACGTAGGACCCCAGTCACCGGACCGGTCGCGAACTCTGAGTAGTAGCGACACTTTGAATGAATGCATGTTCTGGTGAGTCCACCTACCACTCACGACTCGGAAAAGTGACGATCAAGTTTAACGTTACAGCCGCTCACCATGCGATCCACCTAAAACCAGCCATGAATATTTGAATTGCCAGACTCCCTTTTGCAACAAGCGATTATGAGAGAAAAAAAGGCTGAAGTTATTCCAGCAGAGGCCGGTTTCGAGCGGGACTTTTGTTACACGGAAAGAAATACTACATTCCTAGGCGTATTCGTGTATACAGACAGTCCTGAATGCCTCCTTCATCTACACAGCTCGCTTCGTGCTCCCGTCAAGATTAGGCAGTGATGGGGACGCAGCCAATACCGACACTGCCCTGCTCAAGGAATTAAAGTCTAGCTCACAAACACAAAGATGAAAAGTACTCACAACGAGGCCGTTGCTGCAGGACACACGGTTACCCCGTTGGTACCACACCTGCACTCGGAGCCGGAACCGACGCCAACGGACAGAAATATGGTTGCTGCCAGTCTAAGGCCAGCAAGACGTTGACATCTTGAAGAACGATGCACGAGCAGTCCATAGAAGAGCCCGCGCCACTCGGAGAGCTTGCCTGTGCAGATGGATCAGTTGCACATTCAAGTCTTGCAAGGCTGTCGAGCAATACGTACGGACTCGGTACCGCTGGACAGCAAGCGGTGGCGTGGGGGTCTTGTTGTAGGAGGAGGAGTGCCAGAGCCTCCACCCTTAGCTAGAGCCCCAGCGGGCGACATTGGCCGGTGTGGCGACCGCCCAAAGACAGGGTAGAGCCAGCATGGTGAGAGTGACGAGGCGGGTGATACATCTTAGAGAGCGAGGTTTGTGAGTTGCAAAAGGCACTGAGTAAGCTGTTTGCCTGAGGAGTGTCGTTGAGTGTGTGGCTGCCCTTTATATAATACCCCTCCTTGCACCGGTCTCTCACTAATACGCACAACATTCCAACCAGCCTTGAAGACGTTCCCGGACCCGTCGCGGTCTGGGCAATGCGTCAAGATTGCCCCACAGACGTTGTTCGATCCCGCCACTCATATCCAATGAGAAGCTGTTACTAGAGATTTAGAGCTTTGAAATATGCGCGGGCCTCTCACGTACGCCCAAGTGGAGCGAATAACAAACGCATTCTATGGATGTATCAGTACGGCACAAACTGATCGCAAGATCGTGGAGATTAAAGGTACCCTTCCGAGACGGGTCAACGGGACTACCACTCCCCATTCATGTGACCCTCTTCGAAATCCTGTTCCGTGACTGAACCATTCCACCGCTATTAAAGCCATGTATGATGCGTGCCTAGAATAAATGAGTGCGGTAACGCGAGCAACGTAAGAGCGTGTGTTGCGACGGTCCCGCCGTAACAGATGGAACTGTCATCGCCTACTTCGGATGTGCGCATGCGACGTTAACGTTGCAATACCAGTCGATTGGAATGGTACGAGGCTTGGGTGTTGGGCATCGGATCCGGGATGACGTCGCAGCGGGTTTTCGCCCCTCGTGTGTTGACTTTTCTGCGGCCAGCGACATGACCATTATCGTGAAATATGTGTGGTGTAAATGGCTCCTATTTTCAGCTCAGAAAACCAGTTCGCGCAATAAATGGGTGAATGCACACCTTCAAATAGGATGAATATGGTAGTATTTTCAGTGTTCCAGACTTCCCCTGAGCGCGAATGACGACAGAGGGTGTCAATGCTTAGCGCTACATGCGCCGCTGCACGGAGCATTGCAAATTGACTTATATCCTCGAACTGTACACGCCCAGTCACAGTGAGAATGCTTTCTACTGATGAAAGCGAAAATGCGCACCAGAGGAGAACGTTGCTCGACGGGTCTTTGAGTGGTCGACGAGTGGTCAAGCCACGAGCGGGTTAGATCACGAGGGGGACTGCTGGCGTACATCGGTCCCTCGCTTGAGTGGCTATTGACGAGATACATCCAAGGTTCGAGGCATAGATGCGCGACCGACCTATGAGCCCTCATCAGCGTTGGTAACTTTGGGTTCGGAAAGCACAGCTTACAACTTGAACGGCTCGCCACGTCCGATAGTCAACAAGTTTTTGAGAAGAGCGGTATGACTGCCTTCAAGCAATACTCACTTCGCTGAGTCTGATGCGACTTCCTACTAGTCTATTGTCAAGCTGCCGATAAGGTGAACGATATAAGATTTCATGTGCGAAGTCATTGACTCGGCGGACAAAGGACATACATCGTGTTCAAGTTGGTCAAGTGGCTCGTCGCAAATTCTATTAGACGCCTAGCTGATGGTATGACATGAGTCCCGCCTCTTTGAGCACGGTTTGAGGGAAACCGCACATCAATGATTGAGGGGGTAAATCATTCATGATCCGCCTTTGAGGGGCACGGCTTGAGCCCGCCCAAAACGGGCGTTAACTAGCAGCCTCAAACGCGGCTCGAGGCGCATCATGATGCATCACGCACGGCTTGATTCTCTCACGAGGCACTCCTCGAGGCGCCTTGAGGAAGGCGCCTCGTGAGCAGCAGAGATAGCGAAATTTGGGACAGCGCCACGGCGTCTGTCCCACATCCATTCGGGGCGCCTATTTCCACGTGAGGCTGGACTCGAAGTCAGACGACAGCAAGAACTGGGGCGAGGTCGTGACCTCACGGAAGGCCGGTAGCTTAGAATTATCAATGCGCCCACAAAAAATACAAGACTGCGACACGCAAATATTTCGGCGCAAGATGAGAAGCTAATCTGAAAAGAATATGCCGCACCGATCGAAGATTTACAGAACATGAGCAGCCGCGCAATCAACGGCACCTCGCAGCGCTCAGAGTCACCTACCGGCTGTCACTCATGTCATTCAAGCTCCTGAACTAGCCATTCGCGTGACAAAAATCAGACCGGTACTCAGTAATGTCGTCAAGCTCGCTCGGACACTCAGTTTGTGCAGCAGATCGTGTTTCGCTGGGTTGAACTTTGGGCGTACATTCTGACTTGATTTCAAGTGTACAAACAGTTGTGATCATTCACCTCCGCCAACACACCTCAAACAAATACTAATGTCGAGGTTCTAGATGGTTGGACAGGAAACGCAGCCAATGCCGACGCCGCCCTACTCAAGGAATTAAAGCCTGGCTTGCAGGTGCAAATGTCGAAAATACTTACCACGATGCCGTCTTGCTGCAGGACAGGATATGGTGGTGCCACGCACTCGGAGCCTGGAACCGACGCCGACAACAGAGATATGGGCTGCAGGTCAGGCCAAGGCGCGACGTTGAGGTCGCTTAGGGCGACGCCGCCAGCAGCAGTTGCGAGAAGAGCCGTGCCCAGCCGCAGAGAGCTTGCTACGCGGAGAGATCAGTAACACACATCGAATGTTTCAGCTTGCAAGGCTATCGAGGCGATACCATACGGACATCGGTGCTCTGGCAGCAAGCGGTGGTGGGAGTGCTAGAGCTTCCCCACCTGTTTAGCCCCAACGAGCAACGTTGGCGGGTTTTTTGTGGCGACCGCAAAGACGGGGAGGGATAGCACCGATCGGACAGACAAGGAAAGCGGCGAGGCGGCGAGAACATCTTGGAGAGCGAGGTTTGCGAGTTGCAAAAAGACACTGAGTAGCTGTTCTGGATTGCTGAGGACAGAGAGGCCTTTCGACCAGCCTTTTATACCTCAGACCACATTGCAGGATTGCCTCCTGTTTTACGTTCCACAGTGCCTCCAGGTTGTCTACTGATCCTCCGAACGTGTCGTGCACGGCAATGTGTTGAAAACACTTCACCGTCCGACGCTTCCTCTAGGGGTCGCAATCACCGACGTCGTTATCTACGCTGAGTGTCTACACACCCCGATAACCATCGCACGGACGGAAGGCTTGACCCCCCTGCACCCAAATCTTCGCACTAGATACAACACGTACGCTCAAGTGGAGCAGAAATTGACACTGCCTACGAGAACAACAACTACGTCAGGTCGTTCGAAGGCTTGGTTTAAATGAAACGAACCTTCCAAGAGCAGAGAACAAGAGATACCAGGTTTGTCACGAGGCACTTTGCATAAAGTTCCACACAGGTTGCGAAAGGACCAGTGCCCTCGACATGAATACACTCCGCTGATATGAATGAAGGCCGTGCCATTACATTTTAGCGAAAAAGGAAGTATATGACAACACTCTGGGAGGCAAACATAAGGAAGCTGCGCAGGTACACCGCCGACCACACAAGCTGGGGATCACCACGTCCAGAAGTCCCTCACGTCGACATCGTCAGGACGCGCCCTCATTTCGGCATGGGTCACGTGAGAATTTCGACTTGAATGACGAGGATATGTGATCGGTATTTGTTCGTGGGCCTCTTGAGTATGTAGAAACGCAGCGTGAAGACTATCGGTCTTCACCGAACCGTATAACAATTCCAGCGGGAGTTGAAAGAACGACGTCATGATTCCCAACGACACAGTTTTGCAAATTGTCGGGGCCCGTCGGACTTTAACATAGAAATTCTATGATGGCTTTCCCAGTACGGCGCTGGTCATTAAAACCTGCCCTATACAAGTTACAGTAATTGTACCCACAACAAGAATAGCTTCAAAACGAACCCGTTAGAATGCCAGCCGGGGTCACCGAGGGTCGCCCGACGCCCTAAGGCAAGCCAATGGAAATTCCCCGGGGCCACTTTCTAAACTGTAAAAGCAAGTGAGAGAACGATAGTAGATAGGGTCGCTTGTTATACAGTCTCCGACGACCATGTGCTGGCAGCGTACGAGAGAAAAGCCTACACGGACTGTTCTTGTGTGGATGCCCTCGCGGAAAACGATTTCGGTTATGTCATACATGTTGAGACGATCCTCTTTTAGTACATACGCTCTAGATTTACTTCAGAGTAAGGCAGAGGTCTGAGCCGACATCACCTCGCCAATTCGTTGGGGATCAGGATGCCCAATATGAAGTCGATCCCCACCAGGCAGGCTGTCGCCGAGGGTTGTCGAGTAAGCATTCGACTCGTGAATGCATGACCCGTGACACCATTGCAGTCTCCTAAAAAACATATTAGCAGTCCATGTTAATGTTTCGTTTACCGTACTCGCCTTGCACTATCTATTTCTTGATGACGGTTAATCCAGACAGTCTGGCACGTGAAGCATGTGGGGGAAGGGTCGAGCCACGTCGCTCTGCTCTGTCACAATGGTGTGGTAGGCGCTTAGTCACCGACATCCAAAAAAGGTATGCGAGAAGGTTCGATTCTATCTTGTGGGCGGATAAAGCGCCCCGCCAGCCTACTCTGCTATTCACACTGTCCAGGAAGGCCTACTTAAAACAGTATGCCGGGTGGTAGACAAAGTCCGCCGGTAGAAAAGCGACAAGACATTAAGATTACAGCCCAGAGACAGATGAGGAAACATGCCACCAAAGATGCTCACAATCCTGAGGCCTGCTCAAAGTCGTGACTCAGTCTCCGGGGTGGAACAAACAACAGTCTTCGAAGTTTCGGGCCATGCTCAAGGTATGTACGTTAAGCCAACGTAGACAGAGTGATAATTTTACAAATGCTGTCCCCCTCCACGCAAGTCGCGTCGTGTGTAGCTTTATCAAGGTCAATACCATACTGCCACTCCCAAAGTTTGGCATTGGGTCTTATCCTGTGTGTTGACACACGCTCTAACACCAACCTTGGAAGGGCACACATATTCGTTTCACCAAATCGAGGTACACGATAAGTACCAGGCAATGGACGTGTTGTCTACAAGCTGTCGTCAATCTGTTTACACATTCTGGTTTACTGAGCATGTGGAATTACATGATATTTACTCCCACGTCAAAGCCCATCCCCTGATCGTCGACAGGTTGGTGATCATATGCTACCCGCGCGATATCAAAACTCGGCAATACGTCTATATAAGCTATCAGGAGGAGGTATGGCAAGGGGCAAACATGAGCCTGTCGGCAGTTAGCCAAAATTTGAAGTTTTGTGATTCAGTATTTAATGAGCCATAGTGCATAAATTAGCACAGCACACTTTCAAGAAAAAGAGCCCCACTTCGCCTGCGTCACATGAATCTCAAGTCATGAAGATTCTCTCAATCTCCACGCTCCTAACCACTTCGTCTGCCTGCGCATGGGGCACTGTGTATGATACTCGCAGATACGAAACCGACTCATCTCCTGCATCCACCACCTCGGTAGTGTGTCACGTCGTTGGATGCCCAGGTGCCAGACTTGCGGGGTGAGGGCATTGGGTAGAGCAAACTGAGGGAGTCGACACGTTTGCATGTCTTTGGCGTTTCCCCCTGCAGCCACTGACTGAAAGGTAGACTACAATTGGCTGGTAAGCCCAGGACAAGAGGGGTAATTTGACGAACATGATATTGCCACGCGAGAGGACTGTCTTGAGACTACCGGGGAGCTTTGCGTACGAGGAGACCCCCACAGTAGTTCCCCCTCCGGGCGCATAGTATCCCCGATCATCACATGAATGGCGACTGGTATCACCAGACGGTCGTCACGCAATCCCACTGCCACCGCTGCATCCTAGTGCAAAAGAATATCCAGTAAAGACAAGCCAAGGAAAGGGAAGGGTCACGGGAGGAAACGGTGCAGGGTACGCGCTGAACAGTGGAGTTGGTCAACCAAGACTGTCTGTCTGTCATTGCCTCGTCAATGGTTGCAGGGAAGAAGCTAGGTGTCAGAACACATATATATGTAAAATCATGATAGTCCCGGTGAAATGTGGGGACGTTGGTGGCCCAGGAAAGGGCAACTTGATGCGACACGAAATATTAACGTACATCCTGCACATCGGCCGTAAGTAAGAGTATCCGCGCTGAACTGCTAGAGTACTCACACGACGTCTACGACCACGGGGAGCTGAAAATTTGATCAGACGGGTCTGCGATTATGAGATCGTATCGAATTCATCAGTTACAGACGTGCATTAGTGAGGTGTGCATGGTACAACTGAACGATGAGCATTTGCGCTGTGCACAATGATCGATGTCGAAGAAGGTCTCAAGAAGCTTACAATCGAATGTATACTACAAGTATTGCGAAGACATTGAGCCATTTCCTTATACGTACACTTGTTTCCTTCCAAATACATGTAGAGACAACAACCGTCGCAATCATCGCTTGCCTCCTCCAGCCTGAGCCGACCGAGGACACCGCCACCACCAATGCCAAAGTTGGCGAATGCACCGCCCTGGGCGGGAGGACCACCCGCTGGTACCTGGGAGCCTGGGCCCTCTCCGCTCGGCCAGCAACGGGAGAGTTGAAGCCAGGTTTGACGTGGAATGAGCTGCGGTATGCAAGTCTGTGGCAGTGATTGGATGGCGAGGAATTTGTTTGGAGTCGGACGATCATCTGTGTTGTACTTCATACGCCGAGTGAGTATAGACATATATGGCTTGAGTTTAACTTGAATTACCTGGAACTCGAGGCCGATACATCTCGCCTCTGAGATGTCAAGCAACTTGACCATCTTCTTGCCGATACCGTTGATCTTTTCAACGTCTTCCTTTGAGCGTGTCCAAAGTTGTATGCGGTCAACTTTGCTCCTGAGACTGACGACAGCGCCACAAATTTCATCCCCCTCATCGAGGTCCTCGCCGACGAGAGCCATGGCGAGCCAGCTCCAACAACGATCGAGCAGCTGGGGATTGTTCTTCATGGTAACGACCACACTTGCCACCATTGGCATTTGCATCGTTATTCCCACATCGGCTTGATTGCCCGACTTAAAGAGGTGGTAGTTGGAGTTACGTTCAAGTTGGAAGGTGGCTTGAGCCAGTTGAAGTAGCGACAGGAAGGACTCGACAGTGTCGAACTCCTCTCTATGACGGGGATTAAGACCAGCCTCGTAAGTCCCTCGGTGTCCGCAGCAGGATGGGCAGATGGCGGAGGGTGTTCGCCTGGCGCTGTGAGCAGCGCGGTGAAGGGCATCTTGGATTTACAATCGTGGAAGATCGTCCTGGAACGAGGGTGTGAGCGCAGGCGCAAAGAAAAAGACGTCGCGTGCATGCATACCAGGTATTTTTCGAGAGGGAGCTCAGGGGCTTATTAACGCGCAGCCCAAGCGAAGTCATTGTTGGATCCTCGATCGTGTCTGGCTCGGGTGGTTTCCCGCTATGATGCCATCGACAGAGAGTGTATCTTCGCCCTTCGCGAGGCGGGCTGGGTAATAGCATTCGAGGCCAAGGTATGTTCTTGTATCCACGGGGGAAGTTACTCTTCTCGGCTCGCCTTATTTCTTATCAGAATCCTACTTTCTGAAACCTCTTGTTCAAAACTCATCCAGGTTCTCCGCGGTGAGTGGCTCTTCCTTTGTCGCCCGACAGGGGGAGGGTGGGACAGACGTACCGTGCGGCGGTGATGCGAGAGTGCAGCTGGGGAGATGTGCGACCTGGATACTCGGGGCGTTGTACAGCCGGTCTATAATTCCCCGCCTACGGGATTGTTGCGTTCTTTGAGGCACTGATCAGAGACCTGCGATCCCGTGCGCAAGAGTAGCTGCAGCGAGACGCGGGGTCCTCCGATGATGCCCAGGAGGGAAGAAGAGTGAGGTGTTCGCGTTAAGATTGATGCGTGCCTGCAAAAGCGGGTTCAGCGAACCGGCATACGCGGGCCCCCTGCGGGCACGTTCCTGGCTTGGGAACCTCGAGGGTCGTGAATCTGCTGAGGAACGTTAGACATATGGTGAGCTCGTTCGTGGTGACACGTATGAGCTCACTGTTATGAGTTTTGGCGCCCACGACCCTGCGACGGGGATTGCCGAAAGCACTGCGCTCTTACGAGCCTTGGATTGCAAAGTGGATTATATATGCACCTCTCCAGTCTGCTGTTCATTCATTCGTATAATCGTGACAACGCGCTAGATAGCCTGCAAAGGCTGAGGGGTGACGGGAGAATTCTTACGAGGACCGCGACGTTAGACAAAGGAATAGAGGATCGCTCCGGAAGTCCCAGTACGTCCCAGAAGACGCCTTTATATTAGGAGGAATAACGCCATGAATTTTTTTTTTTTCACAAGGTGTACAGATTTTTTTGCAGGGCCACAATATATACATTCACGGGTGTACTAACCGGTAGTCTAGATAGCGGGAATGTTTGTGAGGCTTACCTGAACGGCGTTCGTATCCGATCTCTATCATGCTGTTTGCTTTCGTCCACGGCGCCAAGAAGGATTGTTGGTGAATTTTGTGGGTCACAATCCTCTGGGGGAGCAGTGTTTAAGAATCCTGCAATGAGTAGACCCGAAGGCGTGACTTGGTCGAGAATGGTCGCAAAATTATTCTGCAAGCCAAGTTTAGTGATTCATACAAGCCACTGCAACTGACCATTAAGGTATGTGAACTGAGTAGTTGTATGTGCGCATACAGGAACTGCGTGAGCAACAGCTGGCTTATCCCGGTAGGGGCACGTACGTGTGAGATAAGTTGTGTAACGTGCGAGTGCATCTGCAATACCATGGCACAGGGCTCATCCTGGTTGTGGGCGGGGCGTCTAGACCCGGGGTAGGAAGAGGCGGCTGCGACATATGGTTTACTAACAAGACGGCAAAGTTCGATGCGGGCTTTTGAGACACCGAAGGGTCAGGCATTTGATGGTACTCCATGGATTGTCAATGTTGGACCGTTTGACTGGGGAGTGTGTAAGCTCTGGCTCTACGACCAGTGAGCTTTCTCTCACGGCCTCACGCAGGAGTAAGCACACTTGGGAGCGCGGCATTTCCGGTGGCGTGTGGTTTCCTTCGTATTCGGGCACGAATCGACTCGTACTTGGTGAGTGAGGGTGCATAGCGGTCGTATGAGTGAGGTCCCAGGACGCGGCAGCGTAATTGAATGGTAGCCCGAGAGATCGCTGGCAGTATGAAGGAAAAGATTGCTAAACAGGGGAGTTCCTCTCCGCACCACGAAGTTTTTTGCCACATTCAACCGAGCACGTTCACGACAATCGCAGACGAGAGATCCATTCACTACTTCAAGTGAGATTTCCCGACAAACAGTCTGAAAGTCAACTCGCGTTGTTGGCCACCCAAACGTCACGGAAAATGTGTTGTGTCGATGGTAGCCGATCGGGGTAGGCTTTGATGGGGAATAGATGCACAGCTAATCCAGTAGTGCGTGTATCGCGTTTCGGCCTGGACAGTTTGAACAGATGGAGTCACGGCAGGATGCAAACGACGACAGCCATATGAACTCGATAGACCTGGTAAGATATGTCGTAAATGAAGTCAATAGTTGCTATAATGGAGAGCGACCACGTTCGCCAACATTCTGAAGTCCGCGTACGTTCTTGCGCTGTTGTTCTCTTCTCGTGGTTCTTGCAAGTGTGTGCAGCAACACATGAAGCAGGGCCGCAGCAGTCGTGTACTTTACTCAAAAATCCAATACCGTCCTTACCCCATATTAGCCCGTTTCTTTGCCCCCTTCCTCGACCGTTTTCCATGGGCCCGCGTTCATCTCGGGCCCCCCCAAAAATCTAGCTTCGCGTCTACTCTGCAAAGAAAGGGGCGTGCGGTGGTAAAAAAGCCCAATCGATATTCTGGACAAGACCTCGTTTGGGGAGGTTCTCTGCAGTCGCTCCGTGGAGGCGTGGAGGTTGGATGGGTTAGCCAGTGGGCGGGATCACTCAATGAGAGACGGTCGAGTACAAACGAGGCACCACGGCGATACAGGTGTGGCCGTGGAGGCGCCCCGTAAGCGTTGCCAAAATTTTACATGAATAGCTGGGGGCCTTCGTGAGGGTGGAGTCGTATCCTGTACTCTGGCTTATGACTCGGGGCGACCACGAACCACGCCCGACTGATACCAGAATGAGGGGGACCTGGAGGTGGGGGCGGAAGGGACGGCTCGAAACCAGCACGACCACGGTCGGAATGTATATCGGGGCGCTCGACGCTCAGTCGTTCTCACCCCGACTATGTGGTAGTAAGGAGGAATCACGCCGGTCTCACGTGCGTAGTACGGTGGATCGCGAGGGTACACTCGCGAGCTCCGGATTCGGGCAGTGGTTCGCGTGTTATAGGAGGTTGTACATACGGTGTGCTGAGCGGTGGACCGACGGTGTTACGTCTCTGTCGTAGCACAGGCATACAGGAGGGGGTGTGGAGTTGGAATAGTACGGCTGTCGAGGAGCAACATCTTCGCGGTGACCCGACGCCGGTGGGTCGGCTTGGGGTCATATCTTGTTGGGGGCATATCACGACCAGCATCAGCGCCACGAAGGTCTCGACCCGGAGCGACTTCTTGAGGGCCATTGTCTGAGATAGGGATTCCTCGCGTGTTAGCCATATGCGGGAGCCTCGCTCGGTTCCGATTCTGTGGGAGGCTATGGGGGGATAAAGCGAGACTATGACACCATTGGGTTAGGGAGACGTAGTTGAAGGAGGCTGGTAGGAACGTACCTGCCGACCGGAGCGGGAACTAGAGGCCGGAGGAGCATCATCCAGAGAGCGAGGCAATGGATGAGGCGGCGGTACATTAAATTGAGAGCGGGTAGGAGCTATGATCGACTATCAAACGCGCGAGTGATACAGTATAACCGTCGTAGACGTGACACGGTAGGACCAACATACGGTTTCCGCGTCCATGGGACAGATGCATTGAGGGCGGTCGCGTCCAGTGACGAGGCGGGGGACGATAAGAAGGCTGAGGATAGACCTGAGTAAAGAGAAAGGTAGTCACTATGCGAAAGAGCCCTACCTGTTTCAACGGTATCAGAAGCGTGCTGAGAACGTGTGCTTTATCTGTCACAGGGGGACGCGCAGGAGGATCTGAGGAAATCATGGCGGAGAGTGGTCGATTCCCCCAACAGGAATGCTAGTTGTACCTGATGGTTTCGCACTAGACTGTTGAAGCTCGTCGTCTCGTCCGGCCATGTCTTATGGGCGTATCCTACCGGGACGTGTCAACAGCTGGAATTTCGCGGTATAAGTAGTTAGCATACCTTGTTACTGGGAATATCTTGGAACCTAGATGGTCGTCTTTCGGTTTCGGGATAGTCGCCGTATCTCCTAGGGCCTGAGGGGAGACCCGTGGTACGACCTGGAGGGTTTGCATCTTGTCGCAGATGCGACTGAGGTCCACCGGTTTGGTTTGGTACCGTTGGATGGTTCGGGCATTCGTATAGGCACGGAAGGCAAGACTGGCGAAGGCGAGGGTGGTGTATGCGATACTGAGATCCCATGAGCTCTCGACATGGCCGAGGGCCTTTGGGAAAAGTGTTTCCATTTGCAAATCAAGAGCTGGGCGGTCATTGCCTCGAGGACGAGCAGGTGGTTCGGTACGCGAAGAGCCCTCCGAGACGAACGTCTGCGAATGGTAGTCAACGTCCATTACGTCGTCCACCCTTGGATTGTCGTAACGAGGACGGCTGGAATAATGGGCGATGCTCATTTTCTCTCAGTCGTGTGAATGAGGCCCGAACATCCTCTCGTGACCGAAGGAACATCAGAGTACGCTGCAGGTCCACGAGAATCTGCGTGACTATCAACCTGTGAAGCATAAGCCGGGGGAAGGGACGTTTGCGGGTCCGCGGAAGGTCGGCCTCGTGCGACTTGTTGGAAGTGTTCACTTTGGGGAGGAAGAGGTGCCCTTTTTTTGGCACCTGCATGAAACATTGTTAATGTGAAATGTCACAATGCTCTACTATGTCACTCAACTTGATGCATCTGGTTGTGGAGAGTGCCCATCGAGGCCGCAGGGGAAAAGGAACCGCGATCGGGTGACGAGTGGCGTCTATTCAGGTCTTCGTCCACAACGTCTACGCTTCATGGCTTAAAATCATGTTCAGCGTCGTAATCGCGCGTTCTCACCACGCTGGGGAATGTGTTTTCCGACGAATAAGAGTTGTCGGCTCTTGTGTGTTGAACTGAAGATGACGGTGTGGCTGGTCGAAGCGGCTCTTTTGTCGCGAATCGCGGTCGATTGTATCGTGGTCCGGGTACCGTCGCGGGTGGGCAAGGGATCGCGAGCGTGTGAAGGTGGTGACCGAGGCCCTATACGAAAGGACAAAGAGCATTGTGTTAAGAACGTGAAGGAATACGGAGCGACGACGAACCAAAGAACAGCAAAAAAATGGATTCCATGACGGGCCAGGGGGCGGGCAGAAAGGAACATGTGGATATGAGAGAACAGGTATATGCATATGGTAGGATCCACCTCCCGAGGCTTCTCGAGATAATTGCGAGGCAGAGTATCCTCCACCTCGGGAGCGCTACACGCCGGGCGAGACGGACGACTAGGAGGGATGATGGGAGGGAGCAAGGCTGATAACGTACCTGGGCATGCGCGGTGTTCTTGGTTATTGACGCATGGGCTACGGAAGGTACGTCGTCGCGCAAATCGGCGGCCTCGAAATTCTGGGGAGAAAGTCCCCGCACCGCGGGTGGTCATTTTGGGCTTGAGGAGGTCGAGATCGGTCCCCATGACCCTGTCCTGGACGGGCACTTTGGTTCGGCGCTAATACCATCGCGCTAGACGCGGCTCTCTCAGCTGGAAGAGGAGACGGCTCTCTGTGTGAACGAGCGGGTCGTTCCGACGATTGATGCATATCGACGTGAAGATGATTTTGGAGAAACCAGCGCGCGCATCTCTTCGTTTGTCCGAGTCTCTTGGGGAGAGTGGACGAGGTGGCAGGCGGGGAGTCGTACCATGTGCGGATTGGAATATCGAGGGTGGGATCAGCTCCAGGAGGCGCACCACCAGCAGCTGTAGGACGGTAGTGTCGGTCGTTGTAAGTAAAGAGAGTCGTCCATTCGAGATCCGTCGTTGACCCTCTCTTAGTGAGGATTGCACGAAGTCGCTCGGTACATCATGTCGAGGAGGGATATCAGCTTTTCATACGGACGCCATCAGTATCGCGCCCTTTGGCGGGGGGAGGAAGAGCTAGAGTCGACGAGACCAGGTCGCGTCCACGTCGATTCATAGGTTTTTCGCATTGTAATAGTAGGGACCCTTGTTTCCTAGTTCTGGGATACCTCTCTTCCCAGTCTGGCGGCAGCCCAGTACCACCGGTCACGAGAGCCAGATACGTTTTTCGAGTGGACCGTTCGAGTCGTCTGTCTCGAAAAACCATGGCGCTTGCCAAGGTCGTTGTCGTTGCTGGTGTGGCGTGTGGCGACGGTGGTGGCGCGAATGGAGGTAGGCTTCGGTGGCAGAGCGTGAGTCATTTGGCCCAGAGACTGCGAGCGACGAAGCTGAGCGGAATCAGTGGCTCGAGCGAGGGGTTTCGGGGGGGTACCCGGTTCTTCTCGTTGAAGGTCGTACTTTGCATGGCTGCTTTGACTGAGGAGTGTGCGAAGACCTGGTAAAGCTCTGCTGAGTCTCGGAGGCGTCCTCGTGAGAGGTAGCCTGATACGGGTAGATTTCGTCGTCCTCGTCGCCACCAAGCGAGACGGCGTCTTCAGCGTCGTCTTGCCCATTGGCTCTGTAGGATTCCGACACTTGAATCTCAATCGTCTTCGTTACCCCAATCCAAGACCTCAGGCGTCCTCCTCTCCATGGTCCCGTTTCCGAGCTGGTTGTGAAAGATGTGGTGGAGGAATTATGCAGGCTCAAAGCGCTTCGTTGAGCATGAGAAGGTTGGAGGGGTATTTCGATCGCCGCTTACACTTGAGACTGAAATACTCCTACTCCGACGTGGTTTTTTAGCGCTCATCTTTGAGTCGGAGTTCTATTTTGCTTGAAAGGGTATGTGCGCTCAGTCCCGGAGTCCGGACTAACGCGACCCAAACGGCTTGAACGACGTGGAAAACGCTAACATTTTTCTAATATCTCATAGTTTCTGGTTATCACCCTACACAAATCCCTAGAGCCATTACTCCCAACGTTAAAAAAGACTGCTGCAAAGATGTCGGTAACTGCCCCTTGCTCGCCAAGTGCATCCCCATCAATGGCACAAGACCTCCATGGTATGCCCGTCCGGGACTGTCGCGTCCATCCTCGTCGCGTGGTGGGATAATTCAAGTCGCGCGATCCCTGTAATCTCATTAGGCGACTTCTAAGAGTAACACCAGATTGGATACGTTAAACTTCATGTCATGGCAGTGCATCAGGACACGTTCGATGACTAGGACATAGGACTTTGTGAGCTTATGCAGCATGCAACCTCACGTTACCTTGTGTATAGCACCCGCCAAGAGAGGGTGTGAGCAAATCCCTATTGCATTCAAATTATTATTCAAATCTTGGGGACTGATTTATGCTGCAGTGCCTACCACCGGAACGTATATCTCCACAAATGCGTTAGTCCTCGTTGCGTCCTAAGTAGAAACGAGATTGCAGCTAATCGCTGCGGATAGAAACGAAGAATACTTTGGCAGCACTGCGATGACCGCAGCGATATGTATAGGGTTATACTCTTATCTGCCTGCTTGTCCAGGTGTGTAGTGCCGTTTTGCGTGGCCGCTCGGCTTGCCTACTGTGCACGCATTGTGAAACAGTCTCCGCTATTGCATGGTCAGTGTTGTATATTCGTACACGGTCTATTGCCAAGGTATACAACTAGCTCCTCTCCCTTATGATCCTCCGTGACTATTTGCTAGAGTCGGAATTGTGATTGCAAACTTGTCCCTCTGGTACGTATGTCGACTAGTCCCGGCGGTGTTGACCGTCTCATGACGCTTTTATGACGCTTTTAGGCCTCTAGCCCGATTTAGCTTCTCTAGACCACCCTATCCGCACTTTTAGTGAACGATGTTGAGTTTCGCCGCCATCCCACGCAACTCAGCAGCAGTACTCTTCAGTAGAGTGGGCTTATGAATTTGATGTTCACAACTCACAAAATGCGTTTTTCCCCATTTTTACTATGACACTATACCTCGCCTCAGCTGTTTTTGGTGCCGATCATCCTCAAGAACAATTGGGTGTGTCTATTCATATCCAACACATTGTATCTTTGCGGCGTGAGTCTTCATCAATCCCATTACTTCTTATATCTCATTTTACCGTGCGTAGATTTGCTCAATACGTATACGGCATATACCTTGGTCTCAACGGTACGTTGAGGGTTTGATCTGTGTATTTGGTCTATCTACTCCTGTCATAGCTTTACCATTTCCGTCGTCCGCTCTGAATTCTATACTGGCCCCGCTATTACCAGCTGTTTGCGGTGCTACGAGGTTTCATTCGTTGGGCTAGAGTTGGACTTCAATATTGCAAAGCATGTGCTACCGTTGTACTTTTTGGATCATAACAACCTGAGATATAAGACGATATACTATCTACTTACCCACGTTTTCGGAAGGCTTGTGAACTGTCGTAAGTAACCGGCTCTGTTGAAGGGCCGATTGACTAGTAACAGAATCTTCTTATCTAGATTGGTCAAAGTATACAATACGATTTCAAACCCCGCAAAGTGCCTGGTTAGCATAGCATACGCGCTCCAGATCTCTCTTTCCATCCTTCACGACGATACGCCTCATCCTCGTCCCCTTTTAAAACCTCACTTAAAGCCCTCGGCGGTATAGGACGCAAGTATGAGTGCTACTCAGAAACATATTGAAAAGGCCATAGGGCAGATCCAGCACAAGGACCCACGCCTGAGATCGACTTCACTCAGCATCAGCTAGAGAATGGCTTCATGATCAGTACCCAAGAGCGTGTAGTGGAAAGATGTATGTGCCTCTTGTGCGTGTCACCAGACTGCTCAGGGCTTACCTTGATACTGTCAGGTTCAAGCCCCTGCCATGACCCTCCCCACCGACGAACAGTTTTTCTCGCGCGAAGATCCTTGTCAAAAACCAGACCATGCTTTCCTCAAGAACCACTTTTACCGTGAAGGCCGGATAAGCGAAGAACATGCGTTGTATATCCTGGAGAAAGGAACTGAGATATTGCGTGCGGAGCCCAACCTGCTCTACGTGATGCTCCCGTGACAGGTACGACTTACTTGTTGCTTGTTGCGACTCCGCTTATTGAGCTGTTACGCAACTCGTAGTTTGTGGCGATATCCATGGGCAATACGTACGTTCATCCCGTCCCATTATGCACATACGATGATTGTGGCCCTTACATGTGTGCCTAGTATGACCTTATGAAACTCTTCGAGATCGGTGGCAGGCCCTGCCAACACACGATATCTCTTCCTGGGTGACTACGTGGACCGTGGCTACTTTTAGTATCGAGGTGGGCCTACTTGCCAATAGCACACGGGGCAGACCTTGACATTCTCATTAGTGTGTTCTATACCTGTGGACCCTCAAAATCTGGTACCCAGATACCCTCTTCTCCTGCGAGGCAATCACGAGTGTCGGCACTTGACGGATTACTTTACCTTCAAACTTGAGTGTAAGTTGCTACAGTTCTCAATACACACTGGCGATGACACTATCATAGGCAAACGCAAGTATTCTGAGCGTATCTACGATGCTTGCATGCAATCTTTCTGCGCCCTGCCTCTCTCTGCTATCATGAACAAGCAATTCTTCTGTATTCATGGTGGTCTATCACCGGAGCTGCACACACTGGACGATATTCGCAACGTGAGTACGCCATTGCATCACTAGGACATCTGGATACATGAAAGGCTGATCCGCCTACGCAGATTGATCGGTTCCGTGAACCACCAACCCAAGGTCGTATGTGTGACATTCTATGGTCAGACCCCGTCGAGGATTTTGGTCAGGAGAAGACTTCGGACAGCTTCGTACACAATCATGTTCGGGGCTGATGCTCGTACTTCTTCACGTAAGCGATCCTAACACTTCGTCGAATGCTTAATCTGATCATTACATAGCTACCAAGCCGCATGTCAGTTCCTCGAGAGAAACAAGCTGCTTTCCATCATTTCGATGTGCGCATGAAGCGCAGGATGCAGGGTCAGTGACATCTCGCCATTGTACCGCGCCATGCTGATGCAAACTTTTAGATACCGTATGTACCGGAAAACGAGAACAACAGGCTTCCCATCCGTCATGACCCTCTTCTCCGCTCCCAACTACTTGGATGTCTATAACAATAAGGCGGCCATTCTTAAGTATGAGAGCAACGTCCTCAACATCAGGCAGTTCAACTCGACGCCGCACCCGTACTGGTTGCCGAACTTCATGGATGCCTTTACATGGAGTCTGCCATTCGTGGGCGAGAAGAGTGAGTCATCACATCGAGTGTCTAAGCCCAGTCGTTGACATGACACCCAGTCACCGACATGCTTCTCGCGATGCTCAACTGTTGCACAAAGGAGGAGCTGGAGGAAAGCTCTGATGAGGAGACTCTTACATCGCCTACACCATCGTCAGAGGAATCCGTTGAGCGTAGGAAGGTCATCAAGAATAAGATTCTGGCTGTTGGTCGCATGGCTCGCGTATTCGCTCTGCTTCGGTATGTGCCGACAATGTATGTTGATCAAAGTGCTCACATCGCGTTGTTTGTAGTGAGGAGTCTGAGAAGGTTTCAGAGCTCAAGAATGTATCTGGCTCGGGCAAACTACCCTACGGTACCCTTGCGTTGGGGCGCGGAGGGTATCAAGGATGCCATCTCTGGCTTCGAGGAGGCGTACGCATTGCCCTTTCTATGACTGCCTCACAAAACTGATAATAAACACAATCTAGACGCAAGTCTGATATCGAGAACGAGAGACTTCCTCCAGAGTTTGTATGATGCAGAGTCTGAAGAAGGCAGGGCTCTCATGTCACAACCCACCACGCCAGAGGCTGCACCCACGGCTCCCGTTTCCTGCCAATGGCGTAACGGCTGCTCTAGAGAAGGTCATTACCACTGCCAGCTCCGCGCCTCCATCGCCCATCTCCCCCATGTCGCCGACCACCCCCGACGTCCCGATCACCGGTTCTTCGATCTCCCCCACACCGTTCCGCCGCGGTCATGGTCGCCAGGCGAGCCTTGGTACCACAATGACGAGTCCAAGTACTCGTCGGAGGAGTATCGAAAGTACGATGTCTCTCATCAAGGAAGTCTACGACGGCAAGAGCGCGGCGCCGGACTCCGAGCTGGACAAACTCGCTGAGCAGGTTGCCGACAAGACGTCGGGCAAGAACGGCGCAACAGACTCTGGCCGGTCGTCTCCGTCTCCTGCAAGCTAAACGTAGGAGGTGAAGTGGCCTTGTGGGTAGTGTTTCTGTCGGTCTAATTAATGACACGGAATAGTGGACATACATTAAATGGGTTGGGCACGAGTAGCTACGGTTTAGTCTATGTAATTGTTTCTTCATTTCAGTTTGTTTTTGCATCCACCTGTACATTCTGCATACACCGGATGAAAGGACGTATCTTGATACCTTATCGATTGACTCGGGTTCGACGTTTAACGTTTCGTGACCGCCTGGTGTGCACATCAAGCGAGCGTCAAGTCGCGGAAACGACACTCAGGCTTCGTATTCAACGACCATCACGGAACAGGTGAGCTCGAATTGACTTTGCATGAACAACCAATGTGACCTACTCACGGCTGACGGGTCATGAAGCTCGTTCAGCTTTCGTGACTAAAGCAGAGTCTGTTGTGGTTTTCATACTAATTGACTACAAACCGAGAGGTATGATCTCGTTCTACTGTCTATCCACCGACCCGGCCCGGCCCGGGGGGGCTCACACCAATCAATCCATACACTAGGACGTTGCTGCAGTTTAATGTTGCCCAAGTATGCGTGAATAACCTTCCCGAAGACATCCTCCGCACGATCATGGAGGCCTCTCACGTGCATCATTACCCTCACTGTCGACTTTTCAACGGCACCTCCACAGATAGCCCAGTGACTCTCACCCATATCTGCAGAAGATGGAGACAAGCTGCCTTGTCTTTCTCATCATTATGGTCGTGTATCCACGTGGCTCCCGAGCTATCCAGAGGCTGCGATGACATAGGTCGAGGCATATTTGGCACGGTCGAGCTACCTGCCACTCACCATCATCTTTGTCTGCCACACGACCCGCCTTCGAAGAAAATCCTGGCTGGGATTGTCGGCTGGGAGCAGTTTGCTGGGACACTATGGCCTAGATTCAAGCACAGTTGGGATCTCCTCGTCCTTCAACAGAGTCGCTGGAGGCACTGTTGCTATTTTCTCTCTGTACGCAGAGGTCACGACATATCTCCTCCAGAGCCTTGATGGGGCAATCCTTCCCTCGACTCGAGCATTTCGGCGTCACTTCTTACTCTGAAGTGGATGACGAAGGGGTTGACTGCACGCTGAAGTTCACCGCGCCAGCACTTACACATTTCCGCACCGACATCATCCCCACGCTACATTCTGGGTCAGAAGTTTTTCACAACCTCACGGAGCTGAAGCTGAACAAGCTCACCATGGAAGCGAGTCTTTTGGCGCGGATAATGTCGTCTGTTGTCCCAAACCCTTACTACCCTCGTTCTATGCGAAGTTCTAGGTCTCAGGACCCCAGGCGTCATCAACACAACCTCCCTCTTAAACGATGCGTCGGCTTCGACGTACCTTGCTCCTATGTCATGTCAGAGGCCTCGAACCCGCTGGTGTGCACCAGACCGCAAGCGGGCCAGCACGTCCTTCGTACCTCTCATGTGTCAAGGGCTGCCGTCGCCCAGAACTAGCAACATTCCACCTCGTCGTGCGACGGAGACTTTCTCATGAAGTTTATGCGAAGTGGCTAGAGCCGAATCGTTCAAGACAATCAAAAGACTAGAGTACGCTAACCACTCACAAGGAACGCTCAACATGGCTATTGCTCACAGTATGCCGCTTTCTCTGCGCTGAGAGAGCTGGACCTGCTACAGCCAAACCGATGTCCCCTACGTACTCGACCAAATGGCCGAGTGAATCATACTCCGCCATCATCGTTGAGACTTATTTACACACCGTCGCGATCCAAGGAAATGTAGATGGTTCTGCGATTGATGAAGCTCCTGCAGGCCCGCGCCCGCATTGGCTGTCCTATCCGAAGACTTCTCCTAGGACGATATACTCTCTCAAATCTCCACGCCTTCCACACGTGATGGCAATCCACAAACCTGAGTGTCGAGATACTGCCGTACCCAGGCAGGCCACCACCACCCGACGCAGGTGGATTAACAGTCCCCGCATGGATACCGAACAGGATCGTCCTGCCTTTATACCCTGGAAAAAATACATACCCATGGAACTTTGAGGATCAGTTTTATATCGTTCAGGCCTCATTAGCTTTTCACGACTTGACGGTCGGCGGGTTTCTTTCTGCACCTGTCTTGAATCGTTGTCTTATGCAGTTTTAATCTGGCAGCGCGTATATCAGTTCACGGTTGGTGGTATTGTGCTAAAGGAGCCATGTAAGGATCGGCTGGCAGAAACACGTTAGTCACAGAAGAGCCGTGTACGGTCCGTTTCTCTGCATCCTCTTAGCATACATTATTCGTCACGACTCGGGACTCGTCAAACCAAACTACAGCTTACGGTGCGTCTTATAGAATAACATGGGTCTACAAAATGGGGGCCGCTTTGAGAGTCATTGTGACTGCAGAAATGGCTACGTAATGACTATTTCTGTGGCATACCACCGACAATCGATAACTTGAATGGAAAAAAGAAACGAAGCCGCCCACTCAGAGACTCGCCCGGAGCAATCGCACAAAGTGCGACATATATCTGATTACATTACACGACGGTTCACAAAGACACGGTTGTTGTCCTAGTGATTCAGTACTCAACCCCGGGCATTGGCTTTCAATTGCTGGGCAGCCAGTGGGGCACAAATGGTAGTATGGTGGCAGTGCTTTGATTATCCGACAGGCAAAGTTTCGCGTTACGTACGTTGACCTAACCTTATCGGCAGGAGTATGACTCCTCGTTGCCATATCCAGAATAGCCCCTTAGCACGGGACTTGTTCCCGCGACGACAATGGCGAAAATCTGTGCTCTCACGAGCACGTTCGGTACGCCGGCATTGTGACCATATGTCGATCCTTGCTGCCAATAGTCTTTCAGGCAACATGGACGTGATACGGTAAGGATGCATGGACGCACTTTCTGGGAGTCTATGAACTCTTTCACATGGTATCGCAGACAAGCACCTCTCGCGACGCTCAAAGGGCATGCCCGGTTCTCACGAAGACACAAGCTCGACTAATAACGCTTCTTTGGTGATGTTTGTAGGATGAGTGGAGAGCTTTGAGTGCTTGGATCGCTGCCATGGGTCAACGCAGGTCTGTTGAGGCCTGAGCCAACCCCAATTCCTTGAGGCCGCGGATGAAAGGCAAGTCTCACGGGTCAGGGGCGCGGCGAGGTGATGGTACTGTTTGCCCGCATCTGTAGAGGTGGTTTGTGCCACGCTGAGCGAGCTCTCAACATCCGACTTCATCTCGCACATTTGCCATTATGCACATTTGGCTTATGTGCTCTTACCAGTCTACTGGTTGACATATTCCCTAAGTCTTGGACAAATTTGGCACGTCAGTAAATACTGGGTTTCGCCTGCTGACGTGGACAGGAGAAGTAGCTGGCGTACGCAATAAGTGGGGCTCGCTTCCAATACCAGGAACTGCACGGTAACTTTTAGAGCGGCTTCCGTCTAGGGCCTTCGCCGTGTTTTTTACAGCTAGTGATTGTCAATGTGGTTTTGTTCGTGGCTTCGACCCTAGTCTGTGGTGCAAGCACCTTAACGAATGCTCGTATGGATCGACTACAGGATATCTTTCGGGCACGACTAGAATGACCTTCGTGTTTCCGCCTTGTACCTGTGGCGCCCCGCGGCCGATGAAAGGACGAACATGAAAATGTGAGGTGGGCCACAACGATGCAGATTCGAGTTGGACCCGAATTAGGTTGGCTTACCGCCGGAGTCAATGTACTCCTTATGATCTTACTCCGGAATCTTTTCGTCCACTACTGCCTTCTAGACCCTCGTGAGTCAACTAGTGACCCCAGAGTACTCGATATCAAAGGCCTGTTAGGTGGTAGAAAGCCCAAATCATGTCCATGACTGCTACGAATTATTGAGTCTCACCTCGATAATACTCAACAGGATGTCAGCGGCGCTATTCAATATTTGCTGCAGCCACTGTATTTTCAACACTAGGCCGCGAGGCCGCGACTTGGATGTTAGGTGTGGTGCGGCGGGACAGTGTCTCCTAAGTATTCAAGTTGTAGTAAGCACCGCGCTCATTGACATTGGCGGGTACCGTCTTATTCGTCTCACGTGAACGTGATGCGTCTTACCTAATCGCATCACTGCGCGTCGTGGCCAACCTTAGACGCGTCGAATCGTTTGTTGACTTGCTCGAGACTCTTTAACTCTCGAGCCTAGCGTCCGGTAGGCACTCGGACCCCCAGAAGCAGGATATTGTTCACATCTCACCTTGAACTATCTGACCACTGACGCTAAGTCGGACACTCACTGGACGCTCGTTGTTCCACCACTTTGACGCGACGAACTCCGTCACTTCAAGGTAAGAAAAATGCTCAAACAAAATGTTCTATAATATTTATCTGGTAAACTGAAATAAACGAATCGTGTGTAGACCATGCAAAAGCAGAGAAGGGAAGAGCTCGCAGAGCTCGAATCAGAGCGGCTGGACCTTCTTCAACGCTTGAAGCAGACCGAAATTAACATTGCCAACCTCGAACACCAGTTAACACAATTTCTGACCATGTGCTGCTCATGCTCATCTTTGAGGACGGCATATCGGCATCGTTTGCTCTGATCACTCCTCACCGGGCGCTGTGCAACATGCAAAACCCATAGTGGCCGGCCAGGTCTCTCGTCGCTGGCGCAGAGTGGCCATTGCGCTTCCCTCGCTCTGGACCTGCATCCATGCGGAGTATCCGGACTATGTCAATCAGCGCTCTTCTTTGCATCAGGTCTCAAGCTCTACCGCTACAGTTTTGTCTCCCAATTGACCACACGCGAAACGACTCGATAGAACTCATTCCGATGGTCTACAACGAGACACGCCTCGATGGAAATATGTACAGTTCGGCGGCAAGGATCGGGAAGCTGGGGCCATGTTCATGAACCTACTGCGCATGGTGGAACTTCCTTAAGCTCGAGTACATTGCCTTTCACAATCAAGAAAACCTCCAGGTGGAACATTGGCTTCAACGCGGATGGGCCATTGACGCCGTTTCCAATGGTCCCCTTTGGGGGAGCAACTTCAAGCACCTCGTGATGGATGGTGTACGTCGTAGGACTGGAGGCTTCCCCAGTCTACCCAGTCTGGAAACGCTGCATATTGGGCCTTCACGCATCAACGGCAATCAGTTGAAGAAGATCTGTCTCTCGCTTTTCCTAATTTGCTCGAAAGGATTACCTTCCAGTCATTCTCTCTTGCGCGTGGTATTGATGCTCGGCTCCCTCGTATCTCCTTCCACTCCCTCCACACTATCAACCTCAAATCCACTCCTTGGATTGACTTGACCTCCCTCATCGATGCCCCACAACTCCGCTCATGTCGTATGCGAACAGGGACCCATCTGCATTAGCCCTATCGATACCTCCATCTTTTCTCCTAGGGTTTTCCCATACACTCACGCATATCTGCCTCAACTGCATGCATCATGGAAAGAATGCCGCTAGGGATGCACGTCGAAGTAGACACCACCTTTCAACTTTTCCGTCAATCTCCCAATCTGAAATCCCTGGAACTTCTCAACTGCATGTCCGACAATCTACGCCAATTCTTCACTTGGCTGCGCGATACGACCTCCGACGAAGAACGCGTCATCTTACCTGTGCTTGAGTCGGTTGCGATCACCGACCTTCACGTACACGAGTTGGGGATTGTGGAAGAATTTTGTAGGAGGAGGAGTACGCACCAGCCTCCTTTGAAAGAGCTCAAGCTGGGGAAGGCGACGGTGGAGGCTCTTGGCCCAGAGCTTCTCTTCCCAATCTCCCAATTCGTTCCTATCACAACAATTCCGGATATCTAGTATCGGGCCTCACTTCTTGCGTCCGTAGCTACCACGGGCTATATTTTATCTTGAAATGTCTACGTGCAGCATGCACGCTGATTGTATGTTCATATAGCACTTGGTGATCTGACATGTTGTACTCATAGACTGGTCCTTGATATGGGCTCACTGACATGACCTTGAAATTGAAGAACCAAATTTTACATCCGCTCGGCGGTCGAGCATTTATACATCTACACAGCTCACCAGCATAGCTTTTATGGTCTTCAATTTGTGTGTCAGCACTCATATATACTCATATAGGGGAGACTAAGGCAACGTGCTACTGATCGATATTACACGGCTACGGCCCCTGGATAGTGCACGCTTAAAGATTGCGTGGGATTCGCTTCCCCGACGATTGGTTGTTGTGTGATTAGACTCTCCTAGAGATAAGACAAGTTTTCCAATAACACATAATAACATTACGAGCGATGGTATATGCAGTCTACTAGACCAAAGCAGCAAAACAGAAAAAACAGTCCTTTTAGAAATCGTATCCTTCTACCTTGAACTTTTTGCCGTAGCTGAGGAAGCTCTCCATGATCTTCAGCACCGGCTCTGGGCAGACCCATGCTCAGCAGCGTGTAGCTAATTTTCCCGTGACCGTGAATTTGGCCCAGCGTTGAACAGGTTTCGCGCGACTTGTGTCGGGTACTATGGCCATCTCGTCAGGCTTCTGGGTGAGCATGTATTCTATGGATACTCACAGTCATCTCGGTATACTCGCCGTACTGGTAAGTAAGCCGCAACACGAATACCGACTTGCAGCGTGCGCGTGATGTCGCCTTCGTCGGCGTACATGAGCCATTATGAGCCTTTATCCAAGGCTCTAGCGGAGTAGCGGCTGCCGTCGAGGCATCTTTGGTACGACTCCTTAGGCCTCCTCCTTGTGATGCAGGCGCATCGCGAGTTATGACTCACCTCAGGATCTCCCACTCCATCGACGTCTTGCGGTATGCAACGTGTTGAGTCTTGAAGTGCGCCACTTCTGCGCGGAAGATAGTCCAGACACGCAGGTCCTGCAACTGATTGGCTGAGGTTCAACAAGTAGTGACGTTAACTCACCTCGTATCATAGGACCATGAACAAGTTGTCCAGCCACCGCTCACACAGCCGTTTGTTGGTGAAACTGAAACGCGCTCACCAGGGGAATGACCACACCCTGACCGGCATTTGCGTCAGTCTCGGGTGTCGTCGCGCACCAGCCGCACCTGAACGGGCTTCTCCAACGCTGGACCCTGCAGTGTTAGCCTCTGACCGTTCTCAGTGACACCATTGGTCGCCACATCGGCGTCGACATCCGCCAGCATCGGACTCCTCCTTCGCCACGTTCACGGTTGCTCTCCGTTGAGATACGGATAGTAGGGATTCCGTTTCGTCACAGCGTCGACGTCAGTATCGGTGGAGGCCTCGCCGTTCGCCCTCGACTCTTTCGCCCTCTCCCCTCCCCCAGAATGAGATGGCGTCGCTGCAAGCCGAGCGCACGCCCTTTGTCGATGCGTCGTCGTCTGCGTCTTTAGCTGCGAGCGTGGAAGAGCCCTCGCCCGGTTGGCTCACGGAGCCATCTTCGTGAATTACGGTTAGACGAAGTGTTCGTGACCTGCGCTTCACTCTGTGCTTTCTGCATACGGTATTCCTCTTCCATGACAAAGACCGCGCTCCGGGTCCTGAGTTAGGTCATTCCCAGCCTATCTCGTGAAACCAGTCGGGTGAGAAGAGAATAGGCCACGAGGACCATGTGCCTCGCAATCCTGGGGCTGGTAGACGCAGCAGTGCGGGATCGGCCTATGGTAGAAAATTAGCATGTTCTCGGTGTGCTACGGGGGCGAGAGATTCTTACATTCGACCTCTACGTCACCTCAGTCCTTCACTCTCTCTCTCCGGTAGAATGTCTACAATCTGGCCCTTTGGAGGAAGATGTATCCGAGATGCGGTGAGGTTACGATGCGAGTCTCGCCCGTTGTAGGTGAACATTGGACATGAGTTGAGTGTCAAGAGGGCCTGTGAATGATATTAATGATGCAGGTCCAGATCAAAACTATGACGCAACATACCGAGTCGAATTGTCCCATGTCTATGTAGATCTCAGTGAGCTTCTCCCAAGTTACGAACTCCGCTTGGTGCGCAATTTGACTGCTTGTCGGGCACAAGCTTGAGCGCCCATTCGTAGTTGCCCTTTCTTCCTCGCAAAAAGTCACATTGCGCGTGTAAAAGCGTGTATGATTGTGGTGTTTGCTTCATAGCTGTAGCCATAATCTGTACTGCTTTGATCTCTTCATCTAGAGTGATGCTGGTCACACTGCGAAGTCTCTACGATGAGTGAACAGAAACCTACTCATGCCAAGATATGCCCTCGCCAATAACGACGATACCTCTGGCTCCCGCGCGCTCAGTTTCTCAAAAACAGGTTTGCAGCATGCTGGTATCTGCCGCTGTCACCAAAGTACTTCATGATTGCGTTCGTGAGAGGTGATTTGAGACCACAGTTGCGACTTGAATCTCTGGATACTGATCCAACTTGCCAGAGCCTTTGTGGAACAAAGCTTCTGCAGCTTGCAAGAAACGGAGTTTCGCCTTCCGGACGTCGTGATAGGGTCCAACTTTCGATACGCGCTTTCGAGCCAGTAGGTGGGGGTCGTCAGAGTACAAAATAGCGCGTAGAAGCAGAGCGGACGCGGAAAGAGGTATGTTTCTTGCCATATTTCAGGGAGTAGCTTCATGCCTGTTTCGACGTGTCAAGGGGTTCGTTCAAGGATGCCTTGATGATTGCAACTACCACACCTCTCGCCGCGCAGATCCACAAACATATGCATGTACCCCTCCGGGTATTTTGACATCTACTCGTACATCCACTCTTGAGAACGCGTTTGAAGCAACTGTTGACGCGTGTCACACAATGACATCACTTCATAGGTAGGAGGTCAACGCACCAGTAGCACATCCATTACGTACTTTCCACTAGTCGTCCCTTTTGAGAACCATCCCGCATCCTCCTCGATAGCCGTAGGTTAAAGAGTTGATGTAAGCGGCAATGGAAGCTGAAGGGAAAACGACGCGTCAACCCCGGATACGTAGTGATACGAGCCTTGCTGTTAAGCCGTGAGCTTTGGATGAGTTAAGAGATGTAAATCACGTACGTCTCGGGTCCCAGTACGCCCAGTACTCTTTACAACATGGCACAAGTCTGGTGGGCCCAAGTTCCTGAATGTTGCTGTGTATCAAGAATTGTGTAAGTCTCCTTAACCGTCAAGCATCACAAGCAGTAGCACTTACAGAGGGCTTCTGTGCGCGCGGTGAGTGACTCTCCAAGGTCAACATAGAGTGCCTAGGTCAAAGCAAAGTTCTCAATATAGAGTATTACTAATTTACCTCGAATATCTCCGGAACGTCTTTGAAAGTGGCATCCGCCATACATCGGCGGTCGCTGTGCGAGAAGTATGTACGGGACACGGCCCGACTGCTTGATCGCGGTTGGTGTCGTGGACCTGCGCCCCTCTCGTCCACGTGGTGAAACGATGCATGGTTCCGACCTCTGGCACCCGCGTTCATTCCATTGCAGAGAAGGCTCGTTGTCCGGATATTACTCTCACGAACTTGGACTATACGAATTCAAAGTCGCGGGAGGATATGGTCAGATATGACAGCAAAGATTGGGACGCGCATTATGTACGTCTTGAATCACCACATCTTCAGCTCATAATTCGAGAAAGCAACGAGTCAGGAAATGTCCTCGCGCCACCTTATGAAATAAACGACGATGTTGGACAGACAGAAGTTCAGGGGGGGTGATGTAAGTTGAAACTTGGTCAGACTCGCTCGACTATCAAACACTGATACTTTATCCTGATCAGAGTGTCGAAATGGAGTGGGTCAAGGCCGTACCCTCGGCTTGACTCGACTATCGCAAGATGTCTTCTTGCCTGCAGGCTATACCCTGCAAGCGTATCGTCCCTGGTGGGTTCGTCACAGAAAACCAAGTCGTTTTTGCAAATACGTTAATGCTCTGCTTTTTCCAGCTATTTGAGGTGAGGGGATTTCTACTTATGTGTTCTACTTGTGCTGGAATGTTGTCCAGGTATCAGTTCTGAAACGCTCTACAAAGCGTTTTGCAGTTCTCTGCGGGTCTCTCATTGCATCAAAGAGCTGTGCTCGAAGGTCTGCGGCACCTTCGTATCTTCAAGTACACCAGTCTGACTCTCAACCTTCAGGTCCACGGTGTTGGTTCACGGCCCGAAGCATCAGGCAACAAATTGCCCTTGTTGCTCACCATCCTTCAAGATATCTTTAGATCGCATTACGAGTACGCCTCTTTTTCGTCGTTGTTTAGAATGCTAACGAAGGCTCATTTTTTTTGGTGGGGGGGCATATTTGTCAAGCGATATGGTATCCGGGATACTTAGCGTTCGCGTACCTTGGATGCTTCTCAGTTTGAGGTGTCACTCTCCCGGAAGCTAAAACCTATAGATTTCCTCGCTGACATCTCAGCCGACGTTCCGCTGCTTCTAGACCCATTGTCTCCATCTATCTTTCCTTTTCTCCCTAGAATCTTACCATATGATGTATCCGCTCGCCTTCTTATACCTCTCCCTGCTCATCGTCCCGGATTCGCTATACGAGGAATGCCCTCTGCCTTGACGGCGGTGGCAGTTCCGCGCGATCTGTGCGTGGCTACGGCAGGCGCTCCAAGGCCGCATTGGGTACGCTTCATTTTGCACCAGCCGGACAGCGGCACTGTTCCTCTGTGACATCAGCACCTGAGTTCAAAGGACGGCAGCAATGTTGAGACTGTTTCATCTATGGCGATCATCGTTTATGCTGGTGAGTCAAGATTCCTATCGTAGCTCTCCGCGCTCCGTACTCAAATTCGTTTATAGTGGTGGTGTCTGCGCATCTGATGCCCGCTACGTGAAGGTAGTCCAATCCGACAACGTACACGCTTCCTCAGGATGGACCTATTCCGTGGCTGACGTGCTCGAGGCCATGCAACATCTCGATCACTTATGTTTGCTGTGGGGTGCGGCTGCCCCAAAAAGGTCACGTTCCGGTCCCTCAACAGCGACAGCGCAACGAGCATTAAGGGACCATCTTTGTGGGATGTGCGTTTTCCATGTGATCAACGACATCCACACAAGGTGCGTTGATGACGCCCCGCTTTGTCGCGCGAAGAGAAGAACGTCCTCCTTCCGCAGATTCGTTCATTAGCTAACAATTTTGCCTCCAGTTGTGTCCTGGGGAAAGCCGGTGGTGAATAGTGTTGGAGTGGCCCGATGCTCGATTGGGGGTCCTCAGCTGCACGGGTCAAAGAGCGTCCCTAGGCCAAATCACCCTATAGATCCCCTGCCCGCGCGTATGCTGGCGGATTCGTACAGGCCGGCTAGCCATGTAATGTCCCTTGCGGGGTGTAGGGAAGGACCTCCGGCGAACTGTGGTAGGGCTAATCCGAGCGCTTCTATATCTCAGGGCACCTCCTTCGGATTAGATGAGAAGAATAACACATCCGTTGGTTTCGACGACAGCTCTCGACGTGGATAAAAATCATTAGATTTACTCTCATAATGTGAGGATCTAACCTCAAGAATGGTCATCATCAATACGGGATCACCTCGTCAAGCATGGGCCGCATGACCAGCGGGAAGCTCGCGAGTCGCTACGAAAGTGGAATGGGGTTGGTGCCGTGTCCCTCACATCATACCATATCCCTGCTTTCATACTGGAGTGTGCGCGTGTGTCGGTCCAAGTCGTGTTGTTGGACGCTGCGGTTTGTGTTTTCGGCACGATTCTTCGTGCATCTCTCCGTGAAGCGAAGTGTGGCAGTATGATGCGGTCCGGCCCGGCGGTCGTTGATTTACTGTGTTTAACTAAAGTCATGAAACTAGTGGACGGATTTATACTAGAGGATACACTGTATCAGCTCGCTAGCGAAAGAAATCCTCCAGGAATTTGCTGCTCCACTGATTATATGATTTAATGACTCGGCATTTTGTTTGTAGTATGCACTCCTCCTTTGCACCGTTCTAGGCGCTTACTACCTATGGATCATCGACTCTCGTCTTTCTTTGTGCGTTCGGCGTTGCCCCTCAGTATTGACGGCAGAGACTTATTAATCCACTGCCATCCAAAAATCCACACCAACGCCATTTGTCGGGGGTGGCAGTAAAAAAAAAATCTTGCCATATCAGGAGGGCGTGAGATGAGGTACGCGTGTTCGTTAAGGCAGCCATGCTCGGCGATAGGTTACGTGTGCAGTGCCCACGCATCGTGGTAGATGGTGTGTGGCGCGTGTGTATTACGCGTGTGGGGGTTTGCACTCTGAAGAATACTCGGCAGTCATACCTTTTGCTCCTCACCAGACCTGCGGCGCGTCTTACGGCAGGGGCTTTATTAGACTGAAGAACATTGCGGAGATTAATATTTGTGGGTAAAGACTCATGGTTTCCAATGGGTGGCCGCGGGAGCTAAGCACTCAATGCGTACGTGAGAGGGGCACATTGGTAGACACGACAAGGGCTTGTCGTTTCGGTTCTAGGCAACTTAGTCTGCGTGCGATATGAGAAGCATAACAGCTATTTGCATTGTATCACCTTTGCTTACGACCCTGAGACAGACGAGGCTCAAACTGGCGGTTGCAATTCAACGCCACTACAGTATCAAAGCGAGGTCTTTGCAGAGGTCTCTCACACCCGCCTTCTAGTCATGTCCACACCGCTCCAGCAATAATTCCTAAGGTCGATTCAAATAGAATCTACTCATGGTGAGACAATTTTAGACACGCTAGTAAATTCTTCCAATAGATGTACAGTGAGAGTACAATGTTGACCTTGCCTTTCAGTCCTCATTCTCAGCAGAGCATTTCGCACATCCGAAGGATCGATCTCCTAAGCCTCGTAAACTAGACTATGTCCTTTTTGCCATAGCTTCACACGCTACCCACGCGAGATCATAGATCATCAATATTATGACTCATGAAGAAAAAACCCCGGACAATCAGTGCGATGCACCCTTGTGGGTTTTTGCTCCGAGAGTGGATCACGACAAAACATATCGTGATACTTCCACTCAACTCTAAGCTTCGAAAAAGTCTACGAGTCACCTTCAACGTTTTACTAGTACATATTTCTAGGTGAGACATCATTTGACTCTATAAACTATGAACGGTGCTCTTGTGCTACACACCTGACCCCTTGATAATGGGTTTTCCAGAAGACTCGAACCGAGCACGACGCGATAAACGTGATGCATTAGCCTTGAACAAACACGGCACAGTAACACGAACGCGGTGTGTGACAACATCTGGGAACCGTAGAGGGTGGCTCAGAGACCAAGGGTGATGTGCCGCAAAGCTTATTTCATCCTGATAAGGCTCCAACTGAGAGACGCACAGCCTGGCAGGATGCTTCGGGTCCCGTTTGCTCTCTAAAAAAACTATGCTCTCTCTCTCGCCTACTTCCGCTGGTGCTTCTTACAATGCTGAAATAGTTCCTCGCCTCTTCACATGGACCCCATCTTCCGCGGGCAGGAGTAGCGGCATGGCCAGTGACGAAAGCGGCGCTCGTCAGCGTTCGTCCAAACCCAAAGTCTCTCGGCACCGGGGCGCGCGCCCGAGGTTTAGCCTTCCCGCGCGCGGTCTTCAACTTCTTCAGAGCCCAGATTCCTGGGATCTGTACGGTGGGAACAGGGTACAGATGGGCATATATTGAGGGATCTCTGATGGACCGGCACGGAGGCTGTGCCTGTAGCAAAGGCGCAGGTACGTCCGAGGGGGGATAGATTGACGGACGCGGCATGATAAGCCTCACGGATGCAGTTGACCTGCGGGAAGGTGTCGCCGTGCATGCGCGTGTCCGTATGGGGTCGGTCCTCTTTCCAGGCGCAGCCGGGGCCTCCGCAAGACAACAGCTGACGGCAAGCGGAGATATCGATTAGTGCCCTTCGATACACGACGAGAGTCTAAATCCGCGGGCGTAGACCCCTGCACTAAACCTCGTGGGGGTTGTTTCGAGCGGTGAGCTGAGCTTGCAAGGCTATTCCGGCTCCGTTTTGATGTCGCGAATGAAGTGGTGTTGTTCGTGCAGCGTCGTACGCGCACGGACGCGTCGCGTGTTGATAACTGTACCACCCGCGAGCCGCCTCCCCGTAGTGCCATGCGTCGCGCACCACGACGACGACTCGGGCAACGTCTCTTCAGTACAGTACCCACCACCAACCCCGAGGCCCCTTCATGTCGCCCATATCTTCGTCATTTCGCGCCAGATCTGCTCATTTCGCGCCGAACAAAGGCACCAAAGCGTAAAGACGTTCGGCGGGGTAGTCATCAACGTCAAAATTCACCGTCCGCCCGCATCTCCTGGTCGCGTAGACGACCCGCCACAGGCACGTCGTGCGCTGCCCCCGACGATGGCAACTCGCGCAAAGTCCAAACATCCCCCGCGCTGCCAGCCCCCCGCGACGGGTCAGCCCGGATAATTTGACCGGCGTACCCCGCCCGAGGCCCGAGGTTGCATCGAGCACCCTCGATCTGAGAGCCAGGGACGGCGGGCGCGCGCAACGCCACACACGCGAGGGCCATGATGGCGGCGGGCCCATGGACCGCAGGGATCTGGCTCTGAGATCGGTACGCGTGCGAGTGATGGGCGGGCCGTGATTTGGGCGTGCGGATTGCGCGGCAGGCAGCAGGCTTGCGGGCGGGTCACGAGTCGGTCGCGTGTGCTCTTTGGGTGGCGGTGGGAAGCGGGTGTAGAGGACGGGACGGGATAGCTCGCGATTGGGGGAGCAAGAGCCGGGAAGATAGGAGGGGGGGCCAGGAGGAGGAGGAGATACGGACGCGCCCTCCGAGCGCGTCAGACGCGGTAGATCAGCATAGGAGGTGAGTCTTTTGTTCGCGCTCTCACCTACCTGTCCACTTAGCTTGTCCACTTAGCTTGTCCACTTAGCTTGTCCGCAGCGCCGCTCCTCACCACACTATCCGCCGTCTCCAGTCCAAGCAGCGCCCTCTCCTTGCGGCGCAAGACGCGGGCAGGAGCATCGAGTCCAGATCGAGGAGAGCACGATGAGCACGAGCAGAATATAGCAGAGTCATTCGTGCTTGGGCGTCTGCATGCCCGCCGACGCGGTGACCGGGAAAGCCAGACCGCGCAGAGTACAGAAACTCCTGAAATGACGCAGGGGCCGATCCGATCGATCGTTAGTGTCTTTTGTCGCGAGGTTAGGCGCGGGGGTGCACCGACGACCGGCAGGCGGGCGATCCGGGGGCGGTTGCCGTGGGGTTGAGACTGAAGAGCTGGGGGAGAGGGGGCGGGGTACTGCACCCGGTTTCGTTCAATTCTGACATAAAAACATACTTATGTCAAGCCCAGGTGTTTTGTCAAGACGCGGTCTTTGTCGACCAAAGACGTCCGGAACAAAGACAGCGCAAAAACTGGGCGAGACCCTCGGCCGAGGCGATCAACCCGCCCCGCCAATGAGCCTCAGCCTCCGGATCTGTGCCGCCCGCCGCACCCGCCGTTCGAGGGAGAACGAATGAACAGCGTCGACGGACTTGGCGGGCCAGGCGTTTTTTTTTTACAATGATGCGCAATTAAGGAGCGCGTGGCGGGGCTCTTGGTCGTCGGAGGGCTCGCCCGCGTCGTCTGCGCGCATAAAAGAGCTCGCGAGAGCACAGGAAGATGGCGACCAACGCAGACGCGGCGAACAGCAAGGGCAAGAGCTTCTAGTCAGGACAGCAAGTGGAGCGACGAGCAGTTTATTTGGCAACGCATGAGTCGTGTGCGATGTGCAAGGTACAGCTCGTCGTGGAGCACGAAGCGGCTCCCGAGGTGCACGGTAAATACGCGACGTTTCTCCTTCGCGTCGTATAAATGTCGAAGGTTGTAAACTCAACCTCAAGCTCACCCTGTCACCCCCAGCCGCACATGCTCACCGTCTTGACGCGTTTCGGGACTGGGCATACTGCCCTTTGCGCGCATCATCAATTTCCGGCCTGCGTACACTAGAAGCCGGGTGTACCGATGACGCGCAACGTCCGGCGGTGAGTTTCTTCCATTCCCTTCCCACACCCCGGGCTTGGGGGTCTCGCTTGAACACGCCGGTGCCTGAGTCAGATCCCCCGAGCGACGTGCGGGGATAAGCTTACTTTGGCAGGTGCGCCGTGCGGGGTCGGCCTGTTCCAGACGGGGTACGACGGGTGAAGAAAATGAGGCTAGCGGAGTGTGAATGTTTTGTTTTATTGCAAGCTTAATGATTTCTAGTAAGTCCATGTACGTCATCGTTAAGTAGGCTCAAACAGCCCAAATTATTTGTCACACGGGGAGGAACGCGCAACGAGCGACGACAAACGAGAAACAGAGAAGCGAAAAAAAACTTAGCAAAAAAGGAAGAAAAAAGGGACGCTAGATATGTTAGACGAGAAATGAGAGACGAGAAATGAGAGACGAGAAATGAGGAAATGGAGAAATGAGGAATGAGAAATGGAAAATGAGAAATGAGGAGCGAGAACCGCGAACCGCGAAATGAGAAACGAGAAATGAAAAAACTTCGAACGAGACTTTCGAACGTGTCGTTTCTCTCTATTATGTTTGGACTTGTTCCGTTTCACACAATGTGTACAGTAACGTCTCTACACGAGGATACAATATGGAGCAGGAATGCATGCGTGATGAGATTGCAATGTCCTCCCAAGCTTGAAGCATCTGGGCTGCACTCCAAGTTGCGAAGGAGATGCAATGATAATAGGAAATACGAAGCTTCAGCAGCATATTTATTGCAGGTGGCATACAGTTACATCTCGGAGGTAACGACGAATGAGTCGGATCATTCGATTTTTCTTTCATATTCCGCAATGACATTTACACGCGCTCTGTTTGGGGCGATAATTGATTCAATGAGTGGTGAGTGCTAACCACAAAGTGTAGTCAAGACCAAGTTTTTTAGATACATCCGCTCGATATCACGCGGCATCAAAAGCGTCCGGTACAAACTTAGCAAGGAGATCTTCGATTTACGGAATGCGGGCGGGAAAAGTCGAAATCGTCTTTGCTGAGCTGAGGCGAGGGAAGACGACTACAGAGTGCGTAACGTCGAAGTGGCAGGGAAGCTGGACGCGAAGAGAAGATGCAGCTTCGAGTAGTCGTCCTCCAGGGCGAAAGCTTGAGGGCTGATTATCGCGACTGAAGGCCTGTGAACATTGATGCGCTGTGATCTTCGAGATGTTGCGTTGCTGTCAAGGTGTTAGGAACAAGATGGCGGACGCGGTGGCTCGATCCTGATGAGATGTCTGCCGCGAGAGGAAGGAGAGCACTTGATGTGCAGAGCGGGTGTGCAACTGGCTCTTCGGTCTCGTTCGCAAGAGGGATCGAAAGCGTCATGAACGAAGAGACGGGCGAGAAACGTTGAGGAGGGAAAAGAGGGTGGAAAACAGCTGGGCGGTCCAAGGGTGTCGATAGCCCGCGAAAAGGTTCAAGCTCGTACGTTGAAGCATTCGAATGTGGACTAGGTTCTTGGTCTATCGAACGGGCCTGGGAAAGGGAGTGTGTACGAGCAAACCAGAACGCGAACGAGGAGGGGGGAGGGTGCATCTGCGGGCACCCGTCCCTGGCCAGTGTCCCACGGTGAGCGAGAGGGTACGATTGACGAGATGAGATCTGGGAGGGAGAGCGTATATCAGAAGCAGGGTACGGAAAGGACGTACGTGAGAGTGCGGGGGAGGCTATGGGATGACTTCATCGACCGCCGATGATACTCTCGCGGGAGGGCGTGCGGGGAAGGGGCGCGGGGTTGACCGCAGAGCGGCTTGAGGACGAGCTCGCTGTGTGTCGCACAATGAGCTCGAGGGGGAATTGGATGTCGTCGGAAGCATTTGTCGCGGGCGATGCGGGGGTGGCGAGGCTGGAAGGAGGGGCTGAGGGTGTTTGGCCGTATTTGCGGGGTATTTGGGGTAATTGATGGGGAACCGAAAGAGCGGAAACGCGGGGAGACCGGTGAACAGGGCCAGCGCACTGCCGAAAGGGGAAGGCAGGCGTTCCTTGGCCCTCCCCCGCAGAACTCAAAGCAGTCGCAACTCAAATCTGACAAGTCCGTTATTTACTCGCGCTTCTCCTCCAGGCCCGAGACGAAACGCCCCTTCCTCCACGACGTCCACGACGACCCCGACACCATCCCAACGACGTCCTTTATGGCCAACTCGATGTACTCCAACTATAAACCGAAGCACACGCCAAGAGGGGCTTCCACCTCCCCTCCCCCGCCCCACTCGACGCCCCGTGAGCAGCGACGGCAGCCCCTGCCAACACCTCGTCGTCATTCGACAAAACCACCAAACCTCTTCATCTCGCCCCCCTCCTACCTCTCTGTGCCCGAGACGTTCAGAAAATTCCGCCGCCAGAGCACAGCTCAGGCGCAAGGCAGCGGCTGGCAACTCGAGCATGGACTTCACCGACGAGCTCGCCAGTCTCATCAACCAGCCCCCATCCTCCCACGAACGCTCGACCCAGAGCCCAGTGAGCCCGTACGACGACTACCGGCCGTCGACCGACACACAACATCTTCGACATCTCCGCGCCGACCAGCCATCACCAGCACAGCTCGAGCTCGTACGGAACCCCTGGCGAGCTGGGCGGGGGTGCGAACGCATTCTCCCTCCCGGCCTTCCTCGTCGCTCCCGATGCATACCCCCACCCATCCGATCTACGAGTTCTCCACGCGCACGCCCCACTTCAACAGTACCGTCCGCCATCGGCTCCTCGATGCGTTACCTGAGCCCCGCCATCATCACTCGCACGGGCATTCCCAAAAACGCACAGACCCCATACCTTTGCGCCTATATAACACCTCTTCGTCTGCCGAACGGCAGAACGGCAACGGCGCATGAGCCATCGAGCGTGAGCTCCTTCAGCTCGCACATGTCCTCGCTCTCCGGCCTCCCGAGCATTCTACACTCGAGCACCACCACCACCAATGCCACGAACCCCAACTACTTCCTGACGGCACACGCCTTCCCATCTGCCCAACGAGACCCAACCTCCTCGCTACGGCCGCTTCTCGCAAAAGATCGCGTAAGGCAGGTCCATCGATCCACGCACCTGTGCAGCCACAGAACACACAAGCACAAACGATCCGGGACCACTCGCCGAACACACACGCCGCGCCAAGCGCGGGCACGGCGACTCAAGCGTTTCCCCGCCAGCCGCTACAACCGGGGGCGATAATCACCCAGCAACTGGGGACCCATCCTGGTCCCGGCGTCGTGCCCCAGAACAGCGCCCCGCTCGCCCCTGGGTATGCACGGTGGCGGGATGGTTCCACCTGGCACGTCTCTTCCCCTGGCGTCGGTGCTCGATGCGACCCGGCCTGTGCCCGGCTCAAAGGCATTCAGGACGAACATGGCAACCGGCTCTATGGGTCGCGTTCAGCCTGCCTCACGGCCCGACGCGTCACACGTCATGCGGATTCCGCAAACGTTTGGGAGAGTGTCTGCTTGCCCCCCATTGCATCGAGCGTTAGCCCGAAGGATCATGAAACATGGGAATTGGGCAATCATGAAAGCAGACCAGCAACCGACGACTGGGGGGCAAGCAGGTGGGCAGGCCTTACAGGAGATTATGGCGGCCCGAACAGTGAGTCTTCCTTTTCTTAACAATTGATGGGTGATGGAGGTTAGGTTGCCTGAGGTCCAGGGCTGGTATGCCAACGAGAAGAGGCGGCGCAGGCGCGAGTCGCACAATGCTGTCGAGAGGCGGCGGCGAGACAACATTAACGAGAAGATCTCGGAGCTGGCGACGCTCATACCTGAGTGTCTCCTCGACCCCAATGGTTTGTCTTTCCCCCTTTGTTTCCCCTCGCCACGTCCTGTGTTACAACCGCCCTGCAGCTACCATGAACCATGCCCGCATACCTTCCTCTCCGCTTGCGAACCAGCTAAGCTTGCTGCGGGCAACACAGCGCCCACTCTCGCCAACCCCGCACAACTTCACCTGTGGAAGATCCTATCTCCAAGAAGGAAGAAGGCTTACGAGAAGGACGGTGACGCCCGGAGGTGGTAAAATCAATGCCCAACAAAGGGACATGATTTCTGCGAAAGAGCGCTCGAGTACATACATAAGTGAGATGTGGAGATCGCTTACAGACCTCTTCGGTGTGCCGCGGTCGTGTTGCGGCGAGAGCGGCGCGCCAGAAGGTGGAATGTAAATGCGCCTAATTTGGGTGTATGGCGTCGTGGATGGGGGTCGGGAGAACGTGCTTCCGCTGCGGTCGGCGGGCTGAAGAGCGCAGCGCGCGCATGCGAGGAGCGACGGTATTGTGATGGCGGACATAAACCTCGGGCGCGGCTGGAGCGTCAAGCTCATTTGAGTGTCGGCAAGCGTACCGCGGCCGGCACGGTGAGCCGAAGCACGAGTGATACCCCACGCTCAACCGAAAGCCTGAACCCTCGGGGGGGGGGGGGGGGGAGAAGTAAGAGAGGAGGGGGAAAAAAAAGGAAGGAAGGAGGGGGAAATGCCGCGGGGCGTGCGCCACTGGACCGTGTGCTGAGAAGGTGTTGTGGGGTGGGGAGGCTATTCTGTGTGCTGCGGATTGTGGGTCGGGCGGAGGTGGCGATAAAGTGCGGATGGGGCTGTGTGCACCAAGACCATATCTCCGTGACGGCTAGTAGCGGGGAATAGTGTGTTGTCTCATAGGAAGTAGTTTGGATTGTGGCTTGGGTGTCGTTCGTGATCATGCGAGGTTTTGCTGACGAATTTGTTGCGATTTTTCATAGGTTACCGAGGAGGGGGTCCACGCAACTCGTGGCGTTAGGTCGTTGGGGCGGTGCGGAGGGAAGAAGGGGGTCTGAAGTGATGCCCCGTAGGTGAGCACGCGAAGCAGGAGTGAATAAGGTACGGAAGGGCGGGGATAATCGACAACAACCACTTTTCCCCGTGCTCTTCATGTGTCTGGCAACGGCGGGATCATGAACGGGCGGACAACGTGCTAGCCTCAACGAGGACGATATGCTCACTTGCTGCCACGGAACGAGGACGATCTGAACCTCACCTCGGTTGAGCGGAACGTCATCAAACGGCGGCTCCCTCCACCGCGCCGGATGTCTTTCTAGCCAACCATCCAAGAAGTTTACGCTTCGAGCTCGACACAGTCCGCGGAGATGGCGACCGATCCCGACGATTTGACTACTCGTTACCAACCGGCCACGGCTTGCGGGAGGCACACACGACGAACCACAGGAACAATGGAGCGGCCGATCACTGCTGCGGGCACCGGCATGGTCGCGAGCCCACTTCAAGCAATGAGAGGTGCTTCGGACGAGAATGAAGTTGACCGGCGAGGGACAGCGAGGCGCGCCGCTCAGTCGCGCCGGAGCGCGAGGAAGAGGAGCGTGGCCGCAGGGGTCGCGACGGCCGACCAATGGGTATGGCGGGCGTCGTGATGAAGACGGAGGAGGGCATGGAGACCTCGTGAGGTCTGAGGTAGGGGCGGCGCGCAGCTCGCGTCGTCCCGCCAAAACGCACGGTAGAGGCAGGTGCACCTGTCTCGCTGTTTGTGGCTCGGGCGGCGGTGCGGAGAATCGCCAAGTCTATACACGACTTGCGCCCCCCCGACCAGCTCCGCCGCACGCCTTTTCGGGTCTTTCTTCCCACATCACTTCATTCGATGCTGCCTCTTCATGCCGCTGCTCGCGACTCCACGACGCTTTCTGCCCTTCGACCGCCATTCGCGTTGCATTGTATCCTATCCCCTCGCATACAGCCAACACTCACCTCTTGGGATTTATCCCCACGCGTCCGCGCCCCTGTTTCCTTAGCACCCGGCACAGTCTTCCCAGTCCGTAGCCCCCGGGCCAGGCCCCTACCGGAGACAGCTGCGGACCCTTGCCGGTTTACCTCATCCTGCACGAACCGGCAACGCGGCGGCACCTCCAGTGGGATGATACACGGTTCCTCAACGCCTACCGTTCCTCACGTACGACAGAAACGGCAAGTGTTGTTTGGCCCCTCATTCAGAACCCTGCCGGTCGCCATTTTCCTACGCTTACTCTTCCTCGTGCTTCCGCTTCTTTTCTTTATTCTAGCCTGCGACACGAAGTCTCTTCTGCCCCGGTCCACCCGACTCGCGCACGCCCTACTCATCATAGCCGATGAGCAGACGCCGACACCCTCCCTACAGCGGCAGCAGCAGTCTGCGGCGCAAGCAAGTACTGATGAAAAGCCGTTGCCGGGCTTGCCCATACCTCCAAAACGCTGCCCGACCTTTGTCATAACTCCGCTCCCAGTGGGAACTAGCCTCTCCTTTTCCTCCTCCTTCGCGACGGCTTCGTTTATGACTCAGCTCTCTCGAGTCCTCCCCCACCCCCCCCCCCGAGCAGAGGAACCCGGGAGCTGCAAGACGGGATGGGGGTGCGAACTCTGCGGCACAGCGCGGGGGATCCAAACCGGAATCTAAATCTAACTCATAACTGCACTTCATCACTCTCATCGGCACTGCCGTCTGCTATATTTTGGTCCTCATCATATTCTTTTCTTGTCTCGCATTGCTGTCCCTATTTACGAATGCCTTTACTCTACTTCGACCTAGCGTGACGCCCTTCACGCTGTGCCCCCACCATAACGCATTTGCACCGACTCACTTTTCCTCTCGAAAAGAGCCTTGCGCGAAGAATCGAACCGAACGAAGCAATTCTCATCCCATGTATTATATGATTACTAGTCTTCCTCTCTCATCTGCACAATCCCCCAAATTTGAATAGCAATATCCAATATATCAGCCACCGAGGGAGCATCCTCATGTGCGCAATCAGACTGTGACTGGGTGCGATACAGTGAGCGGCAGAGATCATTGAAGCACGTAGCGCCTGGTTCTTCGAGTCTCCGAGTCTCGAGGAGAATAATGAAATGAAGGCGCACAGTCGGCGTGTCGTGTACGTACATGCATACGTTATTTACGTGAGGCTGGGACTGTTGGCATCGGAGTCGGAGGGAAGGGATCTGGATCTGGGGAATGGGACGAAACGGCTGGTGAGATGCTGTGGTCGTGCGGGAGTCTGAAGGAGAGGCTCGCGCGTACGGATGGTAAACAGATGCACGAGAAAAACTCTCTCGTTCCCGAAACCGCTTGCAGATATTTTCCTGGCACGGCAATTTTTCGCTTTCTGTTTTTATTTCTGGTGGCGGCGTACGTGGAAGGGAGCAGTAGGCCGCCGATCGAGGACTGCAGCGCGGTTTGTACGTCAATAGGGTGTAAACCCGTCGTGGCGGCCAGGGTCGCGAGAAAGCGAATGTTGACTGATGGAGGGACGTCCTGCTGGGCCCGTCTCCGGGTCGCCCTGCTGTGGGGCGCCGCGCGATCTCCAGGGGCTTTGCAGACGCTGTCCACGGCGGACGGCCATGCAGGGGGACTCGGGCGGGGTTGAGAGACCGAGCTGACATCCGCCACGGGCGCGATGGGCGAAGGCGCGCGCGGAAGATGCTAGCCTGAGCGCGGACGCTGTGGACGCGGGCGAGTTTGATAACGGAGAGGTATGTGTGACGGGGACTATTGCGTCCGCGGAGGGCGCGCCCGAATGACAGCGATTTGCGAAACACACACACACACGTTGTCCGCCTCGGACGCATGGTTTCTCTTCGCAAAACCCATCGCGATGGTGCGTGCGGACGCAGTCTAGCTGGCATCTTCTGCGCGATTATCAAAGCGAGAAAGACACTGCGAAGGGCGGCAGGGAGACGTACGGGCTTGTGCTGTATGAAGCGGGCGAGAGCGTTCTTGGTACCACGAACTTTATCAAAGTCGTGCTGGTCGCACACCACATAGCGTCATTAGTGACCTCGCACGGCCTCTGCATTACAACTTACCGGGCGGACGCCCACAAACACGCTACGGCGGAACACCGCCATGGGTCGCTGTGCACGCCGCAAGCGGCGAAGCCACAACGCGAGCATCACGGTTCTCGAGCGTGGGAAGGAACGCGCAGCCCGATGAGGGAGAACGAGCAGCGTCGAGTCAAGGGGCGACTCGCCACATCCTATTTGCAAACATACCGAGAGACGGCTGATCGGAGCGGCCTCTGCTCGAGGAGGGACGCGCAGGACGGCCGGAGATCCTGCTGCGTCGATGCACCGCTCTGTGGCGCCAGCTCGACCACGCAAGGGCCCCTTGGTTCCGGCAGATCAGCGAATGGGCAGCCTGGCCGTTCCAGCAAGCTCTATTACCCACGGACCGGCCCCGAGCGTCAGGGCAGGCTTGTGTGTGTGGAGTGGGGAAGAAGATGCGCAAACGGCTCTTGGCAAATACGAAGCAACTTGGTGCCGTGCAGTGTGCAGCAGCGCGCATGGCGAAGATGAAGATGTCTTGTACATGGCACGGCTGCCTTGTCATATTACTCGTTTCGGCAGCCTCGATGTTGCGAGTATTGCTTCAGCCATAGTAAGCAAAATATGAAGACCTTGGGGACCGCAGACCATGTCAGCTCGGCGGTAGAGTGAAACTCTAGCACTCGTACCTGCCAATATGCAAGCGCCCCTTGCTTCCACACCAGCTGCACAAGCGGACATTGTACGTTCGCATCGTGAATAGCTGCCCGCAAATGACTACATTATATCTTTGTACACTCGTTGTGGGGGGCGTTACAGATTTGTAACCGGCCCAAGTGTCACTCACTGCGCGTAAGATCCCGAACCAGCAATACAGCCGGGCGTGGTCCAGCAAGTAATTTCTATGCAAGGTTTGAGCGTTTTGGCATTACACTCGCAGAAGCATCAGCTACGAGCCTTTTGAACGGGATCAAGGATGAATGAATATGCGAGCTTGCGGGCCTCCGTATGCTGTAGCCTGTAGGGCTGCTAAAACGAGCGTAACTGTCAGACAGGGCCGTTAACCATGGCTGTACGTTTTTTTTTCCGGACTCACTGAAGAGTGCATCAGAACGAATTGCTCGGAAGGAAAACCAGAAGGATCGCAGACAATACAGCTCTATGAGGTCCACTGCATTCTGTTGGGCCCTCGATAGAGATGCCTGCCGGTTCAATGTCGGCCACGATCTTCGACACTCGCCTCGCGCCTCATTACCTACATGGGGCGAACATGGACATAAGCCAGCTAGCAATCACGGCTATACTGGTGGAGCGTTATCCTGCCTATGAGCGCAGACCGTCTATCTCGAGGGAATTTCGACTTCATTACCCCGCAGATTCATGGACCACAACCGAGAAGTCGAGGCTGCCACACGCGCTCCTAACCCCGCCACCCCCCTCTACCGCTGGCACATTACGACGACACTAAACGAAGGGCAGGTGAATAGCAGAGACAGGAAACCGGATCAACAGCATCAGCCGTTTGATGAGGGGAGACGAAACAATGGTATCGCAAAATGGCATTTGAAACCACCCTATCTGGTACGCTAATGGTTATAGAGCCGGCCCATCGTCGATGCCGGCGGGGCTAATTGAGCATCCTGACCTCATTTCGCTAGTGTGCTGAAACCCTATGATGCAATTGACTTTCTTCAAGCGAGAGCAATCGCGGCCCGTAACCTAAGTCCTATCATAGCTTGAGTATATTCAGTACATGACGAGAACAAACAAATTCGAACGTACCCTCGGGGACGACGGATGCATGATCAGCAAATGTCTTGCACATCACTTTCCGCAGCGGGATGCAACAACGTGGGCCCTGTACAGACACCGAAAGAGACGAAGGAAAGTCGGTAATTCGGAGGTACAAGGAGCGCTTCTCACGAAACGTTTACATGCGATACACCTGGAGGGGCGGTCTGGGTCCGCCGTCGCACTGTCAGGACGCACCGCAGGCCGCCAAGCGGGGACCGTGAAACCAATGGCTGTAATATGCACGTACATGCGAGTCTGGCGAGATGGCGAATCCAGGCAGAGGGAGGGGAGGCAGGGAGGTAAGAGCAGCTGTTCCTTCTCGATGATGCGAGCCGGTGTGATTCGCAATGACTTTGTCTGCGGATAGACAGCCGGTTAAGGAAGCGTCCGCCGACTAAGGTTCTACCCGAACGAGTGAGAGCCCTTGGGGGGCCCGCGCCACCCAACCCCCCGGGGGAAAACCGTTGCAGGGGACGTCCAAGGGCGGTGACGTGCCAATTCGCGTACGAACGCTATGATGCTTGGGACGTTGCCGTTATTAGAGAGATGGCTGGCGGAAGGGGATTAAAGGGGAACACTCGCGGACGGTCTGTCATTGTAACTCGACGCAGCCTTGCCGCGGGTCGCTGCAAATTGAGAGAATGTAAGATCAATTCATATCTGCGCAAACGTCCGCCTATTGAGACAGGATTCCAATCGAGTTGTGGTCACAGTATTTGTGAATAGCACGTTGCGAGTAGTACATGTGAAAATCGCCCTGCTCTCGTTAATATTGAGGTGACGAATGAGACAAGGAAAGACCAACGTACGGAGCTTGTGCGTAGAGATACGCTGTGAGAATGACACTGTGTACGAGATGAATGACGTTTCTCGCGGTAAACAAGAGAATGGAACCAACCTGTGTGGCACAGTCAAGAGATTTCTTTCCTTAGAATACAATATACATCCGTGCTATTCTCTCCGCCTTGTGTGAAAAAAAATGGATAAGTCATCTAGAGGCTTGGCCAGGATGGAGAGCCTCACGGAGGCCAGGGACAGGGCCCAGGTAGGGCCATCGCGTTCCTATGTGCAGGGAAAAACTGATCGCGCGGCCGGAGCTGGAGTGCAGGCCAGCCCGCTCATGGACGGGAACTGAGTCGGGTGATGAGCTGTCATACATTTATCGCAGGCGTCCGGCTAATGTTGCTCTGCGTGGTGGTGCGTCTGGTCACGTAGTGTCCGCCAACTCTTTCCGGTGATCACAGGCGTGTGCAGCTTGGAGCGCACATACGGTAGATCAGAAAACACGCTCGTATTTGTATGAGCTGTGTTGACCCTGAGGTACTGGGAAATGGTTCCCATTCCAGACAGACCGCGACAACGAGCTGTATTAATTACGATTCAGTGTGTTGACGGTGATCAGGCTACTCAGCTTACTGAATTGCAATACATAGACCAAACGAGGACTGTGTGGCAAGCGAAGGCGCTGGCGCGACGCCGGGGGTTTGCTACTCTAGATTTGGCCAGCATGCATTGAACGGCTCGTGCAGTCGGATTATGATCGGCCTCCCATGTTGCCCTTAGTTGTTTCGCGTGGCAGATACCCACCAGATATTTCAGTCAGAAATTCCGGACCTTTGTCCACATTCGCGCGGATACATTCGTCTACTTACTGACCATAAACTATAAATGCGTTGAGAAATTTATGCCGAATGCGATGGAGATTACTCACGGCGTTTCAGCCAATACATGCTCGCTGTCGCAACACCCGAGTAGACAATCATGAGAGCAATGGGACCACGTAAAACCGCAGGACGTGCACGGAGTAGAGCCCAGCTCCGAGGACATATCAGCCATCCCGCATACAGCGGAAGCGTTGCCTTGAATTCGGACGCGGGAAAAAAATCGCCCTCAATCCGGGACGAAAAGTCCCGGGCAGGCCGAAGCGTGTCGAGTAGAACTCCAGACTAGCGACATTTAGGGAAGGTAGAGGGCCTTCTTGAGGGAGAGACAAGGGCAAAAGGCAAAAGATTGCGCGAGGAGATGTCCGGGATGAAGGCACGGCGAAGGCGAGTAGTGTGTTGCCCCAGGTGTTCCATCCGCATGTACAGGGTTGGCGTATCACGGGAGGAATTCGGGGAAGAGCGCCGGACACCTTTACGATAGTCCGAAGACATATATCAGTCTTCCAGCAGAGCATAGACACACCGACAGCTTCTTGGACAAGAGTCGGGACAGGGATGCAGTCACAAAATTGTGCGAGAGAAAATCATGCATCTACATCTGTTAGAATGTTAGAAGGCGTCATAACGAGAATAGTCATAGATACGAACCTCAGTACACCATCACTTCAACACCCGTACAATCTAGTCCTGGTTGTTGTTCCTGGACAGCACACATGTCGCAAAATACGAGCTGCTCTGCGCGTCGGATTAAAGAACACACAACCCGCATGTTCACCAGGTAAACGCCGCGTTTAGAAGTGCCGCAGATCGATCGACGCGCATGTGCGCGGGCCTACACGGGCCATATTGCGGACGAGATTGAGACAACCTTAAAGCCAAAAGCACGCTACCACCAACACCCCACGCGCAGCGCACCACGATCGGAGAATCCAGAGTGTCGCCTTGCCCACGCTTCCAGCTCGGAAGCCGCGAGCTCGCAGGGGCAAAAGATATTAGGACATGGGCCGAAGAGGAGCGGCGTACGCCTCCTTGGGTTGATCTCCGCCTGATGGCAGAAAGTATCGTTCGAAAGGACGTGAATGCGGACGTTTGCGAGGTAGTTTGAGGGATGGAGCTGCCACAAAAAAGAGAGATGTCGTATGCTTTGAGTATCACAACGGAGACGGCCCTATAGACTCGCGCGGTAAATGCTTGGGGACATGAACCCGCAGTAGACACTGAAGCCTGGACTACTCGTTCTACAAGAGCCCCATTTGACCATTAATTAATAGCATTCAACCTCGAGTTTTAGCGTTTACAAATAGCTGCTTCTGTGTCCTGACGATGCTAGAAATAGCTTTGTGACTTTGAGCGAAAGAAGGGGGAATGTGCTTTGTGACATTACTGTCAGCTACGGGCATATATCAGCGGCCACCAGCACACTTATTTGTACACACCCGTTGCCCATGTGGGCAATAACAATACGAGTGGGATTTGATCCTGAGCACACTAGTTTCGGCTCCTCAGCTGTCAGCCAGATCACAGCGACGCCAAAAGTGTTGTAACTGGTAAGTCGTTCCCCCCATACATCAGAGGATAAGCAATAATACGTTGGAAAACCTACTAGGACTTAACTAGCTACTTTTATCCTCCTCAAATGAGTCAATATACGTCGAACATTGGGCGAAATGGCGTTTGGTAGATGGATACCAAACAACGCCTCGGGCGGCCTCGCCGCGCTGGAAAATTCCGCGTTCTGACGCCACAAAGGGGGCGCTAGATGACGTAAGCTAAAAAACGCAGGGCAACTTCAAGTAAATACCACCCCTGGCGACCTTGCGCAGCGCCCTGTGAGGTTATGTGATAGTCCCGACATGCTCGCACAGGGCAGCATGGTCGAGATGAAGAGGGTTAACTAATTTATGGTACATATACAATATTATACACGATCAACTCATGTTCTAACCCTCTGATAATCACAACAGTCAGACCACCAAGTACTACAAACATACAATCAGCGTTCATGCTGCACGCAGACGTTCAAGATAAAATAGCCGTGGTAGCTACGGACGCAAGAAGTGCAGGGGGGGGAAACCCCTCGGTTTTTGGGGGGGGGGGGGGCCTAAACACACCACCGGTACTAGATATCTGGAATCGTTGTGATAGGAACGAATGGGAGATGGGGTAAAAGAAGCTCTGGGCCAAGAGCCTCCACCGTCGCCCTTCCCCAGCTTGAGCTCTTTCAAAGGAGGCTGGTGCATACTCCTCCTCCTACAAAATTCTTCCACAATCCCAACTCGTGTACGTGAAGGTTCGTGATTGCAACCGACTCAAGCACAGGCAAGATGACGCGTTCTTCGTCGGAGGTCGTATCGCGCAGCAGCCAAATAAAGAATTGGCGTAAATTGTCCCGGAGCGGGAGTTCTGAGAAGTTTCCAGGGATTTAAGATTGGGAGATTGACGGAAAAATCGAAAGGTGGTGTCTACTTCAACGTGTACCCCTAGCGGCGCTCTTTCCATGACGCAGCGGTTTCGAGGCAGATATTGCGTGAGTGATGGGATAACCTACGAGAAACTATGGAGTCATCGATAGCGTCAATGTAGATCGGTCCTTTTTCGCATACGAGTGAGACGCGTAGCTGTGGGCATCGATGAAGGAGGTCAAGTCAATCCAAGGAGTGGATTTGAGGTTGATAGTGTGGAGGGAGGGAAGGAGATACGAAGGAGCCGAGCATCAACACCACGGGGAAGAGAGAATGACTGGACTTATGGAAGGTAAGTTCGGAGCAAATTTGAGGAAAAGCGAGAGGCACAGGTCCTTCAACTGATTGGCCGTCGATGCGTGAAGGCCCCAACATGCAGCGTTATTTCAGACTTGGTAGCGGAGAAGCCTCCAGTCCAGACGTACACCATCCATCACAAGGTTGCTTGAGTTGCCCCCAAAGGGGACCATTGGAAAAGGGCGTCAATGGCCCATCCGCGTTGAAGCCAATGTTCCACCTCGGAGGGTTTTCTTGATAGTGGAAGGCAATGTACTCAAGCTTGGGAAGTTCCACCATGTGCAGTAGGTTCATGAACATGGCCCCAGCTTCCCGATTGTTGACGCCGAACTGTACATATTTCGATCGAGGGAGTGTCTCGTTGTAGAAATCGGAATGAAGAATCCATTTTCGAGGTCGCGTGTGGTTATTGGAGAGACACGAACTGCTGTAGCGGTAGAGCTTGAGACCTCATGAAGAAGAGCGCATTTGACATAGTCAGGATACTCCGCGTGTGATGCAGGTCCAGAGCGAGGGGCCCAGCGCAATGGCCACTCTGCGCCAGCGACGAGAGACCTGACGGCCACTATGGGGTTTTGCACTGTTGCACAGCGCCGCGTGAGGAGTGATCAGAGATAACGATGGCCGATATGCCTCCTCGCCGAATGATGCATGAGCACATGGTCAGGAATTGTGTTTACACGGTCGCGAGGTCGGCGATATCGATTTCATTTGCTTCAAGCGCCTTGAAGAAGGTCCAGCCGCTCTACTTTGCGCCTTACGAGCTCTACCTTCCTTTGGTTTTTGCCATGGTCTAAAGATGAAAAGCTTAATCTACCAACCAACAATGATCCTTTTGAACACCGTCTTACCTCGGAAGCAAAAAGGGCCGGAGTGTGTCGAAAGCAGGCTCGAAGCGACACAATGAAGTCTAGCCCGGCGTGTGCTCGGAGTTATATCTGTTTCTTCATTGCATGAGGACTGTGGAGCTTGGCTCACACACTCTACGTTTCGAAGACGTCGAATGTGGATGGTGGGCCCAGGGCTTGAAATGAACTTGAAGCTCTTGAACAAGTCGACGAGGATAAAAAAGCATCGACGACTGCGCCGCGACGCAATTAGGTAAGCCGCATCACGCTTCACACGAACCTCAACATCTACATTAATGATGCATTATGGGCAGAAGGACGCCCTGCTACCTAGCCCCCCTAGGCAGACCTTCACTCACTATTTATGAATCACGCCCTACGTATACAGTATACCCAGAGTAAGTAGTGCCGGAATTTAAGCGATAGCTGCAGCGTTGCACATAGGGGCCGTTTCTCGTGAGGATGGTCCATATCTCGCGAGCATAGGTTTCACTCGCAGTCAGAATTGAATTCCAATGATTTCCATTCACCAAACTACCGAAGTTGCACAAGTACAGACGATTAGTATACCACATCCGCCAGAGTCAGATGAATTTGTTGTGCAATATGCACGACAGGGATGGGGAAAGTCCTAAAATGTACAGTGGAGAATAACTAAGCTTGTATTCATTGAAAAGGAATTCGTACGGGTACTTGAAGTAGGCCGAAAGCAAGTATGCTAGACGGCGGAAAGCAAAAAAGAAAAAGAAAAGAAAAATAAATAGATGAAAGCCGCGCTCTCAGGGTTTGCCAAATCGACGATGTACCCGTTGACCAACGGTCGTCGACGACATCGCTGAATGAGCTCCCTGGCCGCCTATAGCCTCGGTCTTCGGGCCACGTCAGACGAAGGCGGCGGACGTCGCGAGACTCCAGGCCCTTCGACGGGTCGTGATGTGCTTGGATCGTGTTCAGCTGCGAGCGGTAATTTGTGTGCCAAAGATGTGCGCGGGACGAGGAGGCCCGCGGCGAGGGCCATCGCTGAATGAGCGGACGGAGTTCGCCGTAGCCCTGACAGCGGCGGCCGATAATGCGCGCGAGCTAGCTGCGAGTTCTGGCCGGGGGACGGTTTTGGCCTCGTTCGTGGGGGTGTGGCGCCGCTTTGATGCCGAGCATCTCGAGGACGGCGCCCTGACTGGGGAGCGAGGGACGGTTCCGCCTCCGACGAGTCGCCGACTTCGATGGAGGTGCATCGAGACTGGTCATGAGAAGGTCCTCGCCGTTGTTAGTTCTGGAAAGGACACGTCAGTATCAGATAGAAATCACGTCAGTCATCAAGGGACTTTACGGCTCCAGTGAGAGTAGATAAATGCAGTTCGAGCTCTCAACGTTCTGACTGCGCAGGATCCTGTCCAGTGGCCAAGTAGAATCGCACAGTGCAGGAGGATGTTCTAGCAGCATGCGCATTGAAGCCTCCAACGGAGCCCGCCATCGCACTACCAACGAGGTTCTTCTTGGTGTTGTTCAGGTTGCACAGACGCCTCGACGGTGGTCTTCAACACCGACTTGACAATCTTGCCAGGAATGACTGCCTCAGCAACAATACCCTTTCCGCGTCCCTCGATCCAGTTAATCGCGGCCGGCTTCTTGTCCGTGCAGTAGTTGCCCGAGAGCGCCGAGGGACGCACCATCCTCGGGTGACACTCCTTGGGTCATGACCTCGAGAGCGTAGCGCCTTCTCGGTGGCCTTGGAGATCATATTCATGCCATGGTCGTCGTCCGTTGTGCGGCGGTCGCGAACCGGAACAAAGGAGCGTCCGGCCGGCCGATCGCGCAACTTGACGTTTCTGGGAGCTTGGCAAAGCGCCATGAATGCGTAGACTCGAACAGTGACCTCCTTGACGCATGGGCGTAGCCGTCCCGTTGCTCTCATCGTCCTATCGCGGCGCGGGGCTGCGGCCTGAGACGGATTGGATGGGACGGTTTCGAGATGTGCGGTGGTCCCGCCGAGAGTCATGCGCATCGTAGGGTACCCCAGACGAAAACAGCTCCGGATGGTGACGGCCTCAAGCCGTCCGTTGAGGGCCTTTGCAATAGCACACGGACACGAGTTGAAGGCGACGCGCGACGAGGTACCTTCAGGCGAGTGCCTCATGGGGCGCATGTGAGGTTACCGATCAACTGCCTTTTGTCGTCGACTCTTCACGTAATGGCCCACCGCAACAAACACGAGGGGATCATGGGCCATGTAAACCGATGACGTTCTCGCGAGCACTGAGGCAACCCATGACGCGGGAACAGTAGTCGTTTAGTTGATCCTTCATCGCGGGACCATCTGAGAGTACGTCCTAGTGGTATTGTGTAGTTGCGCCCGCAACGGGTCTGTCCTCGGAGGTCTCAGTCTCCACCTACAGCAGGTTCGTCAACTGTTCTATAAAGGAGATAGGGATAAAAACGTACAGATCAAAGCACGAACGGATGAGCCCTAGCGCGCTCGAAGTCTCCCAAGCATCTTCATCCAGAGCGTATGCAGCAATCTTGCCACTCTGCGCGAGCAAAACAAACCTCCTCGTCTTGTCAACGAGGCGACAAGCTAGCAGAAACCCACGGCCGGGGATCCGTTCTCGAAGATGGTCAATGATGTCGTCCGAGGGAGCGCGTCGTGCGGCTCGTTCCTGGGCTCGTTCTGTGTTCTGCGCGTGCCGAGGGCCTCTGCATGGAGACGCTCCCTCTCGAGGATGGCATCGACAGTGTTTAAGATCGACTGGGAAGGCTCAACAGGGGAGCTTGTGTTCCTTCACCGCGCATACCCCTGACTGACGACCACCGTGGTAGGCGTGGGTTCGGGTGCCGGCGCAGGGGCAGCAACAACGACGGGAAACCGATGCTCGGCATAACAATGTTGGACTTCAGTGGTTCACAACCTCCTCCTCCTCGATCTTGGTGACACCGAGACGCGCGCGCGCGAGCGGAAACGGACGCTGCTGCTGCGGACGACTGGGGAGGCCGGTGCCGGCAGCGATGCCCTTGAGGAGGAAGCCGTTGAGAGCAACGCTCAGCGCGAGCGCGACGACGATCCACTTGGACATGACCGGGTCGCCGACGAGGGTGGTCCAGGCTGGACATACAAGTTCTCGATAACCTCGCCGTGTGTTCGACTCGGCGGCCGCGAGGGTCGCGTCCGAGAGGATGTTGGACACAGAACGCGGAGGGGTAAGCGTTTCAATCGGTTGCGGCAATCATTCGGACGTGCACGGGGGGAGCGACCTTGACGTAGATGGATTCTGTGGACGAGGAGTGGGCTCGGCCCTGAGGGCGCATCAGGACGGTTTGCGACTGCGGGTGATGCGAAGTCGACGCGAGGCGGGAGGGGCGCAACGTGGTCGATGCTAGTGCGCACGCTGTGCTTGTTGTGGCGCGCAAGAGCAGACGCGGGGGTCAGTGTCGTGCAGAAAGTTCGTGATGTGCAAAGGTGACGGAAAGCGGCAAGCTATATATGTTTGTATGGATGGTCAGGTGGTGCAGCTAACGGGATAGTCAAATTACGCACAATGAGCAACTTCAGTCTAGCCATTGGGGTTGACTTCAAATTCACTAGCATTCAGAGATGCGCCTTTCACACCAATGACAGGCGGCCGACAAACGTTCACGGAGGTTCTTCGTTGGCTGAGCGGGGACAACCTCGGGCTTAGGTGTAGAGCGAGCGAGGGAAGACTTGATCCACAGATGACGAGGAACGGCTGAGCGATTTGACCACCTTGATACGGCGAACCTGGAATTGAACACAGTTAGCACACGTATTCGCGGAAAGCAATTACAATAATGAATGGAGGGTGCCGTTTGAGGCAGATCGCCCAAGAAAAGGCGACATATGACTGTATGCGAAATGGAAATCGACTCACCTCCAGCATGACGGTCAATACAGCAGATGTAGACTGTGCAAAAGCATGATGATACAGTCGATGGTCATCTAGCGATGCTGGGCAAGAGCGCATAACTCGCGGAGACCGCCGACCTTAGAGTTGGGGGGGCTCCGACCAGGAGGACAGCTGCAACCTCGAGGGCATAGTCAGGCATGTGCGTCGCGGAGGATAATGTTGCCCTTGTCGAAACCGGGTCAAGGGCCTCGATAAGGATGACATCAGCAAGGCGGGTTTCTCAGTGCGACCGTCTCTTGTGGCTTGAGAGCGTGGGGTCGTGCGCGAGAACCTCGCGAGCAAGTACCCAAGGGCTTTCCTCGAAGCAGAGCCGGGGGGGGGGGGGGGGGGGGTGCATACGCAAAAACGGAAGTCACCCTCCAAAGACAGACATACGGGTTCCGAGGGGGAAATGTCTGAGTAATGCGGCTGAGAGGGGCGCATATGGGTCAAGAGGAACTGCAAATACATAGGTCTATCAATGATGCCTTGTCGGTAGCCAGTAAGTTCGAGCCGAGAGCGCGCGACTTCCAGAGAGGTTGATGAAGTGTGCTGGCAGGAGGACGTAGCCGACCATGACAACGAGAATGTAGAGCGAATCGGCCTTCTTTGGGCAAGCTCGTAGAAGCGCATCGACAAGCGCCCAGTCACGGAGAGAGCGTAAGCGACGCCACACTTGGCTGCGCTTCATCTCGTCCAGATGAGGGCTGCGTCAATCGGGCTTGGGGCACTGGGACCTCATAGGCCTGGGTGCCGGTGAAACGGCGACGAGGGGAAGTCATGCCGCTTGAGAGGGCGGCCGGGTCCTCCAGTCTAACTAGGGCGGGGCAAATGTGTCCGCGGCGCTACGCGCCCTCGTTTTGTCGGGACATAATGCTTGAGCGTGATGTGTCCGATGTGCGCGAGACTAGAGGTGGAAATACATAATCGAGCGGCTTCCTCGGACAGGCGATAAGTGTGGCGTAGACAAGATAGACGGAGTGAACTCGGTTTCGGCTAGAGAGCTGAGTTGCTCTAGCCGGCGGCTGGTGAGTGGCGCTCACAGCAATCCGGAGACTTCATTTCATCTCTGCGTCTAGCGAGTAGCCGTCTTATCTCGGTGGGTGGCCTGCGAGGGCAAACGATTTAGTCCGCCATGGGGCATGGATCACAGGACGATATCGAGAACAGAGGACGTAGGAGCCACGCGCGCATTGTGCCTTCCCCCACGTTCGCTAAATGACAAGTCACATCACGCGATGTCAAGCGCACGAAACATAACAAACTCAGACACCGCATCTCTGACGAGGCGATGCGACCATGGTCGGCCCTCAACGCATGGTAACGGCCTGCGACGACGACCGCAATGTGATCGGGGAGCAACTGTGAAACAATGGCGAGACCTCCCCTTAAAAACGGGGCGTCCCTCATCATCCAAACCAACAGACGATTTGCTGCAGCTCTAACGGCCTGAACCCTGGCCGTGCTTCACGGCCCAATACCATTTTTGTTCCCCGTTCACAGACGCCCGGTCGGCCCCATCCTCCGACACCCGGAAAGTTCCGATGTGTATCGGTGTGGCCGGTAAGTGTCGAAGAGGACCAAAGTCGTGATGGATGCCGCGCTCGTCGAAGAACGACGAGTGCGGTTGATTGAACCACATTCGTCTGAGGATGTGGTACAGTAGGGCGAGGGTGGCAGAGTTAACGAAGGACCGAAGGACAGACCGCGTCTCTATCGGGTGAGAAGGCGACCGGGTCTGTGATAGTGACGATAATGGCCGCAGTCAAGATAGAGGCTACGCCACACGTATAAGTGTTGTTGAAAATCAGGTGGGGGCTACGAGGAGGTAAATGAGTAGCGGTGTGGAATAACCGGGGCGGTATTAACTGTTCATAGTAAGAACTGGTGAAAGGGTGTCAGCTAACATTACTCATCTAGCTAGTGAATTGGAAAGAGTTCTGCTGGTGAGGCTACGTGACAACCGCCCACGGGGGACCGTAAACAGAAACGCAGCACGCCTTTTGGATGTCTTCGGACACGCCACTTACCGCGAGCTTAAAGGTGATTGTAATGTTTCTCTCTATGACGCGTGTTGGCGAATATACTATGACTGCAACGAGAGCACATAGTCGCGGAGCAGAGTTGCGAACTTTGACCCACTGTCGTGGGCCCCTGAGGCGAACAGTGCGAACGAGTCGGAGGACCGGATTTGGTGAAGCGCGGAAACCTCTGGTGGACTCCGCCTTAGGCAGCCACATTGCAGCAGGGTGGGAAAGTAATGTGGTGCGGATATGGAGGGGAGCGAAAGAAGGAATGGAGGGGAATAAAAGAGTCAGTCGAATCCATTGTCATCCCCCAGAGATTGCAAACCGGTAGCGCCCATAGACCGACCCCGCGCTTCGTGCCGGCCGTGCCTTCTCCTTTCCCGCGGACCATTCTCTCACCGGAAGCTCTGCACCGACCCCACTCGTTGTCTCAAATTAACTACTGTTGTGACCAGAGATGTCATAGATGCATCTAAGTAGGCGTACAGCGCGAGTGTGGGTGAGTATAATATCTTCTAAGAGAGAGCTAGAATCGCCACCTTAATGACACTTCTTCGGACGGAGAGTAGTGAACGACCCACATACCCAGCAGAACAGACCTTGCACCGCTTTTACAGCTGCCCTTGCGGCTAAATGCCCCCTTTTCTCTAGCCATCTACACTCCAAGGTGCGCCAGGTGCAATGCACCAGGCCGGCCGACGGCCCACCCGCCGGAGCATATAGTCCCGCAGCGGCCAACCACCGGTGTTGTCGGTGGTTTCGTGTGTCCATACCACGGATGGCAACAAACTTGTGACAGACGATGATGACCTAGCGGTAAGCTCCCGGGTGTATGTGAAAATACCCAGCGACGTACGATAGTGGGTTCGTCTGTCTGCCACCTTACCTCATGACTTCCGGCTTTGACCAGCGAGCGGTCGGTGGACCCTTGGTGGGCCCTCGCGCTCGTGTGCTCCGAACTGCAATTGTCTCGCAAAAGGCTGGAAGGAGTCTTCTAGGTGAGCATGTCGTCATTGGATGGTTCTGGGAAGATGTCCACTCACATCTCTTTAGTGCGTGGGGAGATCGCGGTTCTCCATTCCGTGCTTATAAGCTCAAGGTTTCACCGGTTCTTGGCCGAACCGATGGTGTCTAGAATTGAAATGCAGAATTGATATTGGTAGGTTAGTCGGATATCAGGGAGCTTCAGTAGGCGCAAAGACTCGAGCGAGTCGAAAATTTGCCTGCTCTGTCAGTACGTCAGTTGCTCAAATAAAGTGGTCCTTCTCACGGTATCGACCTGTTCTTAAAGAGGAACTCCTGTGGGATGCATCATCGTCGACCGTTCAGGACACGCTAAGCAATGCGATGTGGTGATGGAACTGTCGTCTTGAAGTCTTCTGCTCCTAGGTTTGTTTGATTTCAATGTGAACCTCTTGGGAGCTGGGACGCCACCGGTCCACCCCAATGCGATCGTCGTGCCCACGATAGTTGGGGGACAGCCTTGTGAAAGTGCTGCATTTGATCATAGTTGATTCGTGTGCTGATATCATGATAATTCCCTGACGTCGTCCTTGACGAAGATCCCATCGTCAATTCACCACTGGGAATACACCCGAAAGTCTAAGACGCGGTCAGGTGACCGTGAATACATCTAAGTATCCAAGACCGTAAATGACGCGTTCTATAGTAAAGCAGGTGTGTCATAAACGTTAGGCGAGCATTAGGCCTCGCCTTAGAATGAACGTATTTTGAGCATGAGCATAAGATCCATGCGCATATGGTAGGCTCGGGATCTACAGTGCGGGCTGTCTGAAGTTTGAACCTCCACGCTTTGGAAATCTAGGGTTTTGGCTAGTAAAAGACATATTCATAGATATGGAACTACTGCGATTGCCACCATGGCTCAGTGGGCATGGCAGCTGGGTCCCGCCTCCGTGCGGTCGCCAGTTCGATTCCCCGCTCAGATCACATGGGGCAAGTAGAAAGCAGATTTTTTTCGTTGTTCATTCTTGGACTTACTTTGAATTTTTGCTACAGCACTGGGCACTTCCTAAACATTTCGCGTTGTACCCGATTGGTATCACATTCATGCTCGTTGTTGATTCAGAATTTTCCTCGCCTCAGGCTTGTCGTGTCCGTGATACCGGGTGTCAGATTTGAGGGCGCCCCTTCGGATTAGCAGAGCAATTGAGTGCACTTACAGCCACTCTCGATCCTGAGCGACCAATACTTCTGAAGGGGAGAAAAATAGTAGCTTCATGGAAATCCAAGGCCGTTCCAGATAAGCTTGGGGGCGCATACGGACCCCGTGTACCGCATGCCACATACCCGCCACACTTGGAGGTTGCGCCTTGGTCGCGTCAAGCCAGCTACGTGTGGACCTTTTCCAAGGATGAATTTTACTACGATAGCCTTGAAATCTGTTGCGAGCTGTATAAATCTTGAACTTCAGGGACAACGGTTCTGCGGTTTGTCTGGAGTCGATTTAAAATCAAAGCGGTGCATTTTTCGCCGCGAACCTATTGACGGTCATCGTCAATCAAAGCACGGTTCAAAGATCTCTATTGTCAGAAGCAGAGGCTAGTGTGGCAGATAGGGCACGGGGTGCTGATGGGACGCAAAGAACGGGAGGGGAGGCGCATCACGACCGAGGCGTTCGGGGTTTCCATAATTTGGCCACAATCCACTGCGTTCCCGTAGGCACGCCTGTACCGAGCCTCGTGTAGCTCGCGGTTAATTCAGCGCGTGGAAGCTAACCACGAAGGGGGGGGGTCAGCTAGGTCAAAGCGCGAGTTGGTAATACAAAAATGGGAACAATACATACGCACACCCCGCCATATTTGGATTGGTCAAAGGTCGTCCTAAATCACTGACCACTAACAGCTTGGACACTAGCGCGAGTAAACATTACGGCCGGAATAACCCTCCCAATATTCACAATTAACAAAAAAAAAAGCTTCACGTAAACCTATATATGCACCACAATCAAGTGCGGGCACGAATTGATACTCGCGCCGTCGTTGGAACGCAGTGGAATGCTGCTCTCGCCACGCGGGGGGAAGGAAAAAGCCAAAGAAAAAGACGTACGGAACGAGTTCATGTATTATACCATTAATCGCCCCCTAGCGATCCGAGATGTCACGCGCGCGCGGTTGAGGCGCGGCGGAGTACGGCCTAGCCATGAGTATAAAATGAGCTGCGCCCGCGCCGGCCCACGTCTCACTCCCTATCTTGGCAACCCAATCCGTCGACAACCTATGCTCCTTTGAACCACCTCGCGTCGTGACCGTACCGCGGCGGCGACGCGGAACCGTCAACGCTGTCTCGACATACACAAGAATCGGCGTACCCGAACCAGCAGCATCGCCCTAGGCGACTAACTTCAAAAAACCCGGGCGTCGCCATGGAAGCGCGTGACCAGCCACTTTCAACAACTCCTCCGACGCACTGATTCCCAACTGGGTACGCCTCTCGAAGCCATTTCCAACCACACCCATCTCGCCTCCAGCACGTAAACCACAACAATTGTCGCCATGGACCGTGCAGTATCCCTCGACCTGTTTCATTTGCTTTTCACACGACCCCCGCACCCACAGCAGCCCTATGTGGCGCCCCGCTACGATTCGGCTCGAGGAACGCATTCCGTTCCAAATATGCCGACTATCAAGTATACCAGGTTCGAGTCCACTCGGATCCCTCGCACTTCGAGCACCGGGAAACTGCGCACGATCGCGCTCACCTTCACGAAACACCCCAGCGTGCGAGCAGCCAGAACACGTTGACGGTGACGAGCGGTCAGCACGAGTCCCAGCCCAACCCCCCCCCCCCTCTGGCTGGAGCGGGACCGACAGCAGGGTACCCCTGGTCGGACGCATGCGAGCGAAGCGGCTGCGCACACCGTACCGTCGTCCTCCTTCGGGGGACGCCAACAGAGTCGTACTCCTGTGAGCACGACGAGTCCTTTACGGACGTCTGCTGGGGTGGAGTCTAGGACGGGTCAGCCGCCTGCAGATAGACTTAGGTCTGTCAGCGCTGCACCCAGTCCCGTGGCTCAAGGAGAGCACGCAGACCATGAATGAGATTTTTTGCCTGAGCGAAGTACGCGGCCGAGCAGGGGTTGTGTGCCGCCGCCGGGCCTTGCGTGATTAAGAGGGCGGTGCCGTGTCCAGCCATGAGACGTCTGGAGAGTGTCGACTCCACAATGACAGCGGCGACAGCAAAGACCAAGGAGCCATCGGCGGGGAAGTGGATGCTGCACACGACGAGGTACGGAGGGGGGGGGGGGGGGGGAAAGACCAGCCGACTCCGGAGGGACCCTTTCTCTTACGGCTGGTTCGGTGATTCTTACTCGCGTTTCCAATACTTTCGTACTTTTTCCGCCTTCGTAGCACTGCTGTCGACTCGTGCCTGCCGCTCCCTCAACCGCGCGGGGGCCGGCTGTCGTCGGGGCCGGGAGACCGAACACATCAACACGGTCTCCTCGCCGCGCTTTTGATATGCACCGACCTCATGGCTCCGACAGCACCAGCAACCAAGTCCACCCGCCAAACTCTAGAACTTCCAGGTGTATCGAAGAAAGGAGAAGCGGTCCGTAAATTCGGCTGGCCACATGCCCGTACAGCGGCGTTCAGCTCCTCATAGTGCATGCCAACCCACCCACTCGAACGTACCGCCAACGGTGCCCACGCCGTCAATACGAACGCCGCACCGGCCAAGGCTCCAGAACCATCACTCGTACCCACCAGGTACCAAGGTGCGTATAGGAATCATCTCGTATATCTCCCTCGCGCAGCATACCCTTGTCGCAGAGAGAAGACGTCTCTGCGGAGCATGGCGGACGGCCTAGCTCACCATCAGATTCCCCGGCCGCAAGCCCATACACCAAAGACACCACGACACTACGACATCGACATCAACTAGAAGAGCACCAGCATCCACCACCAACCCACGCCACGGACTAGAAATCAGACCCCACCGCTTCCGCCCCCAAATTCGCATGTTCCCGGGGTACCCGCTTTGCTGTTTAGTGTGTACGTCCGAACGTAATCTATGTCTGTATCTTAGTTGCATTTAACATCGACTTCTGCCGTTCCGACTCCTACCGACTGTCACATATTTTTTCACTTCTTTGCCTTTGTGCATCAACAAAACTCCCCATCGACTCAACCAAACCCCCACTTCCCTATTTACTAGACTCAGAACTCTCTCTCGAAAGATATATCCACAGCTTCAGCAATTTGTAGCCATAAAAACCCGGTTCCTTTCTTTCCTTGTCCCCTGCTCGAAATATATAGCTATCGCGATCGGCGGAGCGTTATTTTGGCAGGCCCTCAGTGATGTGTGCGAGACTCTGGGTTGGATCAACGGTAAAGGGTACACGGGGATCTGTGCTCGCTCGTGGGGTCTTCGGGTCTCGCCAGGCCATCTACCCGCAGGAATCGAGTGAGCAAAAACTTCAATATCAAAATTACATCTTGAGCTTGTCTATACTACTAGCAATCACTACAACAGAATCTCGTCCACGGACCGAATCAACGCTTCGGCCTTGGCAGAAACGTGGTTTGACGGTACACTTGAAGGGTTCCGGTGCCTTCGACTGGAGATGAGAGAGAGTCGCAGTGAGCTTGGAGCGGACATACCGATTGGTTCCGCTCGTGAACTCTCCGTCGTAGGTTCGACGACTTGGCCGTTCTCGAGGTCGACGGTCCCCTTTGTGGGTATTGAAGACAGCCAAAATTCCGGCGCATGCCACGAACAAGGTGGCATCGGCGAGGTGGAAGCCTGTAAAGTTCTTCGTCAGGGTCGACTCGTGATTAAATTCAAGCGGGCGGGAACGCACCAGCGTCAAATCCTGTGGTGATATTGGGTTCATAAGTAGAAGCTTTTTGCTGCCGTAAAGCAATCGCACCTTCTGCCAAAAGCCAAACGCGAACTCTCGAGGATCAGGCGGCATCTCGGTTTGATCTTGGGGCAAAAACCTGGAAGGATCGAATTGCTCTGGGTTTGGGTAGACGGATGGGTCGTGCAGCATTTTCCTTTACGCTTGTAAGAACGGCATTTCAGACACGAAGAAATTCAACAAACCATGCATTGCCTATGACGATTGTTCCCTTCGGAATGCAATAGCCTTCGTAGACATCGTCTTCGACAGATCGATGAGGAATACCTAGTCAAGCCGGATTTACATTGAGTTGTCTAGCATGTTATTGCGAACAACATACCAAGCGGTGTAACTGCACTCCAACGCAGAAGCTCACTAATCAGATGCGTCGACATAGGGAAGGTCGGGCCTGTCCTCAAAGGATGGAAGTCGTTCTTGGCCAACCACGCTGTCAATCTCCCTCCTGCGCACGTTTCTGTACCTCAGGAAAGAGTGTCATGACGAGGAATAAAGTGTGAATAGACAGAGAGACACATCTATCACACTAATTATTCAGTATTTATCGCACAGATTCTCACAGATTGATGTCCTACCGTACTCCACTCCGGCTAGGATGAGGGATAGGGAACGATCAGCCAAGTTGAACCAGAGGTAAACCATCCGCTTACCTGCATACATAGATCCTGCAGACCATTTGATATTAGACTCACGGTCGCCTTCGAGAACTTTCCGACTCCAAAAGCCCGGAGGGACGAAGTTAGAGATGTTGGTTTGATTCTCCTGAGACGTCACGGTAGGCCGATTGAAAGGGGATAATGCAGACGACAGCTTACCATTTTCTCTTTGACGAATGACCGAAAGGCACATCTGCCATTGCCTCGACGTCTCTCTTCCATGCCTGGGCTTGTTTGCGAAGAGTCTGCGCCAGGCATCCAGCTGGGTACATGTTGAAGCCATGGGAATACATCAAGATAAAACGAACTAGGCCCGGTAGCGGCGCGGAGAAAGTTGCTGAGATTGCCTTCTCCGACGATGTTTACCAATGGATCTTCTCCGTCCGACGATGTCATAGCCGCTATATCAGCTTCAGTATAATGGCTCCACCAAAACTGGAATCGAGTCAGTCATATCGGAAAGCGATACATATGATCAAGGCAGACGTACTTCTTGATATGCCGCGGGAAAGATCGGTTGGGTCCTGCAGTACCCCGTTTGAGGAATACTGCACTCTCACGTTTCTATGCAAGTCGTAAATGCTTTCCACTCGTTTATGGCTCCCTACGAGCTTCGCGATAAACCTGCGACAACTCGCGTAGACGGTCGCCGTACGGCATCGCCACAAGGGTATTCTTCCACCCGGCCATCTCCCCGCCAACAACGAAACGCGGTCTGTCCGAGTAGATACTGCTTCGCTTGTCAAGGAGCGCGACGGCGTGCTTTGCTGAGTTGAGGATGACCATGTGCTGCCGAGCAGGTTGAGGTGGATGATGTCACCTATGTGGATTCCGTGGGTGAGAGATAGTGAAGACAGGTCAGAATGAGGGCGTGCATACCGTATTTCTCGCCCCATTGGGCGAAGGTCACCCACGTCATGGGAGTGAGGCATGTCGAGAATATTGCCGATCCGAAAGTGGAAGGCCTTTGGGGCCCGGGAGGTAGGGGGTATTTCTGGCGGATGCGGGCTGCTAAAGCTTTGATGAGGACAATCCCCAGCAAAGCTAGCGTAATGTCAGTCAAAGCCAGGAGATTAAAATCATTGGAAAAGCGTGTTAGGTTAAATACGAAAAAGGACTAGGAACTCTGAGGATGACAAGGAATCCATGTCTTGCAGCGGCGTTATATAACCAGGCTCTGGCGTTTTTCTGTACCGTAAACAAGGCGATTTTTAAGCAAGCGCGAACCATTTAAGCGAAGGTGAAACCTAATCACGGGTGGCTCGCTGGAAGCATCCTTGAAGGTGGCTCTTTGGATGCCGTTCCATACGAGCGGACGTGTCACGGCTGTAGAAATGAACGCGTCAGTGAGCGATGACTGGATCCATCTCCGTTGATGTTGTCGAGGAATCGTTAGGTGGCGCACGGAAAACTGACGGGTGCGGGTTGACCTTTGTGAAGTTTGTTGGAAAATATGACTCTCAATAGTCATATTCTTTATTGTTTCGACTGTCTATAGACTTTGCCGTTTACGATTGTCTTGACACGATCAAACCCGTCACACTCAGGCTGGAATATTGAATGATAGCTAACGAACAATTCAGCAGCATACTAGTAATCGCCGTGCACTGTAGAGAAGACTCCCTCTCAGCGTTAATTCGCACAAGGACGGCATGAGAACCCACCATAAGCATCTCGATCGCACAGTCTGAAAGTAGCCACGATGAGGACCCTTTGCCCCCAGGGGACTTGAAGGCAGGCATCTTCTCAGTCAGTGTCATTGTATCACTTGTGCCTGACCGGGACGAATCCTAGGGTCTTTGTAGCATGATCATCAACGGCATTTCCACCTAAGGTGCTAAATTGGAAGGAGCTTGTTAGTCACTTGAATGCGAGGAAAAAAATTGTTTACGACACGCTGAAACGCGCCCGGTCGGATAGCGGAGGAAAGCGGCAAGGCGTCTAACCTCGGAGGGCAGCTTTCTACCACCAGCATTGTACCAGCGTCGTACACAAAATACCTAGTAGTCAACAATTTCGTATCAGCAATGTGCGATTATTCGCAACAAAAACCACTTAGTGTAGTACCGTGTGGTGGTAGAAACGAAAGCAAGCGCTTCACGAACCGTGTTTTCGCTGCATGGCACGTGCTCAGCGGCTAAGGGGTACCTAGTGGGGGTGACCGGGGTTCCCTTTTCCGCGCGTAACCCGTCGTTTGCGCTGGGATATCGATTACTTCAGCACGAAGAGCGGCTCATACAGTCTCCCCCGTTTTTTTCTCCTTTCCTCCTACCTATTAATCATCGCCCATGAAGCGATATGCTCTCTTTTCATGAAGCTTTGCGAGCCACGCCGACACAGACTGACAGTGCGTAGTAGTATGGGAAGAGCAATTTACAACAGGTGATTTAGAGCCATCTGCATTCATTTTCACATGCAGCTGGGAAAGCGAAGAGCGAGCAAGAGTAAATTCCGCACAATGCTCACGTCGGTGATCTGGGTCATCTGTGTCTCTATCGACGTCGTAACTGGGCTTTTTGGCAACGCAGGACTGGACGAACGGCTTCATTTTGTCCACAATGACCATCCCTTCTTTAATGGGTTTACTGGCCCCAAACGGGCACCCAGTTGTCCCTCTGGTTTATCCCGCTTGCAACCCAAATACTCGAACTTGTGCGCTGGGTGGTCTTAGTGTCCCATACCCATTTGATACATGGCCTTTGGGCTCGTGTTCAAGTGCGCCTTGTCGACGCAACGTTTGCAGGCAAATTGGCTACTCACACTCTCTCGGTACGCCTAGATCGATTACACATTTTTCTGTGCTCTGCCAGCTGACGAGCTGGCATTAGGCATTTCGACGACCTTTGGTGTACGCCGGCCCGAACGCGTATCGCGCAGACGGGCAAATATCTCGGCTTGGAGGACGACCCTTCATGACACACTTTCGGACATGCCTTCGGGTGTAGGGCGAGATAATTCTGAGAGAGCTTGGCGCATTGCGTCTTCACTCTCACCCCTCGGCGCGAGTACTTGTTGTCCTCATTCAGTCAGCAAGGTGACCAGGGTTACGGGCTCGCCATTCGGTAGCACCTGGCCCTCTGTGTCGCTCACAGCCAAAATCCTGAGCATTGGACATCTCATGCTCAGGTTTCTTTGGAGCCCAGTACAGTCGCTATGCTATTTATGCCCCTATCGGGTGGGCCGTCGATTATGGACCGGGTCTCCTTGGAATCTGGGACACGTCGCTATGCCAATACCCTCGGACAGTATAGTTGCTCCTAGACCTCCGGTATTCTTGGAGTCTAGGACAATGGCCACGCTATTGCCCTTGGGTGGCAGTTGCTTCTGACCAGGTACCCTTAGAGTTGGGGGCAGTTGCGATGCTACTACCCTTCGGGTGGCGGTTGCTTCTGGAACACTCTCACCTATCAGATCAGACTACAAGTGGACGCTGCACCGCGGCTCCTGGTCAACATTCGGAGCAGGCTTCATACTTCTGCAGTATTGTGGCCCACTTCCCAATCGATGGGTGTCAAACTTCAGTGGTGGCGCGCCTCCTGGGGAGCCGCGCTTTAACCAGTAACTGTTGCATTTGACGGGTACTGGCTGGTGCGAAACGTTTATCACCGCCAGCTATGCCGAACTGCGGTAATTCGCACCCACCACTTGTATAACAGAGGACACGGAAGGATGACTCACGAGGAGACACGGATGAACCTGGAATTACCGACCTGAGATCAATGCGAGCTTTCCCCGCGGCGTGAGTCGATGCTCATACTCATCGGCGCACGACGTTTCATTCTCGTAGAATGAACAATTTTTGGAATTCGTCTCTTTCGTGAGGCCATGGTCCATTGATTTCGTTATTGTATTTGTATGCTCGTGAATGATAAAAGTACTCATGTGCTATCGATATGTTTTGGTCTGACTGCTGTCCAGTATGCAAGAGCAGAATGTATGTACAGCATTGTTTACCACGCGCACGCCAGGCGCCTGCGCTACCAACTGCAGAGGCTTATCACATCCGCGTTATAGTACTGGTACCAGCCGAGGTCGCTTAGCATGACTGATTTTCGCACTACGCATACCACTCGAACAAGCTCCGGCTGGTGCCGGGCGTTGACCTTGCCTTGACGTAGGTCCAACATCTTTGGCAGGCAACTGAAAGAAATGTATGTGTTGGAGTAGAAACAAGAGATTGTTGAGTAGTGCAAGAAATCCAAATCAATCCGATCAATATGACTATCCCATTTTGTGTGTTCAAATTGCCCTGCGGGCGGCGCAGCAGCTCCGAGCTCGAGGTCAAATAAAGTCGTAAGCAACAGGGAAGTAATAAGAGTATGAGCCAGTGTGAAGCCCACTCTGCGAGCGTGGGACTACAATGCCGACATGGCCGAGTTCTGCACAAATCCACTGTTATTTTCTTCTCAATCGGAATTACGTGCGTGAGTCAGGGTGTTAGTTTTCGGAACTTTGAACATTTCGCGAACGGCAAACCGCCCGACTACTGATCGTGAAGGATGTGGACTCAGACGTGAGGTGTTTGCTGCATCACGGAGATGAGTTCTATGCGCGTTCCGTAGCGCGGGACCTCAGAGACTCTTGCAGTGGTACGAAATTGCGGTGCTAGGGCTTGCTCATTCTCGAGGCTCGGAGAAAATACTCCTGGAAATTGTCCTCCAAAAAGCAGTAGGGCGCTGTTCAGCGCAGCTGATAGTTCTCATTGGTCTTAAAGGATGGCGTAGAAAATATACTGTTGGATTTCCCTGGACTTGGCACTGGTGGATCTAGTAACAGGCCACCTTTGAGGTTGTAGTACTGCAGGTGCACATGCTATACAGATAATAATCCACATACAACTTTATCGCAGCTCGTCGCCAACATGGAAAAACAGAGATAGTGATGAAAAGAAGTAAAATCACACTACTCCTTCACGCTGGCATACACCTTCAGCGACAGAAAGAGTTTTAAAAACGCCAAACCAGCTTGTCTCTCAGCAGGCTCGCGACTCGTCGCGTTGACTCACGTCGTTATTGAATATAGATTTAGGAGTCTCGCCCTCAAGGAAAAACTCGTTGTACTTGTGCAGCTTGAGCTTGTGAACATTTGTGCCGCGCTTTTAGAGATTACTCGAGTCTCGACTCTCGACTTTGTCTGGCTCTGGTCAACACGTCACGCGTCACGACTTGTTCCATGTCAAGCCCCTCAGCTGGTGTTACTGCATGGTCATCACGTCACAGGCCACACGCGCCTTTACTGGCGCTACAAAATTGATGTTGAGTGCCGGTGTGATCAGTTCCCACGAATTACGGGTAGTGTTGCCGGAAGGTGAAGGTGAAGGTGACATGCAGGCAGTAGCGCCTGTCGCCTGTTCACCTGTTGGAGGTGCTGTGAAGCTCGCCTGAAGGCGACCTTCAATGCCTTCACTTTGGACGCTATCAAGGCGCTATCTTGAGCGAGGGCTGCGATTGGTTGTGAGTGCCCCACCGAAAATCGCGCCATACAGATACTTGGTCACTCCCTAGCCGGTAGCGCCATGGTCTAATTCAGATATTCTACAGAGCCTGCATGCTACCTATTGAATAGTTTTCTTTCCCCAAATTTTTCATATTTTTTTGAAAACCACAACTATACATTGTACCGAAACGTTTGTGATGACATTACAACGGTCCTAAGGTAAAGAACCGCAATACAGAGGGGATATGGGCATAGGACCGAGGACAGAGAAATGCACCAGGGACAGTAGGGCGTGGGAGCGCGCAGCAGTGGAGGTAGTGAAGGCAGCTGGGGCAAACCTTCAGTCGCATGGATGTGACATGGAGGTGATAAGCGCCTGACCTCCAATCGGCTGAAGGTGACCTCGGCTTCAAGCTGCCTTCAGCTCCCGGCCCAACACTATTACGGGGCCCGAGAGACCTTGCAAGGCAAGTAACCTTGTTTCATGCACAATGGCGCCCCTGTCCGAGTATTGTACACTGATACCGACATATTGTTTTTAGTTCTCCTCGGATATCTGGTGTACAGGCTGTGTCGAAGGTTTTCATCGCTCCTATAAGAGCCCCAGGCACACCACCGGAACGCCCATCCGGGATTGTGGCTGCTGGCTCACCGGAATGCCTTACCAGATCCCGCAGGATGGGCAAATGGTTGTACATTCACGAATGGATCAAGCGATATGGTAAGCTCTCAACCCGCATGTTCACCTGCACGAGTCCGGGACGAACAATCGGTGACGTGCAAGGGGGACGTTTGTATACATCAACCAGTCATGAGCCAGCCTACTGTCATACTTGGGATCATCGCAGGTCGCCAGCGATCTGCTGATGCTCGAGGTAAGTGGCCACTAAGTATTGCCTCTTCATCATGATGGTTCGGTGATGGTTCAGGCATCGCTTGTCTTCAGGACACATCTATTCAGACAGGCCTAGGGCGGTAACGGCCGGCCCTCGGTTGTAAGTATATAATTCTTGCGTGCGATTTTACTTGCGTAATACTGAACTGTTGTAAGGTAGGATGGATAAAGGTCTTGGATATGCTCCGGGACCCCACAGCGCTCGTTTCAGGAATTTCGCCGCTTATTCCAGCACTTTATGGGGCCACGCTCCGCTCAAGATCCCGGCTCTTGAATGCACAAGAGCATAATGCTGCCAAGCTTCTCTCTCGCAGACTTCTGAAAAGTCCGCAAAACTTTATGACGCATCTTAGGCAGTAAGTTCGGATTTAAATACCACATGCTGCCAGAAACACGAACATGATCGCCTCTCTGCAGATCTACGGGTGCGCTGATATTACTTCTCGCATATGGCTACGAAGTCTCCCGAGGAAATCGATCAAAGATCCTCTCGTGAACATAGCTGAGAAGTCTATGCAAGGCTTTTCACGCGCCTCAGAGCCCAATGCCTACCTCGTGGATACCATACCTTGGTTGAAGTATATCCCAGATTGGGTACCCGGCCTGCGTTGGAAGAAAGATCTCAAAGAAATGGCGTCACTCACGAGAAGACTTGTACAACGCTCCGTTCTTCCATGTGATGAATGAGATGGTAAAAACGAGTGGCTTGCCGAGGTGCCTGCTTATATGATTTAATTATAGGCAAACGGTACTGCCCCACGATCCTTCGTGGCATCTTCATACTTGGAAAGAAAGGGGTGAACCGACACTGGTTGAGCAAGAGCTCATCAAAGCTGGCAGCAGTCCTCATTGTACTCAGGTTTGCCCCGTGCTTAATCATCGCAGATGAAGGACACTGATTTCACCTTGACCTTAAACGAGGAGGTGCGGACACAGTGCCGTGAACTCCCTACACCTACACATTTGTGTCCTATTCGAGCCGCTGACCCTCGGGTCAGACCGCCTTCGTCGCTGGCGTCCTTCATACTAACAATGACCCTACACCCTGAGATTCAGAAACGCACTCAGTGCTGAACTCGACTCCGTACTCGGTACTGCATGGCAGCGTCTCCCTACGTTTTCAGATAGATCGCGGCTACCGTACGTAGAAGCTATCGTTCTGGAATTTTACGATGGAATCCTGCGGTTCCCCTAGGTTCGTTTATTGATGAAAACACACAGAAGTAAACTTCATTGACTTACGAAGCGTATCGAAGGTCTTGCACATCGTCTTTCTGAGGAAGATCATTATAAGGGCTACCATTTTGCCAAAGGTACAGTTGTTTTGGGCGAATATATGGTCAGTCGACACAGTATCAGTGGGGTGTAGCTGCTGACAATCATTGACAGGATGATGCTTCACGATGAGAAAATATACCCTGAGCCGTCCAGGTTTATGCCTGAGAGCGTTTCTGCCACGAAGATGGAACTCTGCGGAATCTCTCTCGTCATGAAGACCCATCAATTGTTGGGCTTCGGATTTGGGAGACGGTAAGTCTAATTTAGTGGAAACTATCAGAAAGTATTCAAGGGTTATTCTTCAGGATTTGTCCTGGCATGTACTTTGCGCACAATTCGATTTTTATTGCGCTTGCAAGGATTCTATACACTTTCGATATTAGCAAGGCTCTCGATGCCAAAGGGAATGAAATCATACCAGAGGTAGAGTATGGCGGTTTTATCAGGTAGTACGAGACGTGGCCCTTGCGAATAATGCCACGACTCATCTCGGCGCGGATTGTTAGTCATCCGCGATTATTCCCCCTGCTTTATCAGGCCCCGATCCAAGGCTGCAGCGGACTTAGTAGTGCAATCTGCGTAAAGATCCCGAGGACAGACAACATGATTACTTCACATGTATATCTTCTAAACTCGTCCCACAGTATACACCACGGTTTTGCGTGTTCGATTGATGCGCCGAAGATCAGCATGCACCGGAGAGTGTTACTCCGGATTGTCACCCTGCTAAATGCTGCATTTAAACAGATTGCGAGCATACCGCGGACGTACGTCGCGCTCGCCCGCACCATCATGGGTGTCGAGATCACCTCCAAGATAGAAGGCGCGATCATAGCACCACGCGCATGTAGAGTACAATGTCCCGCTCAAAGTATGCCGAGTCATGTCAGCATGACGCGTCTCATGGCGCAAGGATGTGTATAAATACTCACTGGCATGGCCACACTTAGAAACAGCCCACCCTTCCACTACGAGCATGCCTGAACAAATTACCCTTTACGCCGCCAAAGTATGGGACGTTTCTTCTAGACAGCTTTCTAACTCTAACGTTTGTGTTATAGGCTTGCCCCTTTGCCCACAGAGTACGTGTGATACGCGTCTGATATTTCTAGATGATCAGAAATGACCGACGGTCTACTAGGGTGGAAATCGCACTCGCCGAGGCCGAGGCCCAATTTACCCGTTATGAGATTGACTTGAAGAACAAACCTGAGTGGTACGCGCCAAAGGTCAACCCAGTCTCCAAGGTAAAGCCGAGTGCAAAACTTGAAACAACGATCCTCTCATTCATTTTCACTTGACAGGTCCCTGCAATCGCGTACGGAGGCCCCATCGTCCCCGCCGATCAACCGAATCCCCGTCCCCCGATTCCATCAAGCTCGTGGAATCACTCGTACTTGTGGAATCGTTGCGGACCTCTTTCCAAACTCAAACTTCCTCCCAAAGGACCCCATTGTACGTGCAAAGGCTCGCCTTTTCATCGACGCCGTCTCGAACAAGCTCGTTCCTGCTCAGGCCGCAGTGGTCGTCAGAGGCGAAGATCCTGCGCAATTGGTTCAGGCTTACGAGCACATGCAATCGCTCCTGCCGCCGCAAGGGTTTGCCGTTGGGGAGTTCTCTATCGCCGACATTGCCATCGCGCCGCTCTTGGCTCGTAACGAGCTGATAATCTGTCCAACGACTTGGGTGGCTTCCCGGCAGGAAAGGGCGAGGGTCCGAGGATCCTCGAGCTTCTCCACTCCCCGAAGTTAGCACGGCTGCAGTAGAGTATTTCAAGGATCTTCAAGCTCGCCCGAGCTTCATTGCTACTTTTGACAAGGTGAGCTGCGCCCTGAGGTAGTAGTTGATCATTACTCACCGACTCTGTTCTAGAATCGCGTTCTCGAGTTGTATACGAGACATTTCACGGGAATTCGTGCTCGGAAGTACGGGGCGTAGATATCAAGCGTCCACATGAGCAATTTGGCGGAAAATCTCACACACGATCACGAGCTGAATCCACCTTGCTCCTAACAGTAATATGGTTTGCATTGTACATACATTTCATTTTCAGTGCGGTTAAATAATACATGTCCGGCGCGGATGGCAGCTTGGTCAAGCTACGCAGGCGATTCCTTTTGTCCCATAAGCGAGATATGGATGCGGGCCAATCGCATTTCGTGAATATTCTGGCTCTAGAACAGCCATGGACCCACTATTAATGAACATTCAGTATCACAGCTCGAGGCAACTAAGCGAGCGACTTACTTCTACCCTTCGCGCCCTCGGGTTTAATCTGTAGGCAGCTCTGATGGATGAGATTCAGAGCTTTCACAGCGTCTCGGCCCTCGATCACGCAGGAGATATTGATCTCGTTCGCTCCCTGGCTGATCATTTCAATGTTGACGTTGCCCTGGCCGAGGGTCCGTGAAACATGCGGCCAGCGATGCCGACTAGGTGTCGCATGTGCTTCCCGACCAGTGAGAGAATGGCCATGTCTCGCGCGACGGTGACCTAGAGGACAAGAGGAGTCAACAACGAGGTTGAACGGAGCAACAGCATGGGAAGGGCCAAGAGGTATCGACACGTTGACGAGAAATAGTCACTCACACACTACCGTATTTTTTCAACTCTCTCACGACCTTGTCAAGAGCGCGCTTCTCCACGCCCTGCTCGATCGCCATACTGACGTATACCTCACTCGTGGAGATGAGGTCGACGACAACGCTGAACCGGTCGAGCACACCGAAAAAATGCCCGCGAGGAAGCCGTGCGATACGTTCTTGCGATTGCTGTTCACGTTTAGCACGACGATGTTCTCCTTGATCGTCACCGCTGTCGGGTGCTTGTGCATCACGTCCGAGCCGGTGTACGCGCCACCATCGCCGTTGTGGAGCTCGATGAGCGACTTGTGGGACCACTTCTGTGCACCATTACCGTTGACGAACGGAGAAGCTTCTTCCACAGCGGACACCGCGTCGATTTCGGGGGTCCGGGTGAATAACCGTGCCACCGCCTTTCGGGTTCTCGACATTCTTTATGCGGATGGGGATCTTCTTCCGGATGACCTGCGCCGATTTTAAGCATCTACGCGAGTCAATGAAGAAGGGTGGGAGGCGCACCTGTTTCCATTGTGAATGGATGGACAACTTCGCTTCCGTAATACGTCAACTCGGCTGCTTCCTCAGGGCTGATGATAGGTATAAGGCGTGCAGTAGGTACTTTTCGCGGCGGGGTCCGCCCGTGAATATACCATCGAACTTCCTTCCATATCTGCAGCTCAGAGGCTTTGAAGCCCCACTGCTAATAAAGCAGAGAGGAGATCGGTGTAGCCACGCCCGACTTGGCGGAGTAACGAGCCAGGGACTGGACCAAAGAAGCCTGACCGTGTACGTCAGGTCACAGGCTAAAACGAGATTAGAGAAGGACACTTACCAGTGACCACCGGTACGCGTGGACCGCACTCTCGTATGCGCTGTCCAACGGCGGTGGCTACTTTATCGTAGAAGTCTTGGCCGAGCGTCTCCGTCTCGGCCTGGACGTCCCCTTCATCGGGTAGAGGCACTATATTCTCTAGCGAGACGTATTCCGCGTCGACGCCCTGAGCGAGAGGCAGCGTTTGAGTCAATTATGGCCCATTCCATATGATATGTCTGAACACTAACCCTGTCTCGCAAGATAGCAGTCATGATTTTACACGCTAATCGCTCGCCATAGCCGACGATGCTGTCTTTTGATCTTGCAGAAATCTCATCTATGACCTGAACGTAACGGAGTCAGACACTTAGCGAGTCATGGTTATGTGACGTGCGAACCTGAGTGGCGAACAGGAAGGAGCGGAGAGCGTCTCTATGTCACGTTCGATCTCATACTCGAGCTCTTTGAGGATTTCAGGATCTCTAACCGACGATCTCGCCGCAGTGATATGTTCTTGGCGCAGGATATCGATTGTGGCGTTGAAGGATGTCTGGCCGTTTGTGACCGGTGACATGTTTGAATACGCCGGGTTCAAATCGAGGTGAGGACTTGCTGCGTGGTCTCGGGCTGTTCGCAGGCGACTGGCCCTGGACACTCGTCCGAAGATGCCATTGGGCGTGCTGGGGGCATGTATCCGAGGGACTTCGGGTGCGTTGCAGCGCCTCGGAAGCGGCTTTCAAAAGAAGGTTTGTAGTACCGAGTGCTTTCGTGGAACCCGATCGAGCGGAGCAAACGATGGCAACTTTATGTTGATCCAAGTAGTCCCTGTGTAACAAAGTCACGGTTAGTGATCGGCGCCCGTATAACAGTTGACCACAGATGAAGAATGTGACCAACTCGAGGCATGATCAGGAGAAGGGGTTCCGGCATTTCGCCATGAATGTGTTATTACGGCCTGGTTCCGTGATCTATCTTTTTTATCGAATTCCGGCGATGCCGTACAAGAGGGATTAACCTGTAACACATGCCCTCTTCGGTCTCGTTCTTGCAGCAATAACGCACATAGTCCAAGCATGCATCTAGAGCGAGTTGAACAGTACTCACGCAAACGATGTCTTCAGCTATCTTCACCGCAAACCCTTTCCAACGCTTGTCCCACCAAACTTCTGAACAATCCATTTCGCAGCAGGGTCGATTGAGTTCTGGTGAAGGTTCGGCGGGGTAGATGGAGGTGACAAAGACGATACAGAGGAGCCAGATGACAGGCTAGGAGAGGCGGGTGGGGGAGTGTCCGTCATGGTGACTTCAGGTTCGATGGTTGGGCGAATGAACGAGATGTATGTAGAGCAAGTTCCGGTATGGAGCGGGGGGTTTTGTAGGCGCAATGACAATCACAAGCGAAGTGCAGGTCGCGTATGATAGCCCTGCAGCTGGTATCAAGGCGATAGCTGGTCAGCTGGGTATATGAACAAAACGTAAAGGAAAACGGTTCGTACCAATTCTAAACTTGGCTGGATGCTGTCGTGCGATTAACGCTTACAACGCAATCCCACAGTCCGGAGAAAGATGACAAAAACCTCCTCGCTTTTGTGAGAGATCTTTCTATGTTACAGTACCCCCGTCGCAAGTCCGAAGATGAGAGTAAAGAGACGAAGTTACACATAGGACTGGAGGTGACTCGACGAGAGCAGACCATGTATCGTAGGCGCCCCATAGTCGGAAAGATGATGCAGACGCCGGAGAAAGTCTGGGTAGATCATCGGCGGGTCGAATTTTCATCGGAACGAGGATGCAACCATTATAGCCGAATTATAACGTCATTCTTGGTATCTCTCAAGGCTACGTAAGGAGGTGGACACTAGTGACTGGAGGCTTCAATTCAATAACCTCGTCTTCGAGCTGACATGCGCATTAGCCGACGTTTGGTAGAGCGATTGGGCCACCATGGCAGGGCAGGAAGCACTTGGAATTCACGGTTCACCACTAAAATAATCTAATATAGCTAACGTTCTCATCATAGGTCCACCATCATATTCAATGACTGTCTCACGACAGGCTCGCCTTTCAAGGGTCCATCTAGCAAGCATACTCAGAGTTTATGCGTACGTCTCTAAAAGATCATTATACTATAGACGAAACGCGCTATGTATGTATTTCATTGAACTTCACACCTACTCTATGAAATTGTCCTGCCGCAACGAACCCGAGCAGCCCCAGTAACGGTGCATGGCCCTTTGCACGAGGAGATATTATTTACTATTGCATTAAAGAATGGTACCCTCTAACAGTCTCAGTACAGTGGGCTAAGAACGTCAGTTTATACCATGTTACAATCTTCTATACTAACTATTTTTGCGGATTCAAGCGTCACACTAATCCGCACTCTGGGGCACACGCCAAGCCTAGAAAAACGGGCCCCTAGTCGATGTTGCCGCATACATACCTAGGGGCCTCATTCTCTGATGTGAACACATCGATAGGCCGTTGTTGAACGGCTGTAGCATGTGAAGAAAATCGGAATTCTGATTATCGAAAGGCCGTAAAGGGGATTCGCACTCCGCTACTGCTTATCAAGAGTACAAAATAAACTGGCTACGATGATCTCCGCAGTGTAGCTCAACGTCGCTTCAGCCGCGGGAGGTCCCCGAATTGTTCGCTCCTGGCAGGTGGGGAGATGACTCGGTGAGATTTAGAACTAGACTCTTTTTTTTGACAGATTTTAGAAAAGAGATGAGGGATATCGCACGTTGTTCGATACGCTATGTGCGCAACACCCCATATGTAGCTAGTAGATTTCACATTGCGAAAATCGAGCAATCCGCCACAAAAACCGAAAAGTTAAACCAGATCGCACACTCTGCTCAAGCCGAGCCGGGTGAACGCAAGAAAAGGGTCATCTGATTGCTCTAGATCGACCTCTCTGCTCTCTGATGCCACCATGCATTCAACCGGTCTTACGGCAGAAGCCTTCCACGGCTTCGAACTAACGGTGGCGATGGAGTAACGTGAGAACGTCCGAGACGGCCGAGGAAATACCCGGCTTTTCGGGGTTCTCCAGGACGAATATATCTACGCAGGATGGAAGAGATGATGATGAGCAATTCCGATGCATACTCGCAAATTGCGGCCGACGCAGCTCCTTTGTGAGTGAGGGGGTGGTGAAACACCGTGAGGATATTTATACCGCGTTGACCAGATGGTTCTTTAGAGTAAATTTATACCTCAGCCATGAGGGCCCACAAAGCGAGGAATGGCTTGAAACGTCTTTGCAGATGAATCACAGCTCCGTTTCTCCTTGTCCTGACATAGAAACCAGCGTTCTGGTCGGTATGCGGTCGACATCCTTTCCCCAACACCATCGGGGATCGCGATGAATGGTGATACGACGGTGGACGCTGTAGGACGGCGTTTCCCTCCGGGGAAGAATCCATAGTGCCCGCAGACGGTCAAGCCGCTTCTGGGACAACCTCCTGGGAAGACAACGCCTGATGGTCGAGTGACCCTGCGCAGGGCCTCGGTCGATACACGCCTGGAGATAAGGCAGACCGCTTGACTGCTCAAACGTAGTGACGTCGTTCGTCATCCATGCCGAGCGCCTCGTCGAGCTCGCGCTGGAGTTATTCTGCTGGACGCATCGGGGTACTTCGCGAGGTAGTAGCGTGATGGCGCAGGAGGGAGCCTGAAACACAGTCAACAGATGATCTTTGTCTGGCAATCCTCGCGCGCGACTTACTTGGAGGTCGTATCAGAGCCAGCGTATGAGCTGTGTGAGAGCCTCCGCAGCAGTGAGTTCTTCCTTGCCCATCAAGTTGACCCGTCGTCGTCGCGTCCCTCCTGGAGCTTGCCGATGCAAATCCCACGCTCGATCGTGTAGGCGGGTCGCGGACTAATGTCATGATGTTCGTTTTTTGAGAATTATTGTATGTGTTGAAAAATTGGAACAACGCCCCGGCAAGCAGCGGGAGGGCCTGCAAGGTCCGTGAACAGGCCTGGTTGGCCCTGTTTGAGACCATCGGATGCTGTTCCCCCGGGCCGTATGGACGTACGCATCCCAAGGCGCTATAGGGAACACCTATAGGACGCGGAGAGAAGTGCCACGGTGCATTGAGAATCTGGCAACTGCGCGGGGATTATACTGAACTGTGTTCGACGCGTTTCTTCTCATGTTCGTCCATTAGGGAGGCCAATAGCAGCTTCATATGGTTCTACACGGCGGACTGGTGGTGCGGCGTGCTGGTGCAAAGCGGACGAGGGCATGCCGAATGGTGCTCCGAGACGCGAGATCACCTGGGGATGGCGGCATGCAAGTCAGTCCGCAGGCGGTGTCCAAAGAGACATGGCCCGGGTCACACATACCGGATGATCGTTCAAATGGCTAGATTCAGTTGTAAAGCCACGGGAGGCAATCGAGCCAGACCCGTCCCATTCTTACCCCACCACCCGCCCTCGCCGTCATCGCCAGAGAGCCGGGGGGCGCTTGTGCGCACCCGCATCGTAAGAGCTTATCCGCACTGTTGGATCATGGTGTCCGACGCATAAAGGCGATGTGGGGCTCGAACTCGAGTACGTACGCTCTTCTGGCAGAAAAGAAAAAAAAAAAACGACGTGGGACCACAATCTTGCGTTTCCGGGCATGCTCGGGTGAGCGAGAGCGCTCGTGTTGAAGAGTCCCCGCTGGATGGGTAAACGAAGGCACTCGTAGAAGGTTGGTCTTGAGAGTACCAGTGCCGTGTGCCCGTAGACTACTTGCAGGGTCATCTGGGCTGAGATGAAATATGGTTCGGAGAGCCGAGGCGGCACGAAAGTACCTGTGGGTCAAGGGAAAGGAGTTTTAGCATAGATGCGGGGATTATTCAAGTATGACGGCATGCAAGTATGCGGAACCCTATTGAGAAGTTGCCTGCCAAGCGCTTAACATGATCCGGAGCGAGACCGGATCCTATAGCGTGCCCTGTGACGGAGCGCGAGGAGGAGGATGGGGCGTCACGGAGTATGTTTTTAGAGTTTTTGCGCGCAGCCCTGGCGGAGCCTCACTTGATGCAGAGTATGTCATCACGGTCCCTGACTATCTAGCCAGCCACCAACAATCGACAATATGTTGAACACAATGACGAAGACGACGTGCAGACTGACCGTGTCTTTGGTGGAGGTCGTGCACAATTTTCGGAACGATGTCCGTGCGCGGCGACGTAGCCCAGCCAAAACGTCAGACAACTTCGCGAGGAAGGGTCCAGGATAAGAGCGAATTTTGTGGGGGTCGGCAAGCCAGAGGAGGACGTGGCAAACGAGGACAGCGGGAGGGGACAAGGACGAGCCACGAAGGCTACGCTGAGGTGAACAAATGCTTCAAGAATGGCCATGGGTGTCTGTGGGAGAAAGTAGGATGAGAACCGGAAGGGAGGATGTATTTACAGTACTTTAGAGCTGTGAGTTTCCGTCAATTCTCAAGAATCGGGACATCGAATCAAAAGGGGTCTCGGGTGCTATCTATGTGAGACCACAGTCCTGCCCCCGCATCTGGGAGACTGTCCTACCGAACGCGTTCGGGAAACGTGGGTATCGAGATTGACACGCTCTCCTATTCAGAGACGGTCGGTCTGTCTGTTGATTGGGCTTACCTCGCAACACAAAAAACCAAAAAAAAAAACTGCAAAAAAAAAAAAAAAAAAAAAAACAACGTGAGTGGAATATACAACACTCGGTGGGTTGCCAGTAATAGTTAGGCGAGAGACCTAAAAATCGCCACCGCTTACCTTGGCACCTATTGGACAGTGACAAAGCTCGTTGATCAGCTTGGGGCACGAGGGGTATGGCAAAGACGAACCTTTGAAAGCTTGCAAACGCCACCAGGCAACTTCACCTGCTACAGACGGGCGGAGCTGACTGCAATAGCCGCACTTTGTTGCTGGCCACACGCGTCCGTCTGATGCCTGCTTCGCAGCTGTGGTCCGCAAGATTTGACAACGTAACAGGTCCCCAGGCAGCACCACCAGGAGCCAATCCGGGGCAATTTAATGCTAGCGCTAACTCGGCCAGAGTATAGCCATAAGTAGCCTAGAGGGTGACCGTGGAAGAAAATAGACGATAAATCAACCAAATATCAAAACAGGAATTCCGAGAAGGACGGACCCCAGATACCTGTCCTCCCCCGGGACGCTCAATGGGGCCTTCTCTTGGTTCGCGACAACCACAAACGCAATGCCTCCGTGACATCTGTGCACGAGGCATCTGGAATGTGCAAGCATTAATTATGTAGGTGGAGCGTATACTGAATAGCCTGCTACCCCCATAACTAGCCAGGAAGTTCACGTCGCGCGATCTGGGTCTGACACGCGTGAGCAAGTTCGGTGGATCTAGCTCACGGCGTACCAAGGCGGCTTAGTAGCCGTATGTCTTTTTCTGGTGCGCCTGACCGTGAAGGTTTTGAATACGTATCCAGTCGGCTACCGGGCGAGGACTATGGCATGCTTGCAGCCCTAGCAAGCCCCTCCAAAAAGCGGACGGCCCATGAAGAATAAATACTCTTGCGAAACGCTTGAAGAACTGGTGAACGACGGCTCACAGACGGCCCAAGGCAGGTGTACCAGGGCCTGTCAGTCTTTCGAGAACAGAGGTTGGGTTTGCACACCCAGTGTTGACATTATAAAGCTTACTCGCATTCTTAGAGCCCGGCGCGGTTCGGGACTTCAAGGCCTTCGTCCCTGCATGTGTCTGCTACCAATTTTACGTAGGGTTCAAGCCACCCTGGCGCGGTCATCGTCGGATGGCGAAGGAGGATCTTCAGTACCGAAACCCGACATATGCCACCGGCTCGATAGATACGGGACCTGTCGTGCATTTGCGCACAGCCCATCACCACACCTACCTCCCTGCCAGTGCTTGGGCCACCTGATTGTGGTGTCAAAGTTCTGCGAGTTTGGGCTAGTTTTCTCGCACGGGCGACGTACGTGTACACGGTCTTCACCAATCGTTGGCCATCGCATGTGCCTCATATACGAAGACCCAAGATCCACGGCGTGTCGGTACGCGTATCCCTACAACTCTACAACACATCAAAAGCGTGTCTCCTGAATGTAAGGGAAACTTACTAGGACCCCGGACAGTACTTGCGTTCCCCCTGGGAAAGGATCGCCCACATCCGCCCGAGGACGATGGTTACGGGCGGGATCGTTTTCACCCTCCCGCGAGCGTGCGCACCTCGATAACACAGGAGTTTCAACGATGATCTGGTCTGTCAATAGCGCAAACAGTGCGGAGGACCCGAGGGTCGATATGCCGCTACGTATATGCGCGTGTGTGGCGACGTCAATTTCGTTTTCGGGCGGAGGAGGGTAAACCCGCGGCGCGCAGTATAGTCTCAAACGCATAAGAAGAAGATATGTAAGTAAAAAAAGGCGCTCTCAAATTATCCAAAGTCTGATAATAACGCGCCGCAGATCCCCCGAGCCACGGAGTTGCGACGGACACCGTGAGGTCATCAGTTTTCGCACGACTTAACAATTGGCTTAAAATCCACGGAAAAAGCCTTCTCATGACACTCTCTACACGTATCGTCACTGAAATGCGTCATCATATGATTACGTTGAGAAGCAGTCACAAGGTGCAACGGCCCGCCTACCTCAAAGAATGGTGAGGGCAGGGTTTAAACTTCGTGTGGGGCCCCTGTATCCCCCCGCCTTAGACACGAATACACGAAAACGGTTCTCCCCTCACGCCGTCACACGTCGAGCGTCTCCTCGCATACTTGGTGCTATGCTCCTCGACATCTTATGACGGGTGGTGGCCTGTCTTACAATCATAGCATCACTGCACTCGGCTTGCACATACACGGCTGTCATCGTGTCGCCACGGCGCACTACAACCTGGTGAGTGTGTCAGTACTCTCGAGGTCTATTCAGTTCAGAAGCTAGCGCAGCCATCGGTAAAAACAATCTGGCCCCGTCTTTTCCGATAATCACTCGAGGAGAGCCTTAGGCCCATCAAGCTCAGGCGAGAGTAGTGGCCGAAGTATCGTTATCCGTACTCATCAACTCACCGATGCAGAAGTTACTACATCGTGGAAGTCTGTGGTAAGTCACATCGTACTTGTAGAAGCAAGCCGAAAGGTGTCTCACACCTTAACCTGCGGATCCGCATTGTTGTGCGGTATATATCACGCACGTTTACACAGGTTTGGTTTTCCCAGAGGTGTACCCGAACACCGAGCATCAAGTTTGACTTGTGCTGATTTTGCATAAATACACTGGTGAATCCATGCCAACCATCAAACATAGATGATAGAGCTTTGCCGACTGGTGTGGGCTATCGCGGGCGAGGTGGAACAGCGGGTTTATGTCTCCGATTGCAAGAGGGGGGGGGGGATCCGTGGTAAATGCCGGATGCTGTTCTTATGACCTGGCTCGTGTAAGCCTGGTGTAGGCAACAGGGAAAGCTCCGGCCCACCCCGTTCATCGTCCACTTGCTGTTTTCCGCTTCTCATTAACTCGCAGTTCTAGCTAGCTTGAAAGATTTGTCCGTCTCGTTCTGACACTGGCGGCTTACCATTGGTTGAAGTACACTTCCGTGGCCGGCCTCTTCGGGCTTAGGCCGAGTGTTGTCATCATTATTTTGAACCTTGAGATTCGCAGAGTCCAACAATCAGCAGGTTCACCCGCCAAGCAGAGGCCACAGCTATCCGACTATCCTCATAGACCTTTTATAAATTTCCCTAGTAACTCTTTTCTTTCGACACAGATTTGTTTTATGCTTTCAGAACATGGCTCGTTTGGCCTAGCATGATGGCCCACAAAGCGGCAACACCAAGTTCGATTCAGGCTATCAATGCATCACAGGAAGGACACGTGGCATTTTCGACGCCTCGGGACTCAAAGGCTGCGGCATTTCGCCACGCACACCATGTTGATGTATATCCCCGTTTTGAAGCAATGGAATAGCCCGCGACTGTGATCGCTCTTTCCGCGCAACCTCCGCACTCATCTCTCCCTCTATTCCTCCATTGGTGACACAAGTCTTCACTCCTGTTTACTCCCTGTATCAATTGGACCTCTGCATGTCAAGGTATCTCTATATTCGTGGAAATCTGGTTTGATTCCGCTTCTCTCACTCATAGTATTTTAGTCGATTTCTGTCCCCCCCCCCCCCCCCCCCGATTCCGATGTGCATAATCTTGCGCTTGTAACGCATTCCTTGCGGAGAGACAATGTAGTGGAGATCTGGCGATCGTGTGTTCGCTTTCGAGGTGGCAACGTGGAGTTTTTAAAATACGTTCCCTCTTCTTTCTGCCTTACCGAACTTTTATCACGTTTAGTATTTTGATATGTAGACGCATCCCGATACCCTCAGCATGCCAGAGCCCGACGTGAGCTGGAGCGACAAAGACGCAACGTCCGCCTTGGATTGGGGGCGGATGATTGATTCTGACAGCTTCTTCGCTCAAATAGGTATGTTGGCACATTGACCCACATGCCTATAATTACTTGTAGAAGAGTGGATGGATCTGTTTATGACAACGGTCCTTGCTCGAAGTCTCACCCGTGACGTTGCGGTCGCTGCTGCACCCATGAACATGATTGGACGTACAAGGCAGAACCGATCATCATGGGACAGGGACAGTTGAGAGGAATACATCATAAATTTGCTTCCTGTGAGTATGTCATGCCTTCCATGTGAATGGCAGAGAGGACTGAGGTAATGATTACCGCGTCATCAGGTCGCAATTAGTCCAAACTGGCTGCGGTTGCCATCGTGTCTCGTGGTCGAGTGTACGTTATTCAGCATCTTGACTGTCGACTCCATCGTCCTCCAAGGGTGAGCACGCAGTCCCGGACAATGTTATTTGTATTGATTCGTCGCTAACGGCGGCACAGCTAGGAATGGCCAGACCTCAGGGTCCAGGGTCTTAGCGAATTGAACCGCAGATACGCATATTTGGAGGAACGTCAGGCGTCTCTACTACGGGAGCTCGATGAAGTCCGCGAGGGGAAGAAGCAGCTCGATATCGAGCGGTCGGCCTACGCGCCCGTCTACTCAATTCCCGGACGACGTATTGTACCAGATCCTGGACGAAGCCTACGCACACAATCGCGCCGAGTGCAAGCTCGACTATCGCTGCGACACCCCAATCGCTATCACTCACGTCTCCCGACGATGGCGCTACCTCGCACTTAGCCATCCGAAGATATGGGCATGCATACATGTCCCGGCGCCCTTATCACGAGGGCATATACCCCTTCTAAATCTCTATATCTCACACGATCACAGCCTCTTCCCATTTCCTTCACTATACGATGTCGCTTCTTCAAGTCGAACTCACCAGAGGTCAGGCTCTACATGGACAGCTTGGCCTTGTTGCTCAAGGCAAAGGTGCGATCATGCACGATTTGCAACCGGACTATGCGGACACCATGGAGACATTCATTGGATACCTCAACGACGCCGACAAGAGTCGTTTCAACTCGCTTCGCCTGCAAGTCATGGGCGAGGAGAACCGGCTCCTAATGGATGGTGATTGTCTGTCCTACGACGACCTGCAGGACGCTCTCCCTGCACGCTGTGCGACTTCCTTCCCCGCCCATCGCACACTCCGGCGGGTCTCAGCGAGCTACTCCTCGAAATGCCAACACGCATCTCCTTACGCTACCTGCACGAAATCGGCATCGCCTGCCCCGAGCTCGCGAACTTTCACACGTGCGCGAGATCACGACAACATCCGACGAGAGTTCCCCTCGAAGCGCGCTTTCCTTCCTTACGCGCCCTTACCTCACGCACACGTGTCCTGAACCTGCTCGAAGTGCACTTCTCTGCGATCCGCGACCTGCTATGCTGGGTGGAAGCCCCGCGCCTCGACGCGCTAACCATCCGCGACATCAGACCTGCGGTGAGCTCGCCAAGAGGCGCAACCTGCGCCGGCGCCCCAGTTCCGGACGTACCTTGCGCTGCGGCACATCCAGCATCCGCTTTCCCCTACGCGGCATCGCACATTCCGCTGTTCAATGCAACACACGCCGAATGTTGTTGAGCTCGATTTTGACGGGCACGAATGCAGCACCGCTTATGGGGTGTGCGCTCCTCGAGGCGGAGAAGGGCGCGTTTCTCCCGCGCCTTCGACGGGTGACGGTCTCCGTTGTGTTTGTGGATTAAAACGACAGCAGCACGAGAGGGGAGTGTTGCTCGACCTTTTGTAAAAGCGAAGAAAGGAGGCGGGGGAGGCCCTCGCGAAGAGATCGCGCTGGGTCGAGATACATCTCCTGCTGGCGAAGATGGACGACTCGTTTCTCAAGGCGCTGGGCAAGGCTTGTTACGGTGACTTCGGCTGGTGTGGGGCGGGGGAGTGAGCGCTGGTCTATACGTGAGCGTATTCGTGATCCTCATGCCGCGACGCGGGTCTGTATGAAGGGGCTGTTGATTTGTACTTGTATTGAGTATACCCATGGGTAAACTTATCCCTCTTTATACACGTTATGACTTTACCACCCATCGCCTCAGCACGGCTTCCAGGCCCCTACGCCCCATACTTTTGTGCCCTTATATCCGCGAACCGCTTTTTGGAAGACGCAAGGACATGCTCCTATGGCTCATGTGAGCACAACACAGTCATGCACCCAAGACATCAACCGGACCGACCTTATCAAACGTAGCCGCAAAACTCGGTCGCGCGCCTGTATCTCGCGCCAATACTCCTGCAACCTCGCGAGCTCTGGCGCACGCAAAAACTCTCCAAGATACTCGCGCCCTCGCCCTTTTCCAGCAGAGTACCCGCCCAGATCATTCTCGAGATTCAATTCAATTCAAATGCTGCGCCAGGAACGGCGCTATCGCGACATCCGCCGATCGAGAACTCGTCCGACCGCGAAGCCGTGCGCGAAGCCCTTTGGACGGGAGGAGGGCTTGGATCGCAGTGTATGCAGCAACCAACGGCGCGGGATCCTCGCCGCGGATGATGACTGCTCCCTGGGCGGGCGCGAGCTTGTGGAGACTGCGTCGATGAAGAGCCGGGCCTTTGCGCGCTGAACGGGGTCGGGCGGGCAGGAGGCCCGAGGAGGGAAAGAGGTCTGCGATCAGCTCGACGAGGACGAGAGATTCGACGAGCTTGGTTGATTCGGGAGATGGCTGGTCCGGCGCGGTGGGGGGTCCGCCGTATGCGATTGCGGGGACCTGAGAGGACGGTTAGGTGCTAACTGGCTGTGAAGAGGGCTGTGTGCTTGCCTTGCCCACTGGGTTGACCTTAGGAACGTACCACTCCGGCTTGTTCCTCAGGTCGATCTCATAGCGCGTATAATCAACGTTGGCCTCGGCGAGCGCAATCTCGGCCTAGCATGTTTATGTTAGCGAAAGCCAGCGCAGTGGACTGGTTGATGCCGCGTACCCTGTGTGCGTAAAGGGCAGATCTGGTTCATGCGGTCATTAACGACACGTCGACTCGAACTATACGGCTGACTTTACCTTGGCGGTGTACAACGTGATATGCTCAGGCATGATGAGTGTGGGAGGTTAGGATCTCGTCTATACTGCCAAACCGTAAGCTAGCTAGTATATGTAGCTTCCAGTCGCGTGAGACAAAACTTACGAGCGGAAGAGTCAGCCCGCGCACACGGTTGGAGCATGACCATGCGCAATGGAATGACGCGTTATGACACCATGTCGCTATGCGAGTTATACACAAGTTTTGCCAGCCGCGCAATCTTGCCAGAGTCCCACAGCCCTCCGATCGTCCCGAGCCGCAGCCAACTCTACGGCAATGAGTAAGTAGTAGTAACAGCGCCGTGTGTTGACTAAGATCATATTGCACTGTAAATCACTCGGCAACAGGAATTGACTTCGAATGCGAGAAAAATGCTTGCGGTAGAGTTGGCCCGTGTGGCTAGAATAAGTCGATGTGGGCCATCCGCGGCAGAGATATTCGTCGTAGTCCAACTTATAGCAAGGAGCTGCCGTGGCGTCCCGATCGATGTCACGATGTCAAAGATTGTTGTAGGCATGTGGTTACTTGCAATATACCAAGAACTGTATCTTGAAGAAAATAGTCGCACAGAAATCTATTTCAAATATAGCCTACAAACTAAATCAATCATCCTGCGCCATGTCAAATACCTATGGCGAAGACAAAGAAGAAATATTACGTGCTGAAGAGATTAATGCTCAACGTGCAAAAATCTGTTCGCTTCAATCGATATTTTGCCGTTTCTATGAGATGAATCGCCCAGTTTAAGCGAGCATCATCCGCCTCTTGACTGTTTAAATGGTAAGAATAAGGATAGACTACGCCTCTTTGCATCTCCATCTCGTGCTGTAGCAACGAATGACAATACTGAAAGTCAGAGAGCTTCGATGCGACCATATTGGCACTGCGCAGGAATAGTCTCACGCAGGACCGCAAGTAGCCGGTCGAATTTTGCCGGGGACCCGTCTACACGCATAGGTCAACACTCTAGACATAAATCGATCGCAGCTTTGCTCACTTTCTAAATCTCCTGCGATGGATGCCGCAACCTTTGCTATTGTGGACCCAGCAGCTAGTGCTGGAGCGGCTACTTGGAATGCGGTGAGACTTGCCGCAGAAAGTGCAGAGAGCACAACGTGCGCGACTTCGAATATTTTCCTGAGCCAGCCGAACAGCCGCTGACTGAACTTTGTCTTCTTCTTTGACACACTATGCTCAAGGAACTCAACCAGCCCGCGTAGGAGCTCCTTCATTCGCTCTGCGTGTTTCGCTGACGGCCCCGACGAACGCTGGATCTCCTCGATGGCCGCGATGACCTCGAGGGACGGGTTTCAGGGTCACTGACCCGTCAGTAGACGATGTTGCGTATAGGCGCTGCGACATAAGAAAACCGAGAAGAACCATATGAGCTGAGACAATGTTACTCCGATTCTTTCAATGCACTAAGCGAAGTTTTTGTCCAATTTGTCGACGTAAGAGCGGATCTGGTGTTCCAGATCACAGGGCTTGCCCGAGGCGGAGCTAAAAAAAATCTTTTAGCCGTTGTACATGGGTAATAAATGTATATGGACTATCATGCCTGTCGATGTATCGCCTCCAGGATGTAAAAACCATCCTTACATTCTTTCCATCTCAGATACAGCCCGCTCAAGAGCCCTTATCCCGTCTATGTTCATGGGCTTCATCGACTGCGCTGAAAATGGGACGTTCGAAAAACTGGATTGGAAGATAGCCAAGGTATCTAGGGTGAGTAGAGGCTAGGGGCAGGAGAGTGCATAGGGAATGTAGACGAAGATATGGGGTGGGTCGAATACGGAGGTGGCGATGGGGAAGAAAGCGGAGTACGTAATGAACCCTATGGACGGTTAGGAGGCGAAGACGGAGAGTACGTAGGGGGTGGAAGCGGGGACGATAGCCGGAGAATAAGTAAACCAACGACTGCTTCCCATGGACATCGGTGCAATCCTACCAGCGAGAGAATAAGAGAGTTAGGAGGTCGTTTTGGACACACGTGGATAAGCCTGTGCAGGCTGCCCACGTTAAGTTTAGTGTAACCAGAACCATAATATACGCTGCATTGGGTTTAGCGTAATTTGTCTCGATCTGAATCTTTGGTACATCACCCCGCACTTGTAATGCGCGGGTTGGGCTTGTAGCGCTGATGCTGTGTGGCAGGTTTTTAAATCGAAAAACACACCCTACGGGGTGGATGGCTGTATACTTAGCCATTGTTTGTTGCGTCTGGTTGCCGTGGAGCGCCGTGCTAACGGCACTTGTTTTGATAACCACGGCTACCATCATGTAAGTCTACTATGCAGGTTTGGATGTCGCGTCCGTTACTGCCATGTCATTTTCAGAATTAGCAAAGGGGTACGTAAGACTCGAAATGCGAGAAAACTATAAAAATCTGTGGCCTCCCTTTCTTTCATACATCAAAAATATCAGCGAGACCCCCCCCCTGAGCATACCCGTGGGTTACGATGTGTCACATCTTGTGATAACTTATCATCGTGCACACATGTGGATATCCCGCATGAATATCTGAGCTAGGCAACGGACACATTGTATAAGCTTCTATCACCGTATATTCAACAGCGTGAAGTGGGAAAGGACTGCCACCAAACCTACTATTTTGAACATCACAGACGGAACGGGAACATAGTAGCTTGAGGTTGATAGTGTCAACGCCGTATATCCGGTTTATAAGACACCGAGTCTTAGTCATTCTCACCTTCAAAGCCCAAATCAGAAATCCGGTGTAGCTAGTCCGACATTGCATGCCAAATGAGAACTTGGTGCCGGTGGACGCGGAGCACAATTCTGCTTGTCGAGAGTTCGGGAGGCATCGGGAGTCGGGAGCCGGGGAGTTGGGACCAATGCCGTCACGTGCTCGGGCCTAGAACCAGACTCTGTCCCAGGACTCCCAGGGCCATAGCCAACGATGTTATACAAATGAAACAGATAAGAATGAGCCGTCTACATCATATCGGAAAAATTGAGAAAGCTCATGCGCCGAGTACTGTGTCAGGCATCGAAGGACAAAAAATCGCATAACTCAACTGGTAAATTGTAATGCATTGCATATTAGATAGTGATCCGACTGTCATCAACTACTATATATGGGTCAGCTACGGAGACTAATGCATTGCAAGGTTACCACTTACATGTACATGCTATCCGAATTTCGAACTTCAAAGCAGCTGGCTCGTGCTTTTGAGCCGACTAGCAGGTACTCTGGGCCCAGGGTCTAAAGTCAGGCCCTGACAGCTTCATTAACTATAGTAAAATATCAATATCACTAGCAAAAAGTCTGAGTGTTCTGAACTGTTTAATCAGAGTCATGCTTGGCTGAGAGATGAATCGTCATTTTTATGAGCTATTGTGTATTTGGAAAGCATACAGTATCCTCCTCTATTTTCATCTTTGGGACAAAGACGATTCGATCTCTTTACACCATATATGCGCCTAAAATGAGCGCATGAAGAGCACGTCACTGTCAGAAAATTTTCCATAATCCATGACGCAGACTGATAGTCCGAGACTCATTAAGCACACGCCTAATTGGCACACTTGTCTATACGTGAATCCAAGTATTCGACTAAGTCGTCTCAAACCTGTGAAAAGCAGATTATGCACAAAGCAAAGCCAGAAAGCAGTATAGTAAAACAGCCCACAGTAAATACCAAAGCAGATACCCGTTACCAGAAGCGGTTGCTTGCGGGCGGGAGGCCTCTCGCCATGCGCATCATCACAATGTTCGACGTCATGCTCGACCACTACAGCAGCCTCATCAGCACGATCTAAGCACAAAAGAAAAAAAACGGGCACGCACCCCATTGCCGACCAGCAACCTGCGCCTTCTCGCCAACCATCATATCCACCGCTGCGCAACCTCCTTCTGCTCCTTCGTGATCGTCATATCTCTCGAACTCGCAATCCTATCCCATCCGCCCATCGCGCGCAACGCCTCCTTGAGCTCCTTCACCCACGCGCGGTCCCCATTCGTCATGATATACACATCCTTCACGCCACGCGCCGCAGGGTGCGCGCGGATCTCGCGGAGCGCGCGACGACGATCTGCGCCGTGTCGGGGAAGCAGCGGCGCATGTACAGCGCCATGTTCGCGTCGGTCGTCTCGCCCCACCCGCCGCCCGCGGGCGACGTCCACTGGTCCGGGAACGAGGCGAAGGAATTGAAGCCCATCCACGACGCGCCCCACCGCGCGAGGTGCGCGCAGTGGTCCGCGCAAAGTCGCCGCGGCGCAGGTGCAGCGCGAGCAGGCCGGGAAGCGGCACGTAGGGATCGCTGCAGCGCGCGGCGGTGCGGGCGCCGCGAGCGCGGTGGTGATGGGCGACGTCGCGGACGTCGAGGGGGCGGAGCACGGGTAGTATGGTTCCGCGATGGGCAGCGAGGTGAAGAGGTCGCGGTTGGCTTCGAAGGCGGCGTGGATGAGGGGCGAGTAGCCGAAGAGCTTGGACGATGGGCGATTCGGAGAGAGGATGGGCCAGATGTCTGCAGCGTGCAGGCGGTCTTTTTGGCCGTAGAGGACTGCGCACGGGCGTGAGGCGCGTCAGTGTCCTTGCACGGCGGAGAGACGTGTGAATAAGCACGCACTACATGTCGAACACTCGTTCCGTGTAGCCGTCGATTTGCAGGCATGGCTCGTCGTGTTTTTGCTGAGCACGTCCACCCATGTCTCGCGAGGATGGTGCGAGCGCTCGGTTTCGTCCTTGTCGTATAGTTTCTTGACGTCTGGCGTGCGCACACTTCCACTGGGTTTTGGACTGATATTTTTGTCCAGTATTCCTTCTGGATAGCACGTAATTTTGCATCGTTTTCAAAGAACGGTCCTCCATTAATTGGGCCTTTCCAGAGTCAGCACATCAAACCAGAAAGGGTGCGGTCGGAGACGTACTCGTTATGAGCGCTGACAAGGGTATCTGTGAAAAGGGTATGAGCTTTCCATTATAGTCCGTATATTCCGAGCCGTCACGGTTTCCAAGTATATTATCAAAGACAAACCTACAGCGCGATCAATTGACAGGACATCAAGATTGGATGGCAACTCACGCTCTAACCAGAGCTGTACGCAAGCTGCGCATTAAACAGTAGATCCTGCATGTAGTTCCCCCAACCAAGACCTAGAACAGATGAAAATCAATCACATCGTTGATAGTAAGCGTCTGGTGGACAGGCAAATCACGACTCAGCCCGTGTACATGGTATCTCGTGCACCCACAGAGTACTTTTTACACAACGGCCCCGGGAGCGTAAAGAGGATCAGAGACAATGGATGCTGAGTCAGTTCGAAAGGGACGAAGCATCCGCCGTATGATACTTGCCCGGAGACAGGTCGGTGGCTTCGGCCGGTCTGTCCTCGCACCCGGCTTGCTCCTGGCCCTTTCTCTGCCTTTCCCTAGTGTGGCGGCACGGTAGCGTGCTCCCCGGTCTTCTGGCGCCGCCAGCGCGCTGCCTGTCGATGGTGGCGTCCCGCTCGTTGTCCCACAGACCGCGGGCATCGGAGTTAATCTGGGGGCCGTAGTCCACGGCGCCGCGACAAACCCGGAGCACAGAGCAGCGTCCGACGACGCTCGATATCGCGCCCGGTCCCGCCGCGGTCGCGATCCCCGACGGGCGATCGGGATAACCCTGGCGGCTGCCGGTCAACCAACAGTTATCTCGCCACGTAATTCCGAGGTCCGCGGTCTGGGTCGTGACTTATCACAACCGTCTTGGCCTAGAGACGTGTGTCGGCCGTGGGCGGTTTTCGATCGGACCGGCTCTGGGTCGCATGGGAAGCACTGGAATGCGTTTTAGTTTTGGGCGCGGGCATGGAGTGAGGTGTAAGCTAAGTAATGTTTAAAGATGTATGAGAGTGCCCCAGGTTGCAACCCAGGCATGTAAAACTCAATTGATGAGATTGATGCGCCCCGGTCGGGTGATGCGCCACGTTGATCGGGTACGTGATTTGGCACCTGCGCCGCCAGCAAAGTGCTCAAAATTAGTGTCATAAGACGAAAAAACAACAATAATATAGAAATTATCCAATATTTTCGTAGGGGTATCGAAGCAACAAAAGCGACAAGAAACGGCAGCAAATGCTTACTAGGCAAACAGTAGAGTACAGTACAATCCGGGTACCAAACAATCCTCTGCCATGTGCGAACGAAATGGCACTCGTAACAAACATAATCTGCGACAATTTATCCATGTAATCAAAAGACCTGCGATTGGTGTTTCCGCAAAGACGGCTTCTCTGCTACCCCGCAGCTGCACCCAATTTCTCTCCCGCGCTCGCTGGGCACCAACGTCCCCGTCTCCGCGACCCTCACACTGCTCCGCTCTCCGTACTCTGCATGCGACTATGTTCCCGCGCATGGACGGGGCTACACCTGGACACACCGACATCTCCATGGTCCACGGCGACCGATCAAAACTCGCGCGCCGCCGCACGGACAGCACGGGGTCTCAGCGACGGGCGGCGCGGCTAGCGGCGCAGCAGCGGTCGGGCTCGCGGCCTGCGCGGGGATCGCGACGGGCTCGCTGATCGTGTCGAGCCCGCGGCGAGCGCGCGCGGGGGCTGCCGAGGGACGGCGCCTCGCCGAACGACGAAAACGCGACGGAGACGGCGGCGGGACGGACGGGTACGTGAGCTCCATCGCCGCGCGCGGGAAGCGTCGCGGGGCCGACAGCGTGGGGGCGAGCCGGGCGATTCGTCGTCGCTCGTGGCGGTGCTGGGCCCGGCGGCGGGGGGAGAAGAGGCAGGGAGAGGGCATCGATGCGGATGCTAGGAGGTCCTGAGGAGGGGGGCGTCAGGGAGGGTGGGCTGGGCGACTCTGGGGCGTGCGACGGCCGGTGTATTTGCGAGGACGCGGGGCGTGGTCATCGGCACGCGGGCGGTTGCAGTGTTCGTGTGGGGGAATTGGGAGATGGGATGGGGGAGGGTTGGGTTTGGAGGGCCTGCGATGGAGGGGCTGGGCCAATGGGTCGTTGACGGATGGTGGGGGCAAGACCAATAAGATCGTCAACGGAGAGGCCAGCCTACCATTGACGCAGAGTACATGTTGGACACGGGGATAGATGAGACGAGGAATGGGTCCTCTAATCTTGCAACAACGAGAACAGGAGACTCACCCGTCTTCGGTGCTCGATGAGCTCCTCCCTGTATATCTCGTTCAGGTGACCCTTGTTATTCTAACATAGTCTCTCTCTGTGGCGACGAGCCGATCTGTGCGCAACTGCTCATAGTATCTCATCGGCGGATCGCCCGTCAAGTAGAAGTTCTGTCGAGGTGGAAGGTGGTCTGTGACGTATGGCCTGCTACTGTCGCCGGGGGTCGGTCTCGACCGGTAGGAGAAGCTTCGCGAGCCAACTCTATCATTCGCGCTCTGGTGCTGCGCCAAGCGCAACGCGGATATCTCCCGGCGAGAGCTGCCTTTTACAATGGCTTTTCCATGACTCGGCCTCGAGTACGTTCTCGAGCTCAATCTCTCTTACCCCCCTGAGCTACGACGACGTACGGAGTCAGCATGCCGGTGGGGTCAAATAGAGACTGACTGGGGCCACGCGACTTAAATTGCTCAAGGCTTGCGCGAGAGAATGTTTTATTATGCGTTCCTCTTCGGCCGTCGTATGCGTTTATGAGCGACTCCTTGCTGCTTGTGCTACGCCAGGAGGAGGGGAGGACAGTCGTCCCGAGGGGCGGCGAGTGTGCGACAGATGCCGTTCGGGATCAAGCAACTGTCGCTCCGAGGTTGTCTTCCCTCACGCGCAAGTCTTCCGGATCTCTCACCGGATTTCGTGTCTCATTGGCGCGATTTTGCAATATCTCACAGAGAAAAGGATCGATACAATATGTTTAGAGTGAATATACGAAAGGATTTTAGAGATTTACCGGTCGACACTAGGGGTCGCCGTAAAGCTGGATTCGGATTAGTCTCGGGACTATCAGTCTGCGTCATTGATCGTGGGAAGATTTCTGCCAGTCACAGTGACGTGCTCTTATCCGTTTCATGTGCACCTTTGTTTTTTTTTTTTTATGAGCGGTATACTAAAGGGGGGCGGCCCCAGCTGAGGCGCGGCGGGTTTGTACCTTTTCATCTCTACTCACCCAGCACTTGCCGGATGGGAACGCTCGCAGGCACTCTGCCGGGTATAGGAAAGAAGCCCTCGCCGCTGCCCAGCTGGCTTAGATGTCCTCGATCGACGCCGCCCTGTCGCTCTCGTTCCCCGCCCTCGGGACTGCTTTGCCATGTGCCCGAGCCCGCGACGACCTCCGCCAAATCGCGGCCACTCGAGAGTTCGACGGCCCTGTGCGGCGGCAACAGGATTCGCACACGCTCCCAGATTCCCGTGGTTCTATAAAGACGTCTTTTGCCGCCACGCACCAAAGCGGCGAGTCCTGTCGGAAGCGCACTATCGCAGAGGCTGCTGCGACCGGCCAACAAAAACCGCGGCCTGCGACACTGCAGAGCATTTTCCTGTTCTCTCCCCCCTTTTCCTCGCGCCTAGCCTTGCCCAACTTGCGCCGCCGTGCCCGTCGACGCGCTCCGCGCTTCGCTTCTCGCCCTGGTCGTTCAATGCGTCCCCGGATCCCTTTATCCCGACGACGGCAAACCCAGACGACAATGGTCCTCTCGCGGCGCATCCTCGCAGGTGACGCCGGCACGCCCGTTGTGCGCCTTTGTGCAGGGCCTTTTGGAAGCCCACCCTCCCAAGTGCACACGAAGGGGGACCGTGCTTGTTTGTTTGCGGTGTGCCGCGTGTATCTACGCTTTGCGAGGGGACTGGTATCAATGAACTCGTCACGCCGTTCACTCATCGTTCGTGCAGTATTTCGGCTGCGGGCTCGAAGTCCGTAGAGGACGATAACACAGAGTTTAGTGCATCGTGGCCCGTTAGCCACGGACTATAACGCCGCTCACGGTTTCGCTGATCGGTTGTTACTGACGTTATGTTTATCGATACGATCAAGGGGCAATGTGTCTACACCGGAAAGGACATACACACGTCTCCCTGGGTACATACACCCTAGCTTACATACTCGTACTTGCGAAGCCAGAGTACCCATGCTGACTGTCTGTAATGACCGAGACAACGGCGTGCATACAAGCGACCGTCAAGACATGAGCACACGCCCCGACACCCATGGCGCGCGTCAGAACCCAGGCGGGCGAGACGGCCACGTTCCAGAGTTCTTGTGCCCTGCCTGCAGTCCCCGCGGACCGAGGAAGGCCCGTCGCGGATCGCAGCCAGGCACACGCCCAGGCTCCCCCTCTCACGAGCTCACGCGCCAAATCTCATGCATGTTCTCATGCGCCGGGGGGGGCACGCTGCAGCCCCTGTCCGGAGTAGGGCACAGATGCAGATTGGCCGTGGGCATTCCGAGCGCGAAGGCCTCGCACGCAAGGCACGCAGCGAGATGGGGTGGGGGTGAATCAGGGCGTCCGTTGGGAACACTCTATCGCTTGCTCGCCCGTGCTCGCTGTGAGTCAGAGCCCACTGCTGTGCGGTGGCGTTGTGACCACAATGTTCGTTATGAGTGAGAGGGAAATGGAGGATCTGGAGATTGAGATTAAGATTTTGTGTGTGATATGGAGGGGAGTGATAGGAGGGAGGGACGGAGGGATGCGCGATTGCTGTCGACATTTTCGCGCCCGCATCCGCCCCTCCCACGCGCGCCCGTCATGCTCGCTGCGTGCGCCCGCGCTCTCCTCCCACCACCCAACCCCCACCACCTCACCCACCCCCCCGCTCATCACCCTCATCACCCACCATCCTCACCTCCTCAACCTCCTCACCTCCTCACCACCAGCCCCACCAGCCCCACCACACCCCCGCCGTCGCCCCGGAGCCCTTGCAAGCAGCAGCAGCCCATGCCGGGCCCGCGACCCGCCCGACCCGCTCGACGCGGCGCTGCGGCCGCCGCTCGACGAGAGCGCGGAGGAGAAGAAACGGGTGCGGCTCGCGTCCGCTGCGCGCGAGGCCGAGGGGCGCGGCGCATCAGCACCGAGGATCGACGAGGGACATCCGGCGGGAGCGCGTCCTCCGCAGGGAAGCGGCAGATCGTCAGGCTGCTGCTGCTCGGGTGGTTGCCAGAGCGAGAGCGGTGAGTGCGGGCTTTCTGTCTGTCCTGCTGGGGTAGTTGCGCCCCCGGGGGGCACAGCACGTCAGCGGGCGGGCTGTTGGGGAGCAGCGGAGTGTGCTGCGTTCGTTTTGGACGGCGCTGCGCCGTGCAGGCTGCATACCCAGAAGCACAACTCCCACTGCGCCCGCCCTCCGATATCGGAGGGGCGGCTGCTCGAACAAGAGCAGCGCACAACTAGACACACAGTCGCTGGCCCTCGCTCCCGAGGGCACCGTCGAGCGACCAACCGTCCTCCCGAGTCGGTCCCCGAGCTCGGCGGGAGGTCAGGTACGGGACTGGTCAAAGCTCGGGCACCCGGGGCGAGTGCTCGGACGTCATACACACGGTCGTTGACAGCGGGCAAACTTGTGCAGAAGCCCTGCGGGCCTGGACGCCCCCGCGCGGGGGCCGCCCGGACTTTTCCCTAGCCCTGATTGTCCCCTCGTGCTCCTATTTCACTCTCTGTATTCTCTTTTTGCTGATGCCGACCGTTTTTACATTACAAATAGGTAAATCGACCGACATTGCGACGTGAGTGTCTCCCTCGTGCCGAATGCAGCTGGGACCCCCGCAGCCCGAGCCCGGCGGCGGGCGCCCACTGACCCACCCCGCACCCCGCTGACTACGCCTCCCCCCACAGAATTCCAACGGCTCTACACGCCGAGCGCATTCGCGGCCGAGCGCGCGCTCTGGCGCGCCGTCATCCAGCGTCAACGTCGTGCGCCTCGATTTCCGCGCGATCCCTCGACGCGCTCGCGGACGCGCGCGTGCACTCGCCCGCGTCGAGCGAGAAGGATACTCTCGGACGACGAGGGCGCCGCGCCGCTGCGCCTGCCGTACGCGCTCGAGACGCTCGCGATGCGCCTGCTGCCGCTGCGCCACATCGAGAGCCTCTGCTCGTCGCCGCGCTCGTCCCCCCCGGCGAGGGCGAGGGCGACGCACACTCGGCGTCGTGGGCCACCCGCGAGATTTTTGTAAGGCCCGGCGCGACGTGGAAGGGCGGGATGCTCCATCGGGCGCGGATCGTCGGTTAGCAGTGCGGAGGAGGAGGCGGATGAGAGGTCAGCTTGCGCTCAGCCAGTGTCGCGAGGATATGATTGCGCTGTGGAATGATCGGTTTTGTGAAGGATGTGTTTGCGGAACGCAAGATGCGGCTCGAGGAGTCGCCGGGGTTGTGCGTGCTCAACTCACCCCCTCTTCCCTCCCTTGCCAGGCTGACACCCGGCAGCTTCCTGAACGACCTCGACCGCATCGCGTCGCTGCACTACTGCCCCTCGGACGGTACGTGCGCATACACCCACCCCAAGCAATCACAATGCTGAGAAGGGCGCAGAGGACGTGTTCCGCGCGCGCCTCCAGACGGTCGGCGTGTGCGAGTACAAGTTTGAGATGGAGGCCGGCTTTCGAGAGCGGCACCGAATGGCGCATCATCGCTGAGACAGTCGGGGCTCGCGGTCCCACAGGTGCGCCTTTCTCCCCCCCTCCCCTCCCCTTCTAACCCTCTTTCTCCCCTCGTGCCGACTCCCACCTGCAGCGACTAAGTAAGTTGCCCCCCTGACGCGCAGCGACACACGCTAAAACCGCACCACAGCGACGTGGGTGCCCTTCTTCGACGACGTCGTGAGTCGCCCCACCGTCCTCCTGACCCTCGCTGACCGCGCGCAGTGGACGGTCAGTCCGCCTCGCCTCCCCAGCCCCCGCTCCTAACCCCCCACAGCGATCATCTTCCTCGCGCCCATCTCCGCCTTTGACCAGACGCTCGTCGAGGACAAGAGCGTCAACCGCCCTCGTGAGCCGCCCCTCCCCCCCTCCCTTATTGGTGGTGGCTGATGCGGAGCAGGAGGACTCGGTGCTCCTGTGGAAGGCCGTGTGCGGCAACAAGCTGCTCGAGCGCGTCGAGCTCGTGCTGTTCATGAACAAGTGCGACATCCTCGACGCGAAGCTGCGCGCGGGCGTCCGGCTCGCGCGGTACCTCCGCAGCTTCGGCGAGCGGCCGAACGACCTCGACGCCGCGCAAAAGTGTGAGCGTCCTCATCCCTCCGCCCCTCTGTTGGTTGGGTGGGTGCTGAATGGGAGCGGAGGATAGTTTTTCAGGAGCAAGTTCAGCTTCATACACACCGCGAACACTCGCCGCTCCCGCGCAAGTTCCACGGGTACTTTACCTCCGTCACCGTACGCCCCTCCTCCTCTCCCCCCTTCCCCTCTCACCTCTCCCAGGACGCATCAACCACCAGCGGGATCCTCGCGAGCGGTACGTGCAGTCCCCTCCCCTCTTGTAGCCACGCAACTGACGGGCCCGCAGTGCGCGACATGGTGATGCGCGAGCACCTGCGCAAGGCAAAGTTGTTATCTAGTTTTTTTTGCGGGGAGGCGGCGCGCTCTGATGGGGTTTAGTTATATCGACTGATCGGCACGGCGGGCAAGATATCACAAAATGCAATTGTACCTATATGCAAGAAATGCAAGCACAGAACACCTCGACACATCTCGAAGCAATGAATCCCGAACATCTCGAAGCAATGAATCCCGAACATCTCGAAGCAAGACCATCTGTATCGTTTTTCCATCTTTTTTTTTTTTTTTTTTTTTTCATCTCTTTTCTATTCTCTTTCCCAATTTTTTTTCTCTGTTCATTTTCTCTTTTGTTTTGTTTTCAATTTTTTCTGGATGGTTTTGAAGACGTTTGACGTTTGTGTATACCCCCGGTGGATGCAATAACCATGCCGCGGTTCTTTGACTCTGATTTGATGCGCGTGGCAGGAGGCCAGTGGTCTGGCGGCGTATGCGCTACCTCTCCCACGTGCGGACGAGGCCAACACGTCTCGAGTAACTCGTTCTGCTCACCGTCGTCATTGTGTGAGATTGTGGACAAAGCACGGTCCTCCTTCCGCGGCGTCGTGCACAGACCGTGTCTGTCTTCACCGCAGAGGATCGCAGCACGCCGTCCCTCGGGGCCCCCCATGTCCGCAGGCCGCCCTTGGACGACTGCCAGGACGCCGTGGCAGGGACCCAAGACCTAGCACGTACTTTGCAAAGCCGCACACCTCGTCCGAACTCACCTGGTCTTCACCCTGCGGTTTTAGGCCAGCTACAAGCCCGCCACCGCTCCCACTCAACATCCCCCATTGGGTCTCGAGGCGAGAGCAACGTGATGTGCGACCTTGATGGCTCTAAGGCGTATTAGGGTTTCGGCTCGCTCCGTCGACGATGGCCCTCGTAAGTCCTTCCCTGCTCCGCCGTTCAATGCCGAAGACAGAGCTTTTGTGGGATGGGATGAGACTTTGATGTGGGCATGTTCGTGGTAAGCTGCTCGCGCGCTCAGAGAGGGCATTTCTGATGTTTGGATGCTATAGAATTGCGGGGATCGCTGTGGACCGCCACAATGGGCTCATAGGTCTCGCCGCTCTTGGGGGTCATACAGCAGCACAAGAGGCGTCACGGCGTTGAGTTTCGGCTGGTCAGTCGTTGTGGCCCCCGAACAAATCTCGCCAACGCTGAACGCGATATCGATAACACTAGGCAGCCCGTTCACAAGCCCTTGCTTGCGACACAGCATTGCAGTCACCAGATCATGGTTTGTGTATTGCAAGTTACGTGATGCGCTGGAAGCTCAGGTCGCAATGCATTGAGTTAGGCCGCGTTCGAGACCTATATCATGGTCTAGCGACAGGCATTGTTCGCCGGACGACCTCTGTCGCTCGCTCGTATTCGCCATGGGACAATCGTCGTCGACTTATTCGCCGTCTCCGTCCCCGCCTCCGTCACCCACGTACTCGGTATCGCCTCCTTCCGTCGCCCACTTACTCGATATCCCCGCTACCATCCCCGACATACTCGTCTCTCTCCGCTACCATCCCCAACATACTCACCATCTCCCTCTCCACCACCATCCCATAGCCTAGTCAAACGCTCCATGACCGCGAAATCGATGAAGCCAATGACCATGGACGGCCGCCGCGCGCTCGAGCGCGCCGTGCGCGAGATGCGCGAGTGCCGCGACGTCTTCGCGTCCTGGCGGCGCTCCATCGACAGGCAACGCCCTGCAGCTCCCACCTGAGCAGCAGCTGACTTCATGCCTCTAGCTCAACGTCCAGCCGCCCCTGCGACCTCGAACGCCAGATCCGGTCCTACATCGACAAGCTCGAGAACACCGCCCCTCGCAGCGCTCCCGCGAGTCCGAGGCCATCGTCCGCGCGCACACCGCGCTCGGCGTGCCTCATGGCGCGGCGGACGCCACTCGCGCGCAGCAGCGCGCAGCGGCGCGCACGACGGCGCCGTGCTGCTGCAGCCGTCCCCCCGAGGCGCTCGCGGCGATGCGACGAGGAGGTCCAGCGGCGCTCCGAGGCGGTGGGCGCGTGCGCGCGGACGAGATGCGGGAGCTCCTCCGCGCGCTCGTCGCGCTGCTCGAGCGCGGCGTGCCACCCGCGCGCGCGGCCCCGGCGCGACAGCGCTGCGCCAGCGGCTGTTTGGGTGGCTCCGCAAAGATTTTTAAGGTCGTGGCGGGCGTGTGCTGTCTGCGCTCTCGGCGGCGAGTCCTGGCGGTGTGTTCATGTTGCGGCGCCTGCGCTTGCTGCGGGGTCCGCGTTGGCGAGTGCGGCGGCGAGTCTTGCGGGGGATCTCGAAAGTGCGTCTTCCTTCGGGTTATCTCACTTGGAGAGCTGATGAGGTGTATGTAGATGGCTCCCCGGCAAAGTTCGACAAGCTGCTTGCGCTGTTGCGCGAGACGATCCCCGCGCAGGCGAACATGGTTGCGCAGAAGCTGTCGGATTTCCAGTATTGTCATTTGTTGCTGCAGCATGAGATGGAGATGCAGAGAGGTGTGGTGTATGAGCTTGACAGGCGGGAGGCGGAGCATGCGCGGTTGCAGTGGGCGACGCATAATGCGGGGATGCAGCTGATTCGTACTTGAGTGGATGTGGTGGTTGGCGTATGTACTTAAGTGTGTAGAAACCTTTTTTTGAGAATGTATCATTAAGAAATAGTACTTGGCTCGCCGTAAAGTTTGGTTTTCGTCTCTGGACATGGAGTGAGGCCGAGGATCAGACCGGTTGACCCGAGGACAAGGAAAACTGATTTTTCGAGCCACCGACGAGAGTCTTCTACATTAATTTCCTGTCCTCGAGGCGGGCTGTGCATTCATTTCAGCGAGAGCATAACCCGAACTAGCATCGGTTTTGGTGCGTGGTCAGGACAGCGTCGGAGATTGAATCGCAGATCGCATCATGATCACACTCCTTGAACCGCATTAGGAAGGCGAGTTCAACTTGCTCTCTCCCCTCGCCCATCTCTTTTGGCCACCCGTATCGTCTCTTCCACGTTTCTGTCCTCTACACGTTTTCAATTACAACTCCGCCTTCATTCCTATAAATACGAGATGACGAGTGCGCCAAATCTTCCACGATCCTCATCATGGCTCCCGCTCCCAGTACGCTCGCAAACGATGCTCCATAACTCATCATCCTTCTCATGCTGACTCGCCCATGACAAAAAAGGTCTCCAATATGGCTGTCACCTGTCCAGGCGCTGTTGAACTTTACACGAGACGGGAGAACATGGTCGCTGAACTGAATAAGTCCGTCCCCCAGCTCCCTGTCCAATCCTTCCTAGGCAAAGAGGGCATTCTCCCGCCGCTGCCGTCAAAGGACAAGGACTATCTCCATACGGTTCTTGAGAGGCTTAAGAAGAAAAAAGTCCTATGCCCACCGGCCACTCAATGGAAAAACTATGCAAACCAGTCGGCAAACATCCAAGAAAGCCGATCGGCCGTCATTGCGCTGGGAGTGGTTCCTCGAAGACCCATCCGAAAATCCCAATGACGAGAATCGTGTGTTTGAATATATTGAGAAAATTTTCGACGCGGTCAGGAGGCCTCTGGTCAGAGAGGAAAAACCGACGCTCGAGTTCAAGTGCAACCCGGACATGATCCCCACCTCGCACACACGCACCAACAAGACTAGGCCTCACTGTTATGCCTTACTCAACACGGGACGGCATGGTCGAGGACCGTCGTCTCGTTTTGACAAGAATAGCAAGCCGGACTGGATCAATATTGGCGTCCCGGGAGAGTTCAAGAAGGATAGAACGGATAGCGTCCAGGTGAGTTCGCAGCATCGATACCTTCGTATCTATAATGACACGAACATTGGCTTTAGACCTGGACTCAAATCCTGTGGTCGATTAACTACCTGATGCAACAGGATCCCCGCAGACGATTTGTCTTTGCATTTACGATTGAGGATACCATAATGCGAATTTGGTCCGCGAGCCGGTCTGATGTTCTCGTTTCATTTCCGTTTGATTTTAACAAGGCGAGTACCTGTCTATCACAGGTTCTGTCGTTACACGCACCCTCGCTTACAACGTAAATCTAGAAATATTGGCACGTGGTCGACTTTTTTCTTCGAGTGATGTACGCGGAAGAAGACCAGCTTGGGTGGGATACTACTATGGAACGGATTCCCAAAGAAGGGTTGACTGGACCGTTTCAGTACAGGATCAGGTGTGGCGACACTATATACAAAACGACGCGCATTATCTCGGACCTTGGTGCGGAGGCTCTCCGTGGACGTGGAACTCGTGTATGGGAAGTACGCAAGCTCCATAAAAACGATGAAGAAGATCCGCAGCCTCTTGTACTCAAGGACGGGTGGGTAGACGCGAGTCGGAAGCGCGAAGCCGATATTCTACAAGAGGTTCGCAAGGCGGCCGAGGACAACGGCTTCCTAGAGGGCTTCGAGCGACACTTCATGCACGTCAGAGCGGCCAGTGATGTTTATATCGGCGAGGTTCCCAAACGTGATCATACTCATCGACTCATCTTGAACGGACGCTCACGCAACAGCAAACGCGGAAAAAGGTCTGTTGAAGGTTGTGAAGCTGTCGAAGGACAAACGGACTAGGGTCAATGACAAATGCAAGAAGGCGGCCGTCGGTCCGCAAGACGGTCCGCGTGGCGTGAACAAGAGACCGGCAGACCCTGTCGATAAAATACTGAGATACGAGGCCAAAGTGCATCACCGGATCGTGTTCGAGGAAGTCGGTCGCACGATTACTCAGGTAGACTCTCTCTCGGGTGCACTCAGTGCGTTATCAGACGCCGTCAGAGGTAGGACGCCCGATTTCTCCGGCTTCTGAGTCGTGTAAGCTCATCATTGTGACGTTCTAGGCCTGCAGATACTGCACCAATGTGGTTGGGTCCATCGAGACGTTAGTACAGGTAACATCCTCGTGGTGGGACGGCGTAGGAAAGCTTTCAGATCTCGAGTACGCCAAGCATGTCGACGACGTGCAGACCCACGGGATTCGCACGGTGTGTGACATTTGACTATGATTGAGATTGTAGGCTTGTAGCTGACTACGGAGACCTTAACATGATATTCAGGGCACTCCTTACTTTATGGCTGTTGAAGCCGACGAACAAGCATACGTATTTATGTCAAAACGTGGGCAATCGGCAACGCCGCAAGTTGGCGGGACCCTCCCAGAACCATGAACGAGGCGAGGATCAAGATGGAGATGCTGCCTCTGTACCACCAACGACGGACTATGCATCGTCTGTAGAGGACCATTCGGATTCCAACGAGACCAACACGTCATACACCCCTTCCGGCTTGGCTTCCACGTCACTCGATTCGGAGTCGGCTTCCCCATCGCTTGACCCACCCCTACCACTCCGGCCCTACGACGCTGATGAATTCAGGCACAATCCCTTGCACGACCTGGAGTCAGCTATGTGGGTCGACTGCTGGCTATTGGTTTGCTCCAAGTTTATCAAGTCGGGATCGAAGATGTCGGACAACGAATGGAACACCCATCTCAAGAATCATAAACAGACTGCGTCCTCTTTGTTCGGCAAAACTACGCACACCGTACCCAATCTATGCTTCCCGGAACTACGTTCATTCAAACGTTCGCGGAGGTTCTTCCACAGATACACACTCTCGCTGACAATCTGGACATAATCCGGGACAATCTCCACGATCAATATCTGGTGGCATATGGGGATCGCCATCGTATGGCGAAACAGCCGCCGTTCTCAACAATGGCGAGAAGGCTGCACGAGGGACTTCATAAAGCTGCTTGACGAAGATGCGTCTGACCTGCTTAGCACGGGCTTGGACCTGAAAATCATTGTTGCTCCTCGGGATGATGAAGACGGCGATGGAGACTTGAAAGGCGAAGACGCGGCGGCGATGGCTTCGAAGCCCCATATTCTTCCGCAGAAGTCGACGGGGACCGGGGACTTCATCCAGAAAGCGGACCTCTAAAAGACCGCGCAAGATGAGCCTATACAGCATAAACGGCAGAAGACCAACAACGGGAAAGCAGTCTCGCTCCCCGCTCAGTGCGACTCGGCCGCCCACTCCAGAGCTTCCAACTGCCGGGCCTTCTCGTATGACCCGATCGCGCACGAAGCAATTGAGGTAGAATGGGCAGAGCTAGTGGATCGGATATTGCTACTACATTAATCTGTCGACGTCGCCGCTCGCCAAGCTTACCTTTGTATTTCTCCTATTTTTCCAAGCGCTTTCTAAATGTAAGAATATTCCCCACAACTCCCCGTATATATTTGCCCATGCAATTGTTCATCTTTCTCGCGGATTTTTGGACTCAGAAGATTACACTGAGGCTCAATAAAAGTATTTGAGCTCGAGTCGTCCGCAGGACAGTGAAGTACTCGAGAGAGGGCGGTCTGAGGGGTCCTGATCATCTCCATCAAGTTTAGCCTTCGAGTGTCCCGGGTCCCGTTGGTCTGCAGAGTGCGCCACACGGCGCCTCGATTCGGCCACATTCCTCCCACCGGCCCGCACGTTCCCCATCTAATGACTGGCAACAGCCAGTAGACGATTCAAAAATCTGACTTTAAAACCAAGCAAGGAAACGAGTCACATAACTGGCTGCCGTTCTTTTTTCGTCGTTTACCGCAGCCGCAGTTTTCCTACCTGTGATGTTGATCAGGGTCTCGGTACGTCCTTTGCTGCCTACTCCGCCAACCTTACCAACGAAAAGACAGAACCTTATATGGTGCTAGGATGTTTTTAGTTTGATGCGAATGCATAATGTTAATAGAAAAAGCTATTGGATGTAGAAGTAAGTGGCCTGCCAAAGACACCTTTCAATCTTTTAAACTGTTCATGGGTCGAGTTAGAAGGTGCGGCTACTCCCCGCCGTCCTCCTATGTTCGCCTGTAAGTCTTTCTGTCTCAGAATTTGATTGACCCCTGATAATAAACTTGACTAGTGACTTTCCCATAACCGTTGTATTGCTGAAGCGCTGATGTTTCACGCAGGTATATGCGATAACGCTACTGTCTATGTCGTGAGTTCGCTTCCGACGACAGCATTAAAGTCACTAGGCCACCTATAGCTGCCAGACTCTCTGATGCGCAGGGGGGCTGCTCAATGTCGTACCTATAACAGCTAGACCCTACCTCAGACATATAACATGGTCCATCGCATGTCACATTCCCCCACAGTAATTTGCCCCCAATCATGGGCCAATCTCCATCTACACACCGACCCGACTCCATCCCAGTCCACTGTATATCGCGCACCCGCATCCGCATCCGCAACCGTCACTCCACGCTCACACCCAAAGTCCGACTAGTCGAAAGCTCATTTACAGCAGCATCCATGAGACCCATGGACATATGGACGGCCGAATAGAGCTCTGGAACAGGCTGTACGCGAGATGAAAGAATTAGAGAGGTCTTCGCGTCCTGAAGAGGTACATCGATAGGTAAACTTGCCCTTGCTCGTTTTAACACTACAATGGCTGAGTGGATGATTCCTAGCTCCACCTCCGGCAGGCCTTCTGATCTGGAGGTCCAGATTCGCTCATAAACATCGACAGGCTTGATAATAAACTCGCTCAGCGCACTGCGGGAGATCGGAAAATATTGTACGAGCACACACCATAGCCCCAGGCCTCGGAGTGCTCATGGAGAGACGACTATCAAACGCATCGGACCCAAAATCGGGTCGATGATCCTGCAGGCCTCAAACGAAGTCGTCGCGATCATAGGCGAAATTCAACGTCGGTACCCAAGCCGTGAGTGAGTACGCAAATGGGATGAAGGAAATTCTGCGCTGGCTAGTCGACGTGCTCGAGCGTGGCGTGCCGGCAGAAGAAGAAATCGCTCAGCCAGCGGCTGTTCGGCTGGCTCAAGAAAATATTCCACGTCGTGGCCGGTGTACTGTCCGCACTTTCCGCCGCGAGTCTCGCCGTGTTCCACATCGCCGCGCCGGCACTCATGGCCGGCACCGCACTAGCCAGCGCGGCGGCGTCCATCGCAGGGGACTTTTGAAGGTAGGCCACTCTCTCATCGACAAGTATGACAGCTAATTAATGCGCCACTAGACGGCTCCCCTGCAAATGTCGACAAACTGATTGCCATGCTGCGGGAGACAATTCCTGCGCAGGCTGCGATGGTGGCACAGAGACTTTCCAACTTCCAATACTGCCACACACTTCTGCAAAATGAGATGGAAATGCAGAAAGGCGCCGTATACTCAATGGCTAGTCAAGAGGCCGAGCAATCTCGCTTGCAGTGGGCGGTCCATAACACAGGGATGCAGCTCATCCGACCTTAAACGAGATCCCATTCTGCGTTCAAAATTCTATAGTTTAGCTTTTTTTTTTCGGTATCATAGCGTTGTTTTTCGCTCCAATGTCCCCGACGCTTGCCTGAGTCATATCCGAGTTGAGTGCTCCTTAGGTACTCAGCCGGGTACGTGTTTTGCAGATTATCTAGTAATCGGCCGGGTTTTTACTCACAGATTGTCCTTCGACTGTTTCACAAAAATAATATACTGTGACTTACGCCTCTATGTAGAAGGCTATGGTACGATAAACTAGTACAGCCTGATTCTGCCGCGGCGGCGGCCCGTTGCCATTGGGCTGGAGTCTAGTAGCGCAACTACGCTATGCGCCCGCCTCAACGATATGATTGGACTAAGGACGCTCCTCTATTGAAGCAGATTTGATTAATGCTTCAGCTTTAGCGGAGCGTGGTTTGATAGTGCATTTAAAGGGGCTAGGATGGCTACGGTCACCAGTCAGCACGAGCGTTCCACGTATCAAGACGTCGAGGACGTACTTGATTGTTCCACCTGTGTATCCCACCTGTGGCTCGATGACCTTACCGTCTTCGACAGTCTTCGTGATATCGAATACAGCCAAAGCCATAGCGCAAGAAATGAAGACGGATGCATCAGCGAGGTGAAGACCTAGAGAAAAACTTAGTGCCTTTTCACACAACCATGAGGAGCATACATACCTGGACATATCCTGTGAGTCCACAGGCATCGTTAGAGACTGATAGCGACGACGCTATATTACTGTACACACCTCCGACCAAATCCGAAGCAAAAAGTCATTGTGGGTCAGGTGGGCTGGTTTCGGTTTCGCCAGTGAGGTATCGAGTCGGATCGAACTGTTCGGGATTTCGTGTACACCGCTGGGTCATGAAGTATCCTCCCTAAGATTTGGTTAGCTAGCTACGTACTTTGAGGCGCATAGACAAATACCTCACCAGATATTTGCGATCACGATGGACCCCTTGGGTATTAGGTATCCTTCGTAGACATCATCTTGGAGCAGCCCGGTGTGGAATACCTGAAAGCGAAGTTACGAACATAATTAATCGCGTGGAGAACGACATTCATATTCGCACTCATAACATAAAGGCGCGACAGGACACCACCGGAAGACTTCTTTCACCAAGGCTTCGACATATGGCAGGTGTGGGGTCTGTCTGCGAAAGATGGAAGGGCGATTGGGGGGCCAACGACAGAGTCTATCTCCTCGGCCTGAGCGCGTTTCTGCACCTCAGGGAACAGCGTCATTGCGAGGAAGAAAGAATAGACGGAAGAGACGGTCTGTTTAGGTTGTGAGACTTCTGCTGTGTCGTTATCATGTAAATACGACCTACTGTATCCGCGCCACCTGCAGCCAACGATCGATGAGTAAGAAAATCAACACCGGGTATAATGTAGACCGACCCCCCGTAAATAGACACCCGCAGACCATTTGATGTTGAACTCTTTGCTGCTGTCGAGTTTCTCTCCTTTTCTTTTCTACCGTCTCAAGGAGCGTTGAAATACGTAGTTGGGTGCATTTGTGGAATCACTCTGTGAACGATATTAGGTCATACCAGGTGCCAATCGATAAATCCGCATTCACCATTCTCTTCGTCACAAAATCGAATGGAGTATCGACAGTTCTCTCGAGACTCTTCGCCCACGCGCGCGCTTTTTTCTGGAAGCTCGCTCCGGGGAGCCATGCCGGTACGTATAGGCGCAGAAGTGGGAAGACGTCGATCCCAGGAAAGCTCCAGGAGCGGAAATAGTCGAGAACTCGGTGACAGCTTTGTCGATGAGGTCGACGAGAACGTCATCGCCACTCGCCGACGTCATAGTCGTACACGAGTTTGAGTATGATGGCTCCGGCCGTTCTACAATTATGAGTCATCTTATGCACCATCTTCAGATGAGTGACCTTACTTTCCGGATATGTTCATGCAAGTTCGACGGGTCACGCAAGACTCGCTTTACAAAGCGCGTCGCCTCGTACTCTTCCAGCTCATGGTATTTTTCGATGTGTTTTGCGGGTCCCCCTTTTTTTTCTTTTCGTTTTTTATGAACTTTGAGACAAATTTCCGGTATTCGCGGGGAAACGCTCGCCGTACGGGATAGAGAGCACAAGGGTGTTCTTCCAGCCTACCATTCTCACCACCCATCATGAGCGTCGGCCTATCAGAATAGATATTTCCGCGCTTCTCGAGCAGGGCACTCGCGTGCTTGGCGGAGCCCAGGAGAATGAGTGGCTGGCCGAGCATGTTCAGATGGACGATGTCACCTACGAGGGGGCGGCATACTCAGTCGGGCCCCAGCGTAGTAGAGAGCCTCGGTAACGCACCAAAAATTTGTTGCCCATGCTGAGAATTGGTACCACTCGTGGGAGGTGGGTATTTGATGGACATTGCCCATGATTGGGAGCCCTTTAGGTCCAGGGGGAAAAGCCTGAAGCGGTAGTTTCCGTTTATTGCGTAGAAATATTACTGGACGACGGAGAGCAATGCGGCCAAGAGAAGGGCCCCATCGAGGGCTGTGAGGTTGAGGCCCAGCATGGGTGCGATTCTCGAAGGAATACGACGGCGTGGAGGGGCCTGCGAGGGTGAGAGCTAGGATTCGGTGCGATGGACCAACAGCTATGGCGCGATCGACTTGTGTAGCTTTATAGCTCGATCGGGAGAGGGTGGAAATTGATTGACATGCCGCGGAAACGTTATGCAAAGCCTCGGGAGGGGTGATGAGAGCCCGCGAAACACATGGGTCACTCGCCATGCTATGCAGAGTCCCAGGGATGGGTGTTATTGTCGGAGTGCGAATCCATCATCGGGGAATTAGGTCAGATGGGAGATTGCGACTTCTTGCGATGGGGATGTGTGTACAAGGAAGTCGTGCGATTGACAAAGCATCGACGGCGAAGCTTTGATTCGAAGAGCCTTAGCAAGGAGGTAGTGGTCCCCTGTCCCCCCCCCCCTCCCCTTGCCATGTCTAAGCCATTCCAAGTAGTCGTGCCGTCGGGCTGTCTTCGCACCCTGCGTGTTCCAACCGTCATCCCGCGGATTATAATTATAGCCTCAAGCCTTGGCGGAACGTGGGCTAGTATACCGGGATCTTCGAATAACTAGATAACAATACAAAGCGTTCACATGACTATCTCAATGGCGAGTTGCGAGTACTTACTTAGCCGTATCCTGCACACTGACACCTGTCTGAGCTACTTGTGGCTCAACGACAATTGTTTATCCTCATTATGTTCCATTCGACCAATATCGACTCGAGTTGGGACGTGCGTGGCAACGCATAGCCCAGATAAGAGTACGGTCTGAATCGGTCCAGGACCTGAAAGGGACGAAGGCCAGCGTTGGTTAGTCAGTGAAGCAAGCGGCGTCGTTATACCGCGGGCGTATGAGGTGTATTACTTAGCATCTTCGACACCTTCGCCCGTGGCCGGAAGACTACCCTCTCCGATCTCGGCTCGGTGCGGTCATACTACCGCCCCTTCGTCGCAAAAATCTGGAAAGACGACGGTTTCTGATACGTGAACCTGATAATGATATAAGATTTCGTCTTACACACGAAGTAAGTAGATCCTCACCATGTGTCCTTCGAACACCAACTCCCGAGACGTCGGCCAAGAAAGAATTTTCTTCGTTATCGATATCGCCAGTGCACAGAACTGTGGAGGATCTAAATCGCTCCCTGGTTAAAGACGAGTGCGATCAAGAATAGAGTGGTGATTGGAGTACCGAGCGCGAACCATCGGGATGGTAGGTAGTATCTTTAGATCGCCTAGATTGAGACCGAGAAGATGATACATGTTTTCAACTCACGCGCACGGCCGACACGAGATTGCACGTATTTCTTCCGCTGTACTGTGGACAGACGAAGCTGAGCGCTGAGCGCTGAGTCATGGCCTTAATAATGAATAGGCACGTTACAAAGATTGGTAAATTTAACGAGACGTAAGCCTCACCACTGACCGGAACTCGTACAGGGGGATGCCTGAGCGCGACAGACTCTGCCGACCATTTGATGCTAGCCCGACGCCACAATTTGCTTGACAGAAATAATTGGCGGGGATGGAGTGCTTCTTTGGCCATGCTTTGATGGTAGACTGGTGTGTTTCGACCGTCCTATCGCGGGGTCAACATTTGTCGCGTAGTACATATGTCAAAACGTGCGCCGCACGCACGTACTTGCCTTCGCATTCGCTCGCGAAGAAGTTCGGTGGTCTTATCAAAAGAGACACTGTCGCATGTCCTCCCAGCCAATAGTGTCGTGCTGGTTGGGACATGTCCGCTTGTCGGCTTTGATGATGGTTACATCCAGTCTTCGGGAATTACGGACGCATGCTCCGTGGTACGCATTCGCTGCTGTAGACATCGTCAAGGCTTTCTCCTACAGTCATCCCATCACCAATCATACGTACCTGTATCGTGATTTGCCTGGTAAGACAGGATAAAAAAACCACGTCACGTTTTGAGGCGACAGAGGCGTGGGTGCGACCAGACGAGAGGCCAGCTAGCATACATACCGCCAAGCTTTCACCGCGTACAAGAGTTTCATTGTCGTCACTTCGCGAAGGCTAGTGGTAGACGTGTAGGTCGTAAGCGTGAATCTGTACGACGAGTATTAGCCATTGGTTCGCATGCAGGGAGTCACAGAGCGCAAATTAACTCACACTGTTCTTGAAGAACGGTTAGTCTGGGTCAACGCTATCACCATGACCAGCAACGTTAACCGACTCACTGCGGTCTTGCCTAGTCTCGCCTTGATGTCGGCCGATCCCGACCTACCGCTTACTTTACCACGCCTCCCGCCTCTGCCGCCGCCCCCCAACGCATATATACGCACTTTTACTCCCCTCCCTCGCCATCCTTTCACACCCTACTTCTCCCCTCGTCATATTTACAGGCTGCGAATGCGCATGAAGCTGGGAGTACAGCCGGCGTGCTTCCATACCATCGACGGCCACGCATATATGAACAAATTGATCATAGCACTGGCATTTCGTATCATCCCACGAATTGGAGACTGAGATATAAATCCTATTGTTTTGTGAGCTATTTGAACAAAATTTGTATGTCACATTACACTATACATCCTTAACACCATATTGATCTCGATATGCTTGCATACTGCGAAGCTCTTCAGTCTTTCCGCGCTCCTCCAGCCAAGTCATGAGGTGCCGCATCTTCAGAATCGTGGGTACACGACCTTTGCCGCCGAGCAGCTCTTCGACCTCTGCGATGGTACTGGTCCCCTCCTTGCCCACTTCCTCGCGGTCCAGCATGAGCACAGCACCAACGACTTCTCCTCCCTCTTTCCGTACGGTCTCAATTGCCTGGCGAATCGCCGTCCCAGCGGTGGCGACATCATCGAGCACGAGGACCTTCTTGCCCTTCACCGGGGCGCCAACCATGATACCGCCCTCGCCGTGATCCTTTGCCTCTTTGCGATCATATGCGTAGCCCACGTCGATCTGATGATCGCGGTGAAGAAGGAGAGCGGTTCCTGCAGCGAATGGGATGCCCTTGTAAGCGGGCCCGAAGAGGATGTCGAACTCTGGGAGCCCAGAGGTTCCTGACGAGGCAGCCTTCAGCGACTCGGAGATGGTGGATGCGTAGGCAGAGCAAAGAGTGTTAAGAACAGGGCCAGAGGCGAGAAGTCCAGCGTTAAAGAAGTAGGGAGAGTTTCTGGCATGGGAGAGTGAGGAAATGATCCCTCGGCGAGCTACAGGCGAACGAACCGGCCAGACTTCAGAGTGAAAGAGCCAAACTTCAGCGCGCCAACAGCCATGCCATGCTCGATGAGTTCGGTCTGGTACTTCTGGAGGCTCGACATCGTTCTCGCGGCGGTGGAGGTCGTGGACGAAATGAAGTGCAAAAAAAACAAGGCATCAAAATCATGCTCTTGGCCCGATGCAGATCTCTCTCGCGATCGTCCTGCTCGGCGTCAGCACGCTTACACCTGGGTCCGTCCCGCCATGTACTTTGCACCGACCGACAATTGCAGTCTCCGAATTTGTCCATTTCATGGCTCCTTCCTCTCATACTCCCCCACATAGTGCCCATCCTGGATTCAGCCATCTCACCATCAGAGCCAAAGCGGTAGCCCCTGGTATTCGTGCCACTACGTCACTTGAACTGAATCCACATCTTGCCTCATGTGCAAGCAAGCTAGTCGCAAATTCCCCGCACTTACACTCAGATGGGCCTCCCAGTTATCTTGACGTTATTCAATGTCTTTGCCAACTCACGTCAACGCGATGGCCGAGACGACCCCGAGGCCGGTCTACGAGAGAAAACTGGTCGGAGGGACAGCGGAGAGGGGGTAGAGAACGACGAGCATGGCGAGGCAGATACAGAGGACGATGAAGACGAAACGGACTCGTACGATCCATTGTCGGACTCTGGTAGACGACTACACCGTCTCGCCTCGGCCACCAACAACACAACGTTCGGCTCAACCGTGAAGACCTTTTCGCGGTCCAGCACCCTCAACTCGCAAGACGAGTCTTGGTTCACCAGATGCAAGAACTACGTCCTACCCCCTTCAGAGAGCGATGCCGCGCTGGACAAGTTCGCCCCGAACTACAGATGGACACCGATCATCTCTGGAGTAGTCGTTCCCTTTGCACTCCTGCTCGAAGTTCCCGGCCTCACAGAGCACTGGTACATCCGTACGGAATCTAATCAAGTTGTAGAAACCAGAGAAAACCCAGTCATCTTGGATGTCGGGCTCGCGTTCTCCATGGCTTGTGGTCTCTTCGCGAACATATGTCTCATTTTGCGTTTCTTGGAGAAGCGGGTGAAGACCGTGACACTCTTGACTATGGTCTTCTTAACCATACATGGTACGTTGCCGACTCCTTCTTTACTTGAGGTTACTAATTTCCCTTTTAGACCTGATCAATATAGTCGCTATCATCATTTTTGGCGTGGAGCACCGATTCGACGACGGGTTCACGTATGGACAGTCCTTCTGGATGACAGTCTGTTCAAACCGCGGCATCCACAGTCACGAATGTGACGATTATCATGGATTATGTTCGGGACGCCCGACTTTGCCCAGAGTGGTGAGCGGTAGACTTTTATACCGTTTGACCTAGGATCTCATGTTATGTAGGGAGCGGTCTTACTCGCAAGCAACGCGCCTTGGTCATCATCGTGATGTCCTTGCTGATATACGTCGCCTTCGGTGCACTCGTCTACTCATTCATGCTGGAGCTCAACTTCATCGACGGTCTTTACTACACTACAGTTACGATTGAGGACCATCGGCTTCGGCGATATTACCCCTGATTCTACTGGCGCCCGGGTCTTTACTTGCTGCTATATGGTCTTCGGTATTCTCATCGTCGGTGTTACAGTCGCGATGACCCGAGAGACCGTACTTGAAGGCTTGGAGCTAGGTTAATCGGAAGCGGGTTTCGGACGCTTCAGCACAAGCGGCGTGAGGCGAGACGGTTCAGGAACTGGGAACAACGGTGGCGTCGTGCTGTAGAGTGGCGACTGAAAGACGCCGGCAAACCCAGTATGGGCATCTGACAAGGACTACCATCGCGAGGACGTGCACTTTGTCGGACTCGATGGTCCCCGGGAAGGCGCAGGCGAGGTGCACTGGATGAAGCGGTGGCTCGAGGCAATCGGCGCGCGAAGAGACGCGAACGCGATGGGATCCTCCACGTACGCGGCCATCCACACGGGAAACACCTCAACTTGGACGCGCTCTCCCCCTCAACAGCTCGAAGCCGCCGCACTCGAAGCCGGTGTCCCACTCGAGATGTTCGTCTCGCTCCCACCGCGCCGCCCCGAGGCTGGCCGTCTCGCCAGCGGCATGAGCTCGTCCGCGAACAGCACGCACCGCAGCGAGTCGCACCGCCGGCTGTTCTGGTCCCACCCGCCACCCCGACACAACCAACAACTGGCCGACCTACCCGCACACGCCGACGCACGCGCAGGTCGGCCGCATGTCTGCGATGCTGACAAAGTTCGCGATGGCTGTTACGGGGACCCATGTGCATATGCTCGGTCATGCTAGCGGGACGCATCCAAGCGTGCAGCAGCAGCAGGAGGCGCAGAAGCAGCCGATGCCGGACGTCGCGTTTCCCCCGATCGACACGATACCCACCCCGAAGCACAGGTTGATAGGTCAAGTGAGACCCAGAGAGGGACTCCAGATGTAAACGAAACGCAGGGACTACGCGAAAGATGGGGCGCAGGCTAGTGAGCAGAAGGAAGAGCAGCCTACGGTTAAGCCTTCGGGTGATTTAGTCGCGGAGGGCACCTTGCATCCGAACGTTCCTGGCTGGGCGAAGGATCTCGCCACTGGACGGCATACGGAAACAGCGATTTTCTACGAAGATCTGAAGCAAGACATGGAGTCGGAGGAGTCAAAGGCGTACTGGGGCTAAGCTGTTTGTCGCATGGTCGCTTTTCTTGCTCTTTTGGCTGGTCAGTCTTGTCTAGATTTTTTTAAACAGGTGTTCCCTTCTGACAGCCGCTCTAGGTAGGATCTGCGATTTTTAGCACGACCGAAGGCTGGACATATGGGGACGCGATGTACTTTTGTAAGCTTCTCCATCGTTCTCAGCGTAGGTCGTGTCTCATTATGGTCAAAGGTTTCATGGCCTTCACGACCACTGGGTATGGCGACTTCTCGCCTGCAACCCCCACAGGACGCTCTATCTTCGTTGTCTGGGCGCTGTTAGGTGTCGCCACGATGACCATCCTCATCTCAGGTTGGTCCGTCTTTCTTCCCAAGCGTGTCTCATGTTCACACGGTTTATAGTCATCGAAGAGGCCGGATCTTCTCGCTACAAAAACGCCTTGCACTTCAAGACGTTCGACAACGCAGTGAAGAAATTCCGTGCACGCGAGAACGAGGACACAAAGAAGCTCATACAACGCACGACGCCGCAGGCACCCCGCGCACACATAGCGACTTCCTCTCTCCCAGACGCTGCAGAGACCGCCCAGCAGGCCGCCCAGCACGAGCTGGAGAAGCTTCCTACGGAAATTATCCGGCAGGCCCGGACGTTCCACGAGCATATGCAGTTTTTCGTGAACAACGGGGCCGCTGCGACTGAACAAGAGGAGACGCACAGAGGAAACAGCATACACCGAAGCAGCTGAGAAAGCTGTTGGATGAAATCGCCGACCTGGAGGACATCGGGGAGAGGGCGAAGAGGGAGATCTTGGAAGATGACGATTCGCGGAACGTGAGTATTCAGATATGCGAACTCCTCAGAATGCATCCTAAACCGTATACGTAGACCCTGCTGATGCTTAGCATAGAACGTGAGTCAGTGCCCGAAGTCATATCGACGTGGTATTAACACACGTTTCAGGTACATTACGCCAACTCATTAACTCGGCCGAGCGATCTCTCTCAGCATTGCAGAGCGCGACAGCATACTTGCTCTCCAGTCCCAGAGGTTACAAGAGAATGAAGGGCCGTCCGGCAGCCAAGATGATTTCCCAATAACCCAGATCTCTCTTCGCCGTTGGACAAACCTCAACTTACACCACCTACGGAGGATGGTCCCGGGATGGACCAGCCAATGCACAATGCATACTTATAATCACGCAAGGACTTCATACACGCATCATCGATCCGCACAAATGTTGTACAAGTAGTTTCATATTCACGATCTCGGATGTAAGATGTAGATTGTTTTCGCATGGGTATATCAACCTTGTAGCGAATCCCCCGTTATCGACGCCAACATAATGCATTTCTCTGCTTAAATACTTTGGTCAATAAGGAAAGACGATAGCAACCGACGCCGTGGTGGCAGACGGCGGGGTGACCCGCCTTCCGTGACTGATGTGACTGTCACGGTTTGTTACTAACGGTCACTCACGCTTTCTCGAATCGAACCAATATCCTTTTACATTCTCTTAGGGGTCCCGAGTTGTAGGTAACGTGTTTTCAACTTTCGAAGGTAAATTATACAGCGTTTGGTTGACAGCTGAAAGTATATAGGAACCTCAGTGGTCGTCAACAGGCCGCCCAAGAGGGGGCACATGCTGCGTCGGACATGGTCACGATATAGCCAAGGACTTCCTACCGGCGGTATTCTGTAGAACTTATTCTACAACGCTGAATAGAGGATCCGTGATATACGAAGACAAGTCTCTACTCGTTTTGAATAAGCCGTCGGGTTTCAACTCGCAACTTAAAGGCGGAAAGGTGATATTTCTTCCGGGAACATTCGTATCGGTCTTTCTGAGTTGTGACCGAACAGCCTGACGTCCTTGATTTGCTTGGAGGTAATATCATCTCCCTCAAAATCAATTTTGGGAATATTCACATCTACGAATGCGTAGCTTACACAGACCCTCGCAATGAACGGAGCAACGTCTGGGTGTGCCATAGACTTGACAAGGTATGCGAGCCTCTCTTGACATTCCAATTCCCTGCTCATCACCCTGAAGCTTACTACAGGAGCCTTAATTTGCGCCAAAACGACTTCTGCAGCTAAAGAGATGAGCCAACAGTTTAGACAGCGCGCGATACACAAGACCTATCTTGCGCTAGTTCTGACTACGCGGACCGTCAAGGACTCCGGAACGATCTCGACGCCATTGATGCAGACCAATGAGGGCACATGTCTATCTGGGAGAAACGCTCAAGCTTGAACCAGATAGAAGCTTTGACGAATTACGCACTACTGTCCAAGTCGGTGAATCAGCTCAGTCCTAACTATAGGTTGTGCGCTCCGCTAAGCACAGTTTTTCTCAGCCCGTAGCGCCCGTTTCCCTCCTGGCGCTTTGAACCGCCGCGACTGGGAGAAAGCATCAGCTACGAGTACATTCCGCGGATGTTCTCAAAGGTGTGTAAATCTAGTCATTTTGAAAGCGTTCCATTACTCAAAGCGGTTTCACTAGCCCCCATTCTAGGCGATAATCGGCATACGAATGCGACGGATGCTCGAGTCGTGCAGGAGTTGAGGATACCTCCAGGTGTCATGTATTTGCACAGTTCTCATTTATCGTGTTATGTGCGTATTTTCTGCTATCAGTTCTTCTTACTGTTGACAATAAGCTCGTAGAGATATCGCCGCGGAAAATCGCGTTTCGACTAGGCATCACGGCACCTTTACAAACATCCTTTTTCATCGAACTGTGTAGTCGCCTACTTTTGCCCAAATCCCTCAAGAGTATATTCGAGGTGGGGTGTATGTAGACGGAGAACAAGTAGAAGACGGTTTTTATCGAAGACATCGGTGGGAGATGGCTTGTATAGCCAGACTAGACTGCGTATTCCCAGCGTGAAGGGTGAGGTCGAGTTTCGCAAATATACAATGAAATGCCTCCACTCAGTCTATAAGCGCGGATAGCATGAATACAAAGGGTCTTCAGTACCCTTCCAGCCAAACTGATAATACGACATCGTCAGATGATAGAAGGTGTGCCCCTGACCCGTGCTGTGATGCACTTACCACACTGCCAGCAATCCATGAGGGTGATGCGGATCACTTTGGCTCAAAGACCGGCTATGCGTTAATACCGAATGGACGAGCACTTCTAGCAACGTACTATTTATTCTTAGACTTCCAGTAGGCGACCGTGGTTGGGGCCCCCAGTATGATTGCTCATGATTTGGTTCGTACACGTTCCCTCCTCGTTCTGTGATGTACACTTAGTAAATTCTAGAAACTAATCAGGGGTTGTCCTACATATATGCACCCCTACCCGGTAGTTAAGTCCCTGAACACCTGGGTATGCCTTGAGACGGCTTCGTACGCGGATTTTCTATCTTCCACTGTAGCTGTTGTAGTCGAAACGAGCTGATACAGAAAACTGATACCTAGAACTAAGACAGAATCAAAGGCGACATTTAGGATTCTCACATATTCCAATAGGCAGAGATCGCCACGCAGGTTGTCTCTACACTGGTCGTTCCCTCCTTGTAATTTTTGTACAACAAGGGGGTCCAGCAATAATGTATTGGGCTTGCAAAAGGAAGTGTGTTGCGATGGCTAGCAGAGAGAGCGGAGCGTCACACTCTCTGCTGTCTGCGAAGAGGGAAGCATTGAGCAATCGACTACCCAGTATGATTTCTGGTCGACACGAGGCTTTCACTAGTCGTTTAGATGATCGCGAAAGCTAAAGAAACCACATACCGCTTCGGCGGAAGTTACATACTTCAAGAAGAAAGCATACCACGACGGGAGCTCGTCGACGATCCTAGTGCCGTCCGTGCCTTGCCTTGAACCGACGGCAGGCAGTCGATTGCGACCTTGGCATGGATAATTGGGCTGCGGCGAGTGATTTGAGAAGGGGGTTCACGTGCACGATGGATCCGCCCTAGGAACGGATATAAGGCCAAAGCTGTGGCACGAATCGAGCTAGCGTACCGTTATAATGGCCACCCCCAACCTTCTTCTGCCCACCGCAGAGTAGTTATTGACCGTGAGCTCATACCAGTCAGCGAGGTTGCTTGAATTGCCTGGGAATCTGATGATAGCCCTGGTGCATGTAAAATACTGAGTAATGGTCGTGTCATCGGAGACGACCTGCTCACGCTTGCAAAGTCAGTTGAGGGCTCTACCCTCATACTCAGCTCCGTGACCACGCCAAAGGCATTTCCACCTCCTCCTCGTAGAGCCCAGAATAAGTCGGTTGTTTTGACACTCGTTTGTTGTGCGGTAATGTCCATCAGGTGTCACGACTTTCATCTCAACCTGTTCGCCATGTCAGCCTATTCTTCAGACTTGTGGGGTTCCGACTTACTACTCGGTCCACCGCCAGACCATACAAAGGCGACAAGATGCTGTGACCACCGCCCTGCAATTAAAATAAGATGACTCTCGCCCTCTTAGCGGCCTAGCGGTGGTGAACGTACAAGAAAATATCCTGTTCCAATTGTGCGATGATAACCTCCGATCGCTGTGACGTTATTTTCATCTGAAAATTGGTATAGTTGCTCCATTGGAACGCCCCCGTCTGGGATAAAGCCGAGCAATCAGGACCAGTTACGATTCATGAAGGCCGCATCAGCGTACTCCAACAGTGATGGCGTTATACTTCGTACTGCATTTGTCTGGTATAAAGTTTTCGCTGTAAACCTTCTGACAAACAAGACGATAAATCAGTCGAGGTTATGTGTGGATGTAAGGACACTTCGCACAAGGTCGGCATTCATGTGTGAAACCTGACACAAAGTAGCTTTAGCAAGTAAGGTGTAGTTTGTGCACGTAAATTACCATAAAGAGAGAGAGTATTCCTTCCCGCGGAGCGACCCTTATAATCGTGTCCTTTGTTTTTTGACGGATAGTCTAACGCCAGTCTTTTGTGAGAAATTAAACGCTGCCTGTATGTCATTGATCGACCGGACATCGATCTATTCTCTGTCAGTTACTGTCATACGGAGGTTGATGCACATACTTACGGAGACGGGAGCAATGTTTGCCAGCTGACAGTCTTTGTGCTTGAAAGCTGCAGGATTCATGGGATTCGTAGCGTCGAGTATGCAGCTGGAGCCTGTTGATTGGTGTTGTAGATCCGCGCCTAGGCTCCC